>OX465295.1:301965355-302528273 GCA_949987735.1 Leucophora obtusa | reverse complement strand
AAGTCAAGTCGATCTTAGATTTTTTTTCTCCATCATATATCCAAATTTCTAATTGCATTTTCCTCGAGGAATAATAATGGTGCTAAGTGCTTTTTGAATATTTCAATTTTTCAAAATACTAAAAAGATTTTTGCAGAACTCGATTGGAGATTTTGATTTTTATCGCAATATTATTCTGAGATATCTAAAATACATAATTATTAAAATTATTTCCGGTAATCAGACCTTTCTGCTAAAGTTCATTCTCATTAGGCGTGGGCTTTTTTTGTAACTCACACAAAATTTTAGATAATAATTTTTCCAATAAATATTGTGTATTTTTTTTGAATGAGGGATTTGCTACAAATTTTTATTCCAAATACCCATATTTTGCTTTGATTCATGTTTGTCTAGCTAAAAATTGATAATTTTTTTTTTCTCAATTCCAAACAGTTTTTGACTATAGTGTTCATCTGATGTATAAAACCTGTAAATCTTATTTTATAACAAAAAATGTGGTTGTGGAGTTGATTGTTTGGTTTTTCATTTGTGTTTCTTTTTTCATCCATTCAATGTGGGCTGCTGCTTATTGTTTGGCCAAAAAAGAAAACATTTTTCAACTTAAATAGATTATGTTGTTATTGTAAAGATGCAGTAAATTTGTTTGATAACTTTTGTTTGAATTTCTATAAATTTGTTTACATATTTTTTGATAGTAATTTAACTTACTTTGAAATATTATTTACCTGCAAATAAACAAAAAAAAAAAAAAAAGAATTAATTTTTATAAAATTTATAGAAAAATATGAGACTTAGTAAACGAACTTCGTTTTAAAATTATTTGGTACAATAATTATGTTTTTAAACAATGACCATATAAATCAAAATGTACCAAACCCGTGTTTCGTATCCAGTCAGAAAGCCACTGAGCTAAAGAAAACGCACCGTTGAGAATATTTTTTCATTACAAAAAATTTGTAAATTAATTGTGTAAGAGCTAGGTCGTTCAAGTAAATTTGAAAACAATTTAATTATATATTTGTTTTTTAATAAAATAAAATAAGATATAATTATTTAAAATATTTTAAATAAAACTATTGTCGTTGACCGTACTTCTCGTTATCCCAATTGTAGAGTATGGTAGGCTTTTTGGCTCGGTGGTTTGATGGCTCGCTAAGGTCATTCATAAAAAATCCCTTACAAATAGTTCAGAATTCTGCTAAAATAACAAAAATAGTACGTGTATTTGCGGGAGCTGAATTTTCAATGAAATTTAGAATTATGGTCTGCCAAATTTAGGCAAGCTATATTTTACACACTGCTAAATACACAGACAATTTTAGTTAACTTAGGTAAGAAATTTGAGCCAAATAAATTCAATAGAAACCTCACCTGATTTAATTGAAAGTTTCTGCTAGAATGTCACTTAAAATCTAGGATCTTGGCAGTATAGGTGTCTGATAAGGATTAGTAAATAAACACAGAGTAAAGTTAATTTTTGATCATTTTGCCCTATCTCGCATAGTTTCCGATTTACATTCAATTTTATTATTACACAATAAAAAAATACAAAATATAGCGCCATCTCTATGAGATGTTGACATCACAGGCACAAAAATATAATCATTTGGGTATAACTGTGGTTTAACTTAGCTGAAAAAGATCACAGATACCGAGGGAAATAGTTGCCGAGTGCAATACTTGCGGAAATGTGCTGGTAGAGTAGGCATTGGACCGTACCACCTTACAGGCAAAAAAAAAAAAAAAAAATGCGCCGTATACCCTCCAATATGAATTATTTTTGCAAGTCAATTTCAAAAAATTTATTTTTTCTTTGGCATTTACAGTCGGATCTTAAAGTATATCGATGTTTTTCTATCGAGGAGAATAGTGTTTTGTTTTAAGGGCCATTGACCTCAAGTATCCCATCCTAGTAGTTACCTCAGTTGCTACCACCCTAATGTACCACCCCAATGCCAGAAAATTAAAGCTCGCAGAAAATCATTAAACTTTTGCTAACGAAGTTTTTCGATAAACCCAGCAGAAATTTTTTTTATTTTTTTGGTTGGCGAAAGTAGAGGTCGCCTTTTTAAATTTTTTTTTTTCATTGGATTCATTGGTCTCCTCGAGGCATCGATATATCACACTTTAAAATCCTACTTTAAATATCGAAGCTATAACGAAAAATTTTAAAAAGCGACCCCTACGTTTTTTTTGGAATTGCTTTGCAAAAATCTCTATATATAAAAGAATAACGTGACTGACTGACTGACTGATTGACTGACTGACTGACTGACTGACTCAACATCGCCCAGCCCAAACCGCTGAAGCTAGGAAGATGAAATTTGGTATGTAGGTTCCTCTTTCGGGGTAGACGTCCGCTAAGACGGGATTTTTGGAAATTCCTACCCGAACGGGCAAAAAGGGGGAAAGTGTCCCCCTTGACGGCCTGCCAAAACCCCTTTGGCTAGAAATCTGAAATTTAAGATATGTGTTCCTTGGAGTAGGGGCTAACTTTTCTGGAAAGTACTTTCTAGAATTTTGGACAGGGACGTTGTAAAAATGGGGGTTAAAAAGGGGAAAAAGGCCCCCCTTGACGGCCTGCCCAAACCGCTGGAGGTAGGAAGTTGAAATTTGGTATAAAGGCTCCTCGACTATCGTAGACATCCACCAAGACGGGAGTTTTGGAAATTTTTACAGGGACGGGCAAAAAAGGGAAAAAGTCTCCCCCTTGACGGCCTGCTCAAACTGCTGGAGCTATGAAGTTGAAATTTGGTATGTAGGTTCCTCGACCGGTGTAGACGTCCGTTGAGACGGCATTTTTGGAAATTCTTATCGGGAGGGGCAAAAAGGGGACAAAAAAAGTACATTTTTCCAAAAAAGTACCTTTTCCCAAAAAAAGTACATTTTCCAGTGTTGCCACTTTTTGAATAATTATTCAAAAACGGGACTGTTTACACATTCGTTGGATACTTTTTGAATAATGACATTTTTGTGTAATTTTTGTGTAATTTCACTTCCTAGAGAAATTTGCATAAATTTCATAAAAATCAGTCGATATTTAAGGTAGACTAAATGAGTTTGTCTGTGAAACATTTACAAGATCATTTGCAAATGTAGCGAAATATTGAAATTTGGGTTTGTTATGATTTTGACCTTCGAATGACTGAATAGAAACCAGTAACTTTCAAAGTCCTTTTCTAATAATTTAAAGTGAATTTAGCGCGATTTTTTTTGTTGTATCTAACATGATATGGTTTTGGTCAGATACAAATTTTGTAAATCTAGAACAGTGTAGCAGAATGAAAATATATTGAAATAATTCAGACATTTAAGCTATAGTTCAATGCAGTAGAGTTAATTTTATTATGCCTTTTGTTGTATTATTATTATTAATTTATAAATTCAAAAACATTTTACATATGACTAAAAACCCTCAATTCCTAATTATAAAATTCTATGTTTTTGAAATCGGTCTACAAATAAAAAATGGAAAGCTTTTAAATTTTCCACATGCCAGAGTTTGGATTCGAACGCCACAGTTCCCAGCTAATCTGTGGACTCGACCATTATAATTAATGCTCGAAATTACTTTAGCTCCGACAGTGTGAAATGTCGTAGTAATCCAACCAGACGATAAGAAATGAAAATACACTGAAGCACCCATATCTATGTTAAGTAAATTTTAGAAAAGATCAATCTATTTCAATCGAAACTCATCGTACCCAACTTAATCGATTTAACCCTGGAACACTAATCTTATTTTTTATACGTTAACACTAATCATTAGTCGAATCGACTAACATATATATTAGAGTGGTCCAAAAAAACATGAAAGTTGGAATTCGCGATCTCCACAATGTTGCCCCTATTCCTTAATGTCTAAAAACTCTCTGTGCCAAGTTTCAGCTAAATCCGCTGTTATTTAGAGGTAGCACAAAAAGTTGTCTTTTAAGAATTAGTAATTTATCTCTAGAGTAATTTATACAAAAAGTAGGGTTGACTTTAAATTTAATTATTTCTTAACCTGTACGCTATTATTTAACAATTTTTTTTAAATCTGGTCTTAATTAATGTGAATATAAGGAATTTGAAATCAAAACTTAAAAAAATTAAGTAACTTTTAAGTAATTCGCGGTTTTTTTTTAAATTTATACAAAAAAATACATATTTTAGTAAAAGATGTAATTAAAAATTCAACTTGTTTTTGCCTTGTATGCGCAAATTTCTCAAATCTGATCTTTATTTTAACGCAGATTATGAATCAGCAATCGAAACTTAAAAAAAATTTGTCGTTTATGAATTATTCGCGGTTTTTGAAAATTCGAAAAAACTCAAGTTTTTTGAGATATTTTCCCAATTACCTGTAAACGGCGTTATCGAAAAATGGAATTTGTTATACTTTTGCAATTTACTTACCAAGGACCTTCATTATATATAACACTGATTTTAATTTTAAAAAGGATAACAGATATCCCTGCAAATTAAGTTAAAATTTGACATTTTTTAATATTTCGCTATTATTTAGATTGCTATAATTTTATTGCTACCAAAAACCCTATCCCACATAATAGGACATTTAGCAGATATATATTAATGCAAAAACGAAATTTTCATATTGGTAAATATAAGAAAACATCCTGATCGAAGTTGATCCTTTTTTGTATGAAATTTTAAAATTTCGCGAAATCCGCGACTCCGATTTCAATTTTGATTTCATATTCGTAATGTACACCTAAAAATATATTAGATTTGATATATCGCGATCATAATAATTATATTTAATTTTTTCATTTTTTCGATTATTTTTAATTAATTAAAAATAATAGAACAAGTACAACCTCGAAACTTCAATTGCGATGTGCTACCTCTAAACAAAACTTTTTTGGTGATTTTTTTGATCAGACTACATTTTTTTTCAAAGTGGCATATTTGTAGGGTTGTGGAGCGTGAAAATTCCACCTTTTTTTTTTTTTGGACCACTCTAATATATATGTTACCGATTTTTTAAATATCAATATTTGGACCGCCAAAAAATCTTTACAAGATTGATATTTGGCTTTATTTTAAACGTAAATCAATTTACATTTTTTATTTATTGTAAAATTTTATTTTTTGTAAAAAAATTAGTATAAAATTTATATTAATAACAAATACTCTTGAGATCGATTGTTAAAAATAATAAATAAGAAATAATAACACTAGCCATTAGTCGAATCGACTTACATTTTGCTAAATAACTCTAAATTAGCAAACACCAATGACCGAGAATACAAGAGAATTGAGACCGATCGGTCGAGAAAAAAGCTGTGCACAAAAATGTAAGTGGTGTTAGTCGAATCGACTAACATTAGTGTTCTAGGGTTAAAAACATTTTAAACAAACAAAATAAATTTAAAAATAACAATAAACCAATTAAAAAATTTAAAATAAATTGGCAAATCTGGCGAAAATTTCAAAATTTGAGTAAGTCAAATATGGGAGCTCGTTAATTTGGTAAAAAATAAAGCAAATTTCCGAACAAACTTAAAAATCTGTAAAGGCCCAACTATATTTAGCGAATATGAATTAAGTGAAAGAGCGATAACAGGAAAATACATTAAAGCTTAAGTCAACTTTTGTAAAGTTTCATGTTTATTAATTTGGTTAATTTTCAATCGAAACTCATCGTATCCAACTCAATCAAATTAAAAACATCTCAAACAAACAAAAGAAATTAAAAAATTACAATGAAAAAATTAAACACACTAAAACGCATAAAATGACTTCTAAACTAGCGAAAATTTAAAATTTTCGGTAGGCCAAACATGGGCACTTTTTCATTTTAGTAAAAATTCAACCAAATTTCGAGCAAACTTAACAATTGTGATTTCAGCTTAAGTCAATTGTGGTTGCATCTTTATTTTGAAATAATATTAAAAAATTATAATTTTTTTGTGTAATTTCATACGGTTTTGGATAATTTTTTACCTTCAGCTGTATAATTTTTGGTTTTACTGGTGGCAACACTGACATTTTCCCAAAAAAAGTAACTTTTTCCCAAAAAAGTACCTTTTTCCAAAAAAAGTACCTTTTCCCAAAAAACATAAATTTTTCCAAAAAAAAATACCTTTTTCAAAAAAAGTACCTTTTCCAAAAAAAAGTACGTTTTCCCAAAAAAAGTACCTTTTTCTAAAAAAATTTTCCTTTTCCCAAAAAACATAAATTTTTTCAAAAAAATACCTTTTTCAAAAAAAGTACCTTTTCCAAAAAAAAGTACCTTTTCCCAAAAAAAAAGTACCTTTTTCTAAAAAAATGTTCCTTTTCCAAAAGAAGTACCTTTTCCAAAAAAAGTACATTTTTCCAAAAAACATACATTTTTCCAAAAAAAATACCTTTTTAAAAAAAAATACCTTTTCCAAAAAAGTACAAATAAAGTACTTTGTAAAAACAAAGTATCTTTTTCCAAAAAATTTCGTTTTACCAAAAAGTACCATTTAAAATAATATATAATTTCAAAAAAACTACTTTTTTTCCTCCCCCACGGATATTTCCACTAAAACAAGGTTTCTTGATATTCGGCATAGATGTGCGCTAAGACGGGATTTTTGGAAATTCCAACCGGATCGGGCAAAAAGGGGAAAAGTCTCCCCATAAACAGTCTCACAAATTGGAAAAGTGCCTGCCCAAACCGACTAAGTTTGTATTTTTGGAATTCCCTACAGGATATCACAAAAGGAAACTCGGTATGTGAGTTCCTCCTTCTGTGTAGGCGTCCGCTTAGACGGAATTTTTGAAATTCCTATCGGGAGGGGAAATAAGGTAAAAGCCTCCTCCTGACGGCTTGCCCAATCCCTTTTGGCCAACCTAAAATTTTAAATATGTATTCCTTGGAGTAGGACTAACTCACCGGCAACATAATTTTTCTATTTTGGAACAGGAACATAGTAAAAATGGTGGTTGAAAGGGAAAAATGTCCCCACTAACGGCCTTCACAAACCGCTTAGGCAATGCAGTTGAAATTTGTTATGAATGTTCCTCATCCATCGCAGATAGCCGCGAAGATGGAATTTTTGTAAATTCCTAAAGGGAGGGGCAAAAAGAAGAAAAGCCTCACCTTGGGGGCCTGTAAAAACCCCTTCGGCTAGAAACCTGAAGCTTAAAATATGGGTCCCTGAAGTAAGGGCTAACTTATTAGAAAGATACTTTTTTGAATTTTGGACAGGGTCGTTATAAAATGGGGGCTCAAAAAGGGAAAGTTGCCCCTTAACGACCTGTCCAAACTGCTGGAACTAGGAAGCTGAAATTCGGTACTTAGGTTCCTCTTCCAGCCTAATTCCAACCGGGAGGGACAAAAAAAGAAAAAGTGTCCCCCTTGACAGCCTGCTCAAACTGCTGGAACTAGGAAGCTGAAATTCCCTGTCGATGGATTTTCGGAAATTCCTACCGAGAGGGGCACAAATAGTAAAAGTTGGTTAGAAACCTGAAATGTAAAACATATGTTACTTGGAGTATGGGCTCACTTACCGGGAAGGTGCTTTTTGGACAGGGACATTGCAAAAATGGGGATTAATGAAGCGAAAAGTGCCGCTTAAAGGCCTGCCCAAACCGCTGGATGTAGGAAGTTGAAATTTGGTATTAAAGTTCCTCCTCTATTGTAGACATCCGCTAAGATGAGATATTTGGAAATTTCTACAAGTAGGGTCAAAAACAGGAAAAGTCTCCCCCTTAACGGCCTGGCCAAACTGCTGGAACAAGGGAGCTTAAATTCGGTATTTGGGTTCCTTCTCCAACGTTGACGTCCCCTAAGATGGTATTTTTGGAAATTCATACCGGGAGGGGTAAAAAGGGAAAAAACTTCCCCCTTGATGGCCTAACCGAACCCTTCGGCTAGAAACCTGTAATATATAATATGTTTTCCTTGGAGTATGGGCTAACTTATCGACAAGGCATTTCTAGGACTTTGGACAGGAACGTGGTAAAAATGGTGGTTCAAAAGGGGAAAATTGCCCCCCCCCCCCTTAACGTCTGCGTCTATAGCTAGAAACCTAAAACTTAAAGAACAAGTGTAAACTCTAAAATTAAGAAACTAAATAGGAAACGAGTGGAATTGAAACACTACACAAGTGGAATGAAATGGATATAAACGTTGAACGAGTGGAATTGAAATTATAGACAATGCAAATGGATTGGAAGATGGAATTACCTGTTCAAACACTATCCACGGAATATGAAACTTATGTAGCATAGAAACATACTCTCCAAAAAGTTAAACAAATTTTCTAAAAGAGAAAAAACTTTAAAAAAGGAATGGAACTTATATATTCCGATATTTAAACTTCATGTAACGAAGCACCGGTGGAAGAAACCGACGCAGTAAATTTTCCAACTGAATTTGTGAATTTACTTGAATTGCCAGGTCTACCTTTACATAAACTGGTATTAAAAAAAAAACTTTAAGACACGCTAACAACGCAGCGGGCTTTGCCCGTTATTTTTAATATTATAAAATGCTTTCCAACCCTGCTGCGCCCCCCCCCCCTCCCCTAAACTTTAAGGCACGCTAACAACGTAGCGGGCTGCGCCGGCTAGTACTTCATATTGGAGGTTGTACGAAGACAAGAATGATCTTGATGATGAAACACTCTCAGATGGTGGAGTAATGTCCGCAGTGGTGTCACAAATTGACATTATGTGTGGTTCAGAAACTGATGACAGCAATGACACTAGGCCCGGACAAACACCATTGAAAAGGTCTAGAGCAATGTTTATGAACAGACAAATTTTGTTATTCTTTAAACTTTGTTTTTTCTTAATAATTTCCACACCCAGAAAACAGATTCAGTTCTGATAACCGCATTTGTAGCCAATCGCTTGGTTCGGTTGTGGTAGCCGAATTTTTCAGTTATGGCATCAGAAAACCAATTGAGACAAGACTAATTTGACTATAGCAAAAGAATTTCAGTTGTATGAAGAATAAGTCGGTACCACTGAACCATTCGATTGGCAACAAATGGGGTTGTCAGTACCTAATCTGTTTTCTGGGTGCATAAAATCAATAATTTCTTATAGTTTCAATTCGCAGAACTCGAGTAATGACGTTATTGTTCAAAGAGAATTTATTTCTTTTTTAGAAATTGCGTGTTTCATTACTACGTGCTCAAATATACTTTGGCTTTGTTTTCTCAGTCGTTTATGGCAGAAATTTGGAGTTAGTGACGGGGTATTAGGTCAAGTCGATTAAAAAATGGAAAAAATCTAAATTTTTTGAAGATTTCATTTGATAAAATTAGTCCAACTTGATTTTTACATCCATATCCCAGCAAAAAAAAGAAATGCCGAAGCAATAGAAAAAACACTACAATTGATGATCTAGATGTACTTCTTTTTTAACATAAACACTAATGACTTTAACATTGAGTTGTCATAGGAGAGGAGTACTCCCATTTCGATATTTTTTCAGTACTTTTTGAACGAGTGTAAAAAGTACTGAAAAAAAATTATTGATAAAAAAAATTTTATTTTTGTTATTTTATAAAATTTTTTTTATTGCCGCCACCGGGTGTGAACTTGCGACCTCACGATTACTATGAGATTGCCATAAAAACACCACTTTGTTACTGCGAGATATTGTTCGTTATTCTCTTCAATAAAAAAAATTCTTACTAAACAAATGTAAAAGGTGCACTCCAATTCAATATTGTTTTCAGTACTATTTTTACAGGTGCATAGAAAGCAATTTTTCACCATTTTTTTATATATACAAATTTTTAATAATTTAAAAATTAAAAAATATTGAATTTAAACAAATTTATTAAAAATATTAAAAAAAAAATTAATAGAATAAAAAAAAAAAATTAAAAAAAAAAATAAAAACTATTGGTCCCGCCGGGAATCGAACCCGGGTCCCTCTGTTTGGAAATGCCAAATGATACCAGAATCACTTTTTACGATCACTTTTAGAGCAATTACTCTTTAGAAGCAATACTTAAGTGATTTTTTGGATGTTGTTCAGAAGTAATTCTAAAAAAGCTGTAAAAATATATTAACGGATACCCTGGAAGCAATGAAAGAAGTGATTTTTTGAACTTGTTCAGAATAACTTCTAAAAAAGCAGTAAAAATACAACAACAGATACTTTGAAAGCAATGAAAGAAGCAATTTTTTGAAGTTGTGCAGAATAATTTTTAAAAAAGCAGTGAAAATGCGCTAACGGATACTTGTGAAGCAGTGAAAAAAGTAGTTTGTAAAGCATTACTACCAATTTTTTTTTGCTGGGTAATATTTATAAATGCCCAGCAAAATTTTTATGAACTGCTTGCCATTGAATCTGTTCTAAAATAGATGTTTTTACCAACGGTTCCGTGTAACAGGTTCTAGAACTGATTCCTGGAAGTCAAAATGAAAGGCCTCACTGTCGCAGAACCGGTTCTATAACTGGTTCTTACTGTCTCACTGGAAGTCAAAAGGGAAGGCCTCACTGTCGCAGAACCGGTTCTATAGCTGGTTCTAGAACCGGTTCCAAAGCAACCTGTTCTAATTTGGAGGAACATAACCTGTTGCTTTTGGGACAAATTCAAACAAAAATCACCGATGATAGAACATGAATTACAACAGGTTGCATGCAAGAACAAATTGTTCTACAACCGGTTCTTTGCATCCAACAATTTTGATGGGTGAATGTATTTATACAGATAACTTTTGCAAATGGAAAGTTTTTGGTTTGAATTTTTGCAAGAACATTTTTTAGAAGGGCCCACATACTATATTAAAAGTTGGAATCTGACATCAACTTTATGCTGCCATAAAAATTTTTGAAATATCGCGATTTTAACGTATAGACCGCTATAGATTAATACACTTTTTTTATTGAAATATTTTCCTTTTAATTGTTTCCTTACAAAAAACCATAAAAACCTATATAAAACGCTAAGTAGTGGTTTAAATATCAAGATTAGCACATCAAATTTATATCGTAAATATGGCCACAGGTCTTGTGCTTATATTTTAAAACAAAAAAATTCATATTAATTGAATTTGAAAAATTTTTTATATAAAAAACTGAATAGACAACCACCAAACTTTAAAGACATTTAGCAAAAGATCTGTACCATTGATCGACAAATAAAGTACGCCATTGTAATCAGCTTGTCCGAAGTATATACAATTGATGGTTAGAGCTCTATTAGTTTTTAAAAGTCATGATGTTGTCATGCAGTGAAATCAATGGAAAGATCATTAAGACTAAGATTTGATAGCACACCATCTAACCACCAAACCAAATTCGATTGTTTAATGAAAACTATAGATTATTTGAAACAGTCTCCGAAAGAGAGTACCTCCATCCGTTGCACAGTCTTGAATGACATAACGAAGATTTTACTACGGATTTCAGATATTATCGAATAAAATATGAAGAAATCTAAAAATGGGAAATAAAAAAACTATCACGATCTATGAAAAATGAATTCGCAATATTTACTTTAAGCTTACCCTTTAATTTTCTCAGTTAGAAGAAAGGAAACAAAATGTTCTTTGACAATTTATTTTTATTTCAAACGTACAGCAACTTTCATAAAGAGTATGAATTTTTTCATACATATTATGAACTGAAATCAATGAAGAAAATGTGTTCTGTGTATTAAAACGCTATCATTCTATATATGTGACCTTCTCCAAGAAAAGGGACCTAGTGTGTCAAAAAACCTAGTGTATCAAAAACTTGGGAAAATCGATAAAAATAAGAAAATATCGATTTTCCCAAGTTTTTGTCACACTAGGTTTTTTGACACACTAGGTCCTCTTTTCTCGGAGAAGGTCACATATATATTACTTCGAATGCGATTACGATTAAATTTTACCACAAAAATGATTATTTTTCCATGCGATATCGAATCATTTTGCATACTGGCTATAGTCTATTTTTGGTGTCCAACATATTGTAGGAATTTCATAACAATTCAGATAAGGTAACCGTTATTTCTCATACTAACTTATCGTAATCTATTGTTCTTATAGGTGCTTAACCAAAGATAGATAGACGTTTTAAAAACATAAAACCCGTAACTGAATAAATACAACTATGAATTTAAAACTACACCCGATTCAAGTAACTTACGCGTTATTTTATAAAATAAAACACTTAACTAATAACCGATATCCGTTTGTATTCAATTCTCAGGTTTTGATTTTGTTTTATAAACTTCATTTATTTAGTTTTTATTATAAAATTTCTAACTGCAAGTTCAAAGAAAAGAAAAAAGATCCCCTTTAGTTAACAATAATTATGTACCACACCCTATATTTTTTTTTATCTAATTATAACTTTTTATTTGAAATAATTAAACAAATACTATAAAGTATTGTAATTATATCTTTCGTAAGAATATAACAAATATTTTTTTATAGCATTTACAGTTCAAACTGTTTTAAATATTTATTAGAAAAATAAGTTTTTATCATTTAACTACCAAAGTTAATCATCATTAAAATAACACTTGTCCAATTTTTGTGTAATTAATTTTTTATATGTTGTTTTTCTTTAGTATTTCAAGATAGGTAAAATTATAGATATCACCACATTTAACTGCAGGAGGTCATTTTTTCTGAAAAAAATTAAAAAAAAACCTGTGTAAATGAATATATTAACATACTAGACGAGTGAGTTTGCAATTTTTCATAATTCGTTCCATGTTTGATTTTGCTTTTCTCATCTCCCTCTCTTCCTGGGTGAAGTATTTTTTTAATTTAATATTAACAAGTGTGGTTTTTAGTATGTGTCTTTAAAGCTTCTTGAGAAATGTATAAATTAGCAAAGAAAACTAAAAAAAAAACGCTTTAAATAAATATACCATAAATTGTACGCTGCTGGAGTCTATTGCAAAGTTAAATTAAACACATGTGCATATTTAGTTAAATATTAAAATAATGTAATACAAATATTTTTAAGACAAGTTGATAGTTTTGTTTTAAACTATGTTTTTATGGCAAAGATAAATCATATGGTAAATTGAATAATTGAAATTGTTGCAGAATATATGTAGTTTTTCTTTTCTATAAGAAATTGAATATGTATGTAGGTATGGAAAAACAATTTTTCAAGTCATCAGCTTCCAATATTAAACTCATACATCATTTTTGTTTTAAAGAGTAAAATTAAAGAATGCAAAAGAAAGATTGGTATTGAAACTGGATTGGAATGGTCAATACTGATTCTAAAAGCTGACTTACCCAACCGTAAACGTATCTGTAACGAATCAGCTATTTCGAAACCACAAGAAGAAATGTATACGAGTGGTTACCAACACGTAAATGTAAACGTACTTGCCGGATCATTCTGTTGAAATTAGAATTTTCTATCCGGCATCGAAACAGTTGAATGATTTTAGTCGGAAAAAATATGAAATGAATAAAGAAAATTGATTCGAACAACAAATAAGGAATAAGAATTAACAAATAAATGGAAAAATTTAGAATAAAATAAAATAAAAATTAAATAGATGCTAAATAGTAATGTCGTTTACGGTAATCTATAAGTGTACTTTTTAGCTACGGCACGGTACAGTTACATCACATTTACGTTTACGGTCCCATAATCCGCCCTTAATGCCTAAAGCCCAAATTACTTGAACGTAGATTTAACGTGACGTATCTCCCTCTAGAAAATATAATAAGTTAAAAGAGTATAGCCGACAGTTTATTTTTTTTTGTATTCATTATCTAAGAATGAATCAACTGATTCGTCAAGTTTACGCACGAGTAACTAAACCTTAACGGTTTCATGAAAATAAAAACTTTAAGAAAACATAATAATACTTTAAATGGGTGCACCCCATTTAGTATAAAAAAATAATGAATTTTCAAAATTAACCCTCTAATGATCTTTTTTCTGATTGAGGTAATATTTAAATTAGCATTAAAAATCTACTATGGAACGAATTAAAATTTAAATCTATCGCTTTATTTAAGCGATGTAGCACAATAAAAGTTGAAGACGCGTCTAGAAAATAAATAACACTGTCAGTAAAATAAAAGTTATACCGAAAATTGTTGCTCTATTGTTATTATATCAGAAGTTATGTTAATAATTAATTCAAGTACACTGAATTCAATGGTGCTAGCCGCTTATCAAAGTTAATGCTCGTATTTGCGATCAAAAATTTTGAAATCAAAGAATACTTTTTTTGATAAAAATCTTTTTTTCAATTTTTTTTCCTTCGAGTTTCAAATTAATTTGAGCATGCTGAAATTAATGTTCTGATGATTTGTGAATTCGCATATAAAAACTAGTAAAAAGTTGAAGTCGGGCATGCCAACTGTATGATAACTTACAGCAGGCTGGTTGAAAGCCAACTAATGTTCTAATCTGAAATTCGAATGGGATCAAGAGACAATCGTAAATATAGTGGACGATAGGTCCAAATGTCCTATCTAGAAACAATAGGGTCTGCTCTTGGGACCATGGGAGCAAGCGTATCAAATTTCATTAAAATATCTTCATATTTGTGTGTTGTAGCCTTCAAAAAATAAATTTTTAGGGACCTTTATACGGGCACCAGGTCTAACATGGACAGATTTTAACCAAAGAAAATAGACTTTATCCTTTGGCCATTGTAAATTGGTGTACCAAATTTCATCACAATGTCTTAATATTTGCGAATTGTAGCAAGCGAACATGCAAATTTTTGCGGGACCCTTATACAGGCACAATCTCTAAACATACACCAATTCTAAAAAGAATCAACAGGATTTGTCTATAGGCTCATTTGAATCAGTATACCAAATTTGATAAAAATATCTACGGATTTGTGAGCCGTAGTGGGAGAGAAGCCAATTTTGGGGGACCTTTATATGGGCACTAGGTCCAAACTTGGACCGATTTGAACCAAAATTAATAGGCTTCCTCCATCGACCGATATAAGCCGGTATATCAAACTTTATAAAAAATTCTTAATATCTACAACCTGGAGCGTGATAAAATACCCATTTTTGAATACACCATCTATACGAGCACTGGGCCTGAACGTGGATCGATTCTAAATATAATCAATTGACATTCTACATGAGCCCATGTGAATAAGTATCCCAAATTTTATTAAAATATTTTGACATTTTCATGCGAAGAAAACAATTTGGGGGGGGGGGGGGGGGGAGGAGGTCCTGGGTCTAAACATGGACGAATTTTAACCAAGATCAACAGGCTTCCCAGCAAAAATAAATGGAATGACTTCTAAATGAATCACTTTCTTCATTACATCACAAAAACTTACTCCCTTAGGAATGGGTTTTACACAACATCTAATGCTGCAATAAATATATGCTTGTCAGAAGTTCCTTTTCATGGGTGCATAGGAACGTGCTGGCACAGAAATCAGAGGGTTGCGGGTTCGAATCCTATCAGGTCGGAAACAAATTTTTGTAACTTTTTTTTTTACACAATTAATAATTTTTTGTAGTTTCAATGTAAAATTTTAATTTTTTTTTTATTTTTGAACACCCATTTAATTTTTGAAACTATTTAAAAAAATGATCTATTCTTTGTTAATGAAATTTTATGGAAACGTAAAAATTCTAAATAAAAATGTAATTCTTCAAATATTTTTTTGTAAATACCAAAAAATAAATATTACAATTTCTTTTGTATTTAAAAATCCATTTTGATTAAATTTTTACGAAATATACACTCACAATATTTTATCGTTAAAAACAACCTAAAATACATATTAAATTAATTGAAAACACAATTAAAAAAAGAACTACTGATTTTTCATTATATTCAAACCACTTTGCTATTTATTTTCAAACATTGTTTAAACAATCCATAAAAGAAATAAAAATAATTGAAAAATCTGTTAAAACAATCATCAATTTTTAACTGACAAAACGTAAAAAAAAACGATTTTGTGGTTTGTTTTTTCATATTCGAAAGTTTTTTTTGTTTCAATTTTCAAAACACTACACACTTAACACACACGTTCTTTGTTTATTTCATTTCTCTTTAATTTAATTTTCTTTCGTTTTAAATTCAAAGCAATTTTCTTTTGTTCCAACACTAGACACGATTCGAACCAACGACCTTTGGTTTAGAAGTTCATCGCCTTACCCCTTGAGCCAAACTATATTGATACAAATAGTTTCATAAACATTTTTTTATAATTCAAATTGTTTTTATTTTATTTGAATCTATCTTTTTAAATTTCAAATTACCCATCAAACATGAATATAATAGTTAAAATAAATGCCCTAAATGTAACAACGAACATGCTGCTCTTTTAAAAATTTTGGTAAATAAATTTAATGCTTAATACAGAAAGGCCCTAACTCAAATTAATAGTCCATTAGAGGAAATGGAAATCTGAAAAACTTAGATTATACTTTTTATTTTATTGTTTTTGAATTAATATAAAATTTCATTCCGAGAAACAATATATCCAACGTTTTTATATTTTTATTGGCTTCCCCTCTATTGAAATTAAGAAAAAAGTTCCACTGAGAGAATTATCTGCATGATATTAATGAATTTTTGCATAAAATCGATAAAGTTTCATGGGAACTTGTCCATTGAAACTTTTCATTGAATTAATGGAATTTTTCATAAAATATTATCAAAAATTTCATTTTATTTACTAAAAATTTGATACGCTCCAAGAAAAAGTTTCACTAAAATTAGATTCATAAAGGTTCGTATCTTTTTCATCGAATTTAACAAATTTTTCATTTATGTTGTGAAGAAAACTTCAGCAGTTTACCGAAAAATTTCACTAAAACTCGTCCAGAAAAATTCTCTCTGTGTAGTGTCTTTCTTCATTAAGCCATCGATATTAAACTTTGGGGCAAAATTGCACAAAAATATGTCAGTCAGAAATACTAATTTACATAAATCAAAGTCGCTAGAATTTAGTGTTTAACTGCAGTTATAAAATTCAATTTTAGTTAAGAAGAACTTGCGTTATATTTACCTTTTTTGATTTTTTAAGTTAAATTTTCATTTGAATAAAATTTATAACTCTGTAATTTCTTATTTTCTGACATGCATAAAACTTTTTGGGAATAAAAAAAAATTCATAAAATATAAAATCTTTCGTTTTTACTTCCACACAAAATTAAAAATAAAAACTCTGTAAAAAAATTCCCCTCAAAGGACGTTATAAACAAGCTTGTTATTAAATTTTATTTTTATATTTTATATTTTTTGTTTTTATAGCGATTTGTATGGTGAACATTTAAAACGATTTGTATGGTAAATATTTTAGTCGTATATGCCGACTCTATTGCTAGCAGCTGACATCGAGATTTTACAACCCGGCAACGACGTGATTAACAAATCAATTTAAAAATTTTTACTAACAATTCAAATAAATTTGGCAATCAATTTCGATAATTTCGTTATCGTAAACTCTGATTGAATTCATATCATTTAATATTCAACTATTTTAAGTTAAAACAAAAGATATAAAACGAAGTTAACAGTTGGCCAGTTTTTCTAGTCGTGCGATAGATTAAAATTATTTTTATAAATTCAAATTGTGTGCTGGGTACATTTGTTTGTTTAAATTTCTTTTTGTTGTATAAATAAATATTTCAAAATATTTTAAATTCAAATTTAATTCATGCAATTTTCAATTCGGTTGTGGTGTAGATGTCTGGAAGGTCAGGCAATGACAAAATTTCAATTTTTGAGGGTGGTGGTTCAAATCTCATCCCAAATTTTTATTTTTTTTATTTTTTATGTATGTACCTATGTTTACACCCACAATATTTTATCATTAGAAAAAACCTAAAATACATATTAAATTAATTGAAAACACATTTAAAAAAGGAAAGGATAATCGAAAAGTCTGTTAAAACAATCGTCAACTTTTAACTGAAAACCGAAAATATTTGAATTTTTTGTTCTAAAACAGAAAACAACGAAGTTATTTAAATTTTTTTCCAAAAATAGATTATTTGACTGAAAATATCAACTCCTTCAGACGATACATATTTCTTGTAGTTTGTTTTTTATTGACGAATATAAAAAGTTAAACAATATGTTTCAATGTATTTTAATTGATTCTTCAATTGAAAACAAACTTTACCTATTACTTTTCAAATAAACCTCAATCGGTTATGGAAAATATATTGTGAGTGTATTAATTATTACACTAACATAAAAGAAAAATGCTGTAAGCATCATGAACACCTCCGAAATAAAAAATAAAAAACCGAAATTAATACTTAGTGGCGGCGGGGCCCCATAGACCCTCTGGGCCAAAAAACCGGTGTGCATACTTACATGCAAGTGCGGGTATTCAAATAAAATACAATTCCTTCTCGAGATTAAAAATGAAGTTTATTCAGATCCATAAAACGCGCTCATAGCTAGAGAAATTGTGCTATATTTTACACCCTTTAGGGGGTTTATCAATACAAAAATATGAAAGCGTAATGTTATCGTTTATCGTCATTTTGTAAAATATCGATAAATTTTCTGAAAAAATAATATTTGTTTATTCTAGTTTATTCGTAATTTAGTTTATTCGTTAATCATTTCATATTTTCATGGAATTGGGATATAACAACTCCAGAAGTTTTAAATTTTAAATATTATCACGATGCCTGATATTTCCGGTGCCGTTATTTAATGGGAAAACAATATAATTAATAAATTCTTTACAGTACGATTACCTATTATTTACGAATCGTTAATAATCATTTCTGGACAAACTTATCATCGAAATGATATTGTTGAGAATTCGAAGCGATATCGGTTGGTTTTTTGGGACGTTACTCTGTGTATATTTAATAGATTTTAGTAGATTAAAATTCGATAATTTTCTAAATAATTTAAAAAAATTGTTTTTATTTTATTTTAAAGTAAAAAAAATTAAATCGCGAGTTTCGCGTATGAAAACCCCAACCTTGAAAAACGGCTAGTACAATGGAATTTAGCGTACTCGAATTAACTTTAGTGTGTCGTAAATATAAATCAAACTAAAATAATGCATGAAATTAAGTGTTTAACGAAAAAACTATATTAAAAAAAAAACAATATTTTTTGCAAAAAAAAAAAAAAAAAAAATCACAGAATTTTGCCAAAAATATAAAAATATTGTTTTTATGGTACTTTAGTATAAAAATATTAAACCATTGAATTCAGCATATTCGAATTAGCTTCAGCAGTAGGGTGGCCAGCTTTTTAAAATTTACAACAAGAATAGTTCAATCATTTCTTTATTCCTGTATAATTTCCTAGTTTTTATTATCCGCTATTAAAGTATTTATTATCATTTACGGCGCGTGCTTACCGGACATGCAAATGTAATATTTGTTGTTGCTGTGTTTCTTTTTTCTATTGCAAATAAATAGATAGATAACATACATTTATCTTAAGTGTTTTTGTAATAAAATAACAGTCTGTTTGTTGGCTGGCGTCACTAAAGCCATATTAAATTTAAGCAATAGTATACTTGACTCACTCAACTGGCCTGTCAACAGTGATGAATTGCAAAAGCCAATTGGAATGTAAAAACAAAAACGCGGGTATTTGTAAAGAAGAAGAAAAAGAAGATGGAGAATAAAAAAAAGAGTCTTGAATTTCTGTAAAAGATTTGTGTTAATAGCATCAAATATCAGTAATTTCACCAAATAACAAAATCGTATCAATGTAACTATATATTTATTTAAAAAGCAAATCTGATGTATGCACATTAGAGTGGGGTGAAATTTAAAAATAATGGATTCTTAAAACATGGGAAACATTAAGAAATCGAAGTGAGGGTATATCAATATTTTTGGTTAGCAAATCAAAAAAAAATATTTTCACTGTTTTAAATTGTATAAAAATGGATTTAGATATTCTATTGAAATTAGTAATAAATTTTAAATAATGTTAATTTTTTATAAAAATCTTTAATATCGATAGCCCTTCTGTTTTTACGTTCTTCCCACTATGGCGATTTAAGAAACAGTTTTTTTTTAATTTTGTTCCACTCTATTTTACATAAAAAAGTCTAAGTATAGGTAATTTCTCCATTTTTTGCTATGGGCATAAAAAGGAGCGTTTTTGCAGCAAAAATGAAAAAATCAGTTATAAATAAAATTATTAAGATATACACTCATAGAAATAAATCTGTTAAAATAGCAGAAAAATTTACTAAAAATTAGTTCAAAATGATGCTGCAGAAAAAACTGCTAAAATTAGCAGATTTATTTACTAAATACTAGTAAAATGAGAAAAGCAAAATTAAAACTGCTAAATTTACAGAATTTTAGTTATATTTAGGCTAACTTTTAGTTAATTGAAAATAGCAAATTGTACTGTAAAATCTGCAGAAAATTTTGATAAATATTTGTAAACTAAAAATAACATAAACTGTTAAATCTACAAAATTTTTGCTATTTTAAAGCTAAATTTAGTTGAATGCAAATAGCAGTCTATTCTGCTAAAATCAGCAGAAATATTTGCTAAAAAATTGTAAACTGCTGTTTTCAAAAGGCTCGATTTTTATTTGCATTTAAAAAAAATCGAAAAAAAACTTCGAAAATTTTAAATTTTTTGGCCACATTATTTAGCAAAATTTTTTGCTTATTTTAGCAGGTTAATTTGCTATTTTCTATTTACAAAAATTTAGCTCGTATATAACAGTTTTATTTTTGCTATTCCTATATTAATAATATAAAGCAAAAATAATCTGCTAATTTAGGAGTTTTTTTCTGCTGCAACACTTTTAACTAATTTTTAGTAATTTTAACTAAATTTTTTACTGACTTTTTTCTATTAGTGTACCAGTAAAATAACTAATTTTTCGACAAATATACTCCTTTATTTTTTACATAAGCTTTAACTTATTACACTGTTCCACAATTTCCAACTTGGAAAGATTGATATAAAAATAAACAAGTGATATAGTAAAACTGCGACCCAGTTTTTTTTCATCAGGTCGGAAGTAATTTTTAAAGGACTTCAGATTATCAAAGTTACTATAATGGCAACGTATTATTTTATCACTTATATCCAAATTTGGTGTCAGATAAGGGAGGAGTGCTTTCACAGTTCAATAAAAATCTTAATTTTGCAAAACAGAATAAATAAAAATTTTATTTTTAATGGCCTCGAAAAGGTGAAAAATATTCTTCAAATTACACAAATTTTCATTTATGACACACTTTTGTTTTGGTATAAAGCAACAAAAACTTTCAGCAAAATGTAGAAATTCTACTCTTTCATTTGATATTCATATAATCATAATATAATGTGTCAAATTAACTAAAAAAAGGTTTTCCAAAAGTCCCTCCTCGGAAAATTTGAAGTCCTTTTGAAAAGAAATATGACGTGATCATAAAAAAACTGAGTATGCAGTTTTACATGGGCTCTTCTTTCAAGTGTAAATATATCAATTTTTTCATGGTTGAGAATGACCGTTTTACAGTGTAAGATAAAGTCTATCATATCACCTAGTCTGTTTTTGTTTTGCAGCCAACCAATCACACCAATCCCTAATTTTATCTGATCATTTGAAATTATGCATACAATGCAAAAGCTTTATAAGAAAATATAAAAGAATAATAAAATTAAAATTGTTAAACCCTAAAGCTTATTAATGTCATTGTTTAGCAGGAAATCAGACATGTAACAGAACACCTCATGGCTAAACAAGAAATGAGAATTATGTATTATAAATATTGTAATAATGCAGTAATTAGGATGGTTTTTTTTTTGTTTGAAATTAGTCGGTAGCTTTAACAGATACATTTATTGAACACCAACCTGGCTCTGTTGTCAATGGCAGTCATGACGTTTTATTATAAAGCCGGAAATTTACAACAAAAATGTGTCTGTACGTGAATTGGCAATTGTTCTTAGTACAAAAATAAGTACCCAGAGAGAAAAGCATAAATGGCAGAGAAGGTTCGATATGTGTAAACAGAGAGTGACACAGCATGCTTAATAGGAATTTTAGAAACTTTTTATTATACCCTCCACTCCACTTCGTGGGACCCATTAGAAATGAAAAACCAAGAAGAATCTAAAACTAGGAGATGTACTCGCTGGATCGCACATCAGACCGGACAGAAAATTATGGCGTTGTCAGAGTTGTCAGAAAACACATTATGGCGTTGGAATTTCTTGTTCTCGTTTAGGGGCGGTTTTTAACATTTAGAATATCAAAGAAAAAATAAAAACAACAATAAAAAAAATTTTAACACAATTTGCTTTGTCATCCACCATTTTCATGATCTACAGCAGTCGTCGGCATTCATAGCCACCAGTGGCCGATTATAATCGGCTTTTCACTCGTACACAACCCGAATGGCAACAAAACTCTCAACTAAGAGAATAAAACTTATTCAGTAGCATGGTAGCTTTCAACAAAGCAGGTTGACGTCGCTTTGTTTAAGAAATTTTAGAAAAATTAAAATTTTACAAGAACAGGAAATTTATTATGAATTATTTTTATTTCTTTAGTGCATTAAAATGTACTAACTAATGGAATACTTTTTTAAGAGTAAATAATTTATAAACAAAAAAATATATATTTTTTAAATAATATGTATAATAAAATTTGTTATGAATCATTTTAAAAAATTAAATTATTATAAATTATTTTTTTTTTAATTTCTTTAATTCATTCATGCATTCATTCATTATTACATTTCTTCATACAAATATAAATTTAAAAATGATAAACTAATTTCTCACAGTGTAGAAACACAATATATTTACATTCTCTCTTTGTGCCGACCACTGATCTCATAGAATGGTGCAAACTATAAAAATTTAGTTAAAGGCATAAAATAATTTTAAATATTTTAATTAAAAAATCACTTAAAAAAAAACAAAAATGCTGGTAAATAAAAACGCGGCACCACTCTCGGCTGGGGAGGTTATAATACATATATTTTAAGATGCAATATAACTATATATTTTTTTTACATCGAAGGTTATATAAACTGGTGGAGAAAATGTTTTATATGGCACTCTGCATCCCGTGAAATTATTTAAGAACCCTGTTGATTGCATTCCTAGTTAGCAATATATTTTCCCGATTTATTCTTAAAAAAACCGCCCAGCTTATTAGGCTCGTTAATTTATATTTTTAAAAGATAAATTAAGCAAAAGCTATTTTTAGAAAGATGGAAGATCCCACCACAATATCCCATATTTTATAGTTGGGTCATTCCATCTCAAATCGACCCATGGTTGGAATCGACCCCTTTCGATTTGGATGAATTTTGGTCAGAACTTTTCCTTTATCATATAACGAAGTTTAGCCAAAATTAAATTATGCAATATTTAAAATTTCAAACACTGTCATAATTTTTCTAATGTTTTGCTTTCCCCAGTAAAAATGTTTATATAATATTATATATGAATGAATATATTCGCAGTATGTAACTGGATATAATTTCATCCGAAAAATGGTAATATTAAATTATATCAAATCGGATAAAATTGTATTTACAGTGATACAAAGTTATATCAATAATCCACGTATATCCGAGTTTTGTCCCGATCAAATTGGATATAAGTTAATACAATAGGATATGATTAAATTCAAATGATAAAAATAACTTTGTATTGGAGTGCAGCAGGGATTGAACATACAACGTTCTGATTTCACGTCGCACCCACAGGCTACTGTTGATAAGGAGTAACTATTACAGATTTTGAAAATTTCTTTCCAAACATGGATTTTTTTTTCAACTTAGAAATTTTTTCCATAATGGATTTTTTTATTTTGAAAAAAATGATTAGCCCGGCAATGCACTTCATTTTTATTGGTGGCTCATAGTTCCAGAGTTATAGAGCTGCAAATTATATCTTATTATATATACGATAACAACATTCAGTGGCTTATTTCTCCAATAGAAACAAAATATACGTCGTTGGAAAGGTACTTGAAATACTTCACCAATGGTATGCAACACGGCTGAACTTATTAACGCATTACGATCATGATTTTAAATCTTAATTTTTTTCAAACTGGATTTTTAAAATCTTTTAAAAGTCAGAAAAGCTCAGAAAATATTAATTTAATTGAAAAAGTTGAGTAAAACTACAAAAAAAAAATAGTTTTTGCCTTAATCGGATAAGCGGAGCTTCGATCTTGGTTCCGAGATTAACTAATATATAAAATTAAATCAAAAATATTTTTCGTATCTCTTTATATATAAAATTTTTAGCTATTTTATCAATTATATATCCCTATATAAACAATTTACGATGAGGCTAATATTGATATATGATTTAATATGATTACATATGAGAAAAATTCTAAATATTTTTCTAATATTTCATCATATAAAAACATATAAGTGCGCTTACATTATTTTATATAAACATATATTTTTATGTTCAAAAATATATGTTATATATACTCTTTTTTACTCGGGTTGTTACGAGGTTATTTTTTCAATATCTCGAAAACTGTAATACCCGAGTAAAAAAGTGTATATAAAATTATATGTGAATGGATATATTTGCAATATGTAACTGGATATAATTTCATCCGAAAAATGGTTATATTAAATTGTATCATATTGGATATAATTGTATTTACAAGGATACAAAGTTATATCAAATGATAAACTTATATCCGAATTTTGTCCCGATCAAATTGGATATAAGTTAATCCAATACGATATGATTAAATTTAAATGATAAAAAAACTTTGAATTGGAGGGCAACAGGATTTCGGG
Source organism: Leucophora obtusa (assembly GCA_949987735.1). Taxonomy (NCBI): domain Eukaryota; kingdom Metazoa; phylum Arthropoda; class Insecta; order Diptera; family Anthomyiidae; genus Leucophora; species Leucophora obtusa. The sequence goes on along the minus strand of OX465295.1, from coordinate 302,503,634 downwards.
TCCTACACACTCAGGGGTGTGACGAAAATCGAAAACGAACCGTTTTTCAATCTAGAATAATTTGTTTCGCGAAAATCAAAGTGGCTTCAAATTATTATTTATCGTTTTTTTTTGACGCCGGACATCTAAATTAGGAAATAAAATATAAATTGGTATTGTACAGATCCTAAAATATTTATCATTGAAAATCAGATCGTTTTCGTTTTCGATATTCATCACATGCCTGACTGTCAGCCGAGGGCTACTGTTGATAATGAGTAACTATTAAAGACGTTAATGTATAAATCTGTTATTCTTTAAATACTAGATAATTTTTTATCAAATATGGGAATTTTCTTTGGACTTTGAGTGGAGAAATACCACTCAAAACTTATCGGACCAGAACAAAATATATAAATCGTTGGGGAGGTACTTGAAATACCTTTCCAATGATATGCAACATGCCTCGACTTATTAACCCATTACGAGCCGGGCCATGATTTTAAATGTTAGTTTTTTTAAATTGGATTTTTTAAATTAAAAAAAAATTGTTTTTGATCAAATATTACATTAATCTCGAATATATTAGTTAATCTCGAACATGGGTCTGATATTAACTAATATATCGTCGGCTTGCCTGCAAGAAGTGCTATGTTTTTGGTTTTAACAGGTTTTCAGGAGAGCGAAAAAACTGATTTATATTATCCTTTTAAGATATTTTATTGACATCATATGCCCTAATGATTCACGACCTTATTTATTACAATCATTATTAAGGCATATGATGTCAATGAAATATATTAAAAGGATAATATAAATCAGTTTTTTCTCCCTCCTGACAACCTGTTAAAGAACACATAACACTACTTGCAGGCAAGCCGACGATATTGTTATATAAAAAATAAAATTAAAAATATTTTTCGTATCTATTTATATATAAAATTTTGAACGGTTTTATCAATAATATATTCCTATATATACAATTTGCAATAAAGCAAATACTGATATATGATTTAATATGATTACATATGAGAAAATTTCTAAAAAAATTTATAATATATCACCATATAAAAACATATAAGGTCGCACACAATATTTTATATTATCCTATATTTTAATATTAAAAAATATATGTTATATATACTCTTTTTTACTCGGGTACAAAAAAAATTATAAAAAAATATTGAAAAATAAAAAAAATTTTACAATTTTAAAATTCGAAAAACTCAAAAACCTATTTTGGTTGCTCAATTTTTTTTTTCAATAAAATCTACCCTCACAATATTTTATCCTTAAAAACAACCTAAAATACATATTAAATAAATGGAAAACACAATTAAAAAAGGACTACTGATTTTTCATTATATTCAAACCATTTTGCTATTTATTGTTTAAACAATCCATAAAAAAAATAAAAATACTTGAAAAGGCTATTAAAACAATCATCCATTTTTAACTGACAAAACGTAAAAAAAAACGATTTTGTGGTTTGTTTTTTCATATTTAAAAATTTGTTTTTGTTTGGATATTCAAAACACTACACCATTCACAACACACACTTTCATATTTTTATTGGCTATGTTTGTATGTATGAGTAAAGAATTTCTTGAAATTGAAATAATTTTGTATATAAATAAACTATTTTAACAAAAAAGAAAACCGCAAATATTTGAATTTTTTGTTTTAAAATAGAATACAACGAAATTATTTTAATTATTTTTTCTAAAAATAGAATATTTGACTGAAAATAACAAGTCCTACAGACGATACATATTTTTTTTTTTTTTGTTTGTTTTTTATTGACGAATATAAAAAGTTAAACAATATGATTCAATGAATTTTAATTGATTCTTCAATTGAAAACAAACTTTACCTATTACTTTTTAAATAAACCTCAATGGGTTATGGAAAATATATTGTGAGTGTACTACTATGGCTACTACCCATATTTTGGTCTTATATTCCATCTTCGGCCAGATGAAGCTGGTGTAAATAGTAAAGAGATCAGAAGCATTTAGGTAGTTCTTGCTACGGGCACCTTGTCCTGAATGTTTTTATTCGATATTTGCATACCTGGATCCTTCCAACTGATATCACATTGGATTCTCATGAAAACAGTATCAAGATCTTCATATTTCACAATATTGACACTATCTATATTAACAGATGACATTGAAAACCTCATGGCCCTATGGGTCAACAAATAATATTGGGTATTGCATGCATGAAAATCTACCGAATTCAAATAACTCCACTTAGTGGTTGGTTGTAAGCAAAAGCAGCCAATGCAAAATTACCCTCTAAAAACGACAAATTATCCAAAGACAAAATAAGAAAATTAACAAAAACGAAACACAAAAAATACCCAAAAATAGAATAGAAAATTTCCCAAGAACCCGAAAAGCTAATTTTTAGCAACAAGAATAAAATATGATAAAATCCCTTACATCCTCCATAAAAAAAACAATAATCTTCAAATTTAAAAATAGAAGACACATAATAATTGTGTTTAGATAGCTTTTTTAATTTAAAAGAGTAAAACTTTTATTTATTTTGAACTTTATTTTTTTTACGATTTGCTTATTTTGCTAAGAAATTTTAAATTTTGTATTTTCAACGTTTTTTTAATGTTAAAGCTGTTTTAATTTTAACAAGTGGTATTTCATTAAACTTTTCTTTTTAACTAAAGGGGAAGTTTTTAAATTTTTATTTATATTATCAGAGTTTTTGGGGTAATTTTCTAATTTTTAATTGATTTTTTATTTTAATTATGGCCAACCTATCCCATGACCGGTCAATCGGGGGCATACTCAAGGCACTTCCACTATATTTGTGTGTGTTAATTTCATTAGCGGACTTAGGTATGTTCAGCAACTGCTTTAGAGTTCCTCAAACTTATGGATGAAATTTTAAGAGGAATTCACCACAGCATATTAAATGTCTGCACGCAGAGAAAAAATCTGGTTTAAGAGGATCAATTTCCATAAATTGATGTTGCCTTTGTTGGAGCTCGAATAAGAGAAGAGATTGACGAGACAGACGAAGATTGGTAAATCTACCCAACGAGTTATTCTGAGCAGATCGGTATACTTAAAGGTATTGAAGCAAATATCAACACTAACATTCCTACGAGTAAAGGGACCGGTTCCAGATGACACGCAGAATAGGTCCCAAGGGGGCGGATACCGGTCGTTGATCGGTCTTTTTATTTGAAAGAGACATATCACTTTAACATGGCGTTGTCATTGAAAATGACCAAATGCCACAGTTTAGACACCTTATGACACGTAAGGTGGTGTGTCTAAAAATAGTTTTTCAAATAAACTAATAAATATTAAGAATTAAAAAAAATCTACTTCGCGTCAAAGTAGGGCTTGATAACACAACCTTCTGCTTGTAAGGCAAACGCTTTACCGTCTGACCTAATGTTGCTTGTGCATGATGACTGGCTGATGGTACAGTTATATGTTTTTCATTTCTGTTCAAATAGAAAAAGAAAAAACAAACCCTACAAGCAAATTAAAAAAAGGGAAAAGAAAAAAATAGAAAAGAAAACAAAATTACCCATAGGCGTACCTAGACCATCTTTCTGGGGTGGGCAAGGGCCCCATTTATTTTTGGCTGTTTATTTGCCCATTCTCAGACCCTTAATCTTAAAAAACACTTTAAACATTATGCTTGCGATTTTATCATACATAAAAAGACTTTTAAAAATAACTACCTCCCTTTTCATAAAATTTTCAAATGTTTTTAATAGAAAACTCTGAAAAATGCATCCTTTTTTCTGAAGAAAACCTCGTGCAGGGAATGCTATACGCTCAGAATAGTATAAAATTTTGATATTTGATGGAGAAAAGAAATCTAAGACATTTTCATCGTACAATTTTTACTTCCACAACATATTGAAATTTCCTTAAAATAATACACCCATAGAAATAGATCTGTAAAACTAGCAGCATTTTTAACTAAAAATTAGTTAAAAATGATGCTGCAGAGAAACTGTTAAATTAGAAGATTTTTTTTCTAAATACAAGTAAAATAAGTACAGCAAAAATAAACCTGTTAAATTTACAGTTTTACAATTCTTTAAGTAAATATTTCAGCTAATTTAACATTATAGACTGCTATTTGAATTCAACTAAATTTATCTTAAAAAAACAAAAAATTATAGATATAACAGTTTGTTTTTGCTATTCTTAGTCTACAATACAATACAATTTGTGATTTTCAATTAACTAGAACTTAACCTAAATATAACTAAAATTCTGCAAATTTAACAGCTTTATTTTTGCTGTTCTTATTTTACTAGTAGGTATTTAGAAAAAAACAGTTCTTTCTGTAGCATCGTTTTTAACTAACTGTTAGTTGCTTTTTCTATTTTTACAGATTTATTTCTATGAGTGTAATATTAACTAATTCCCAGTGTAGAAACGGTACTTACTTTTTGCATTATTTTAAAAGATATAATAATGAGTTACTAATAACTAGTTACTTTTTCCATTATTTCTAAATAAAAGATGATGCATTTCTAATAATGACTTATTTTTATCATTATTACAAACATAAATTAACGTTCTATATTTTTTTGTAAATTTTTTTGAAATCTATTTTTAGACTCAATATTTTTTCAACATTGTTTAGTATATATGTAACGATTTTTTGTATGTTGGAGAGTAAGCTGACTTGTCTGCAGCATGTCAATTATGTTTTTATCTATCAAATATAACATATCAAGGTAGCTCAGATGGTAGAGCTATAGACTGGCAATCTGGAGTCCCAGGTTCTATTCCCGCACGATAAAATTTTATTTTAAAAAATTTTACAATAAAAAAATATTTTTTTTATAAAACTTATTTTTTTGAAAATCTATTTTTAGAATAAATATTTATGTCAATACTGGTAAGCACATAGGTAACGACATATTTTTGATTTTTCGTTGTGTAAACATCTCATTATTTTTGCCGACATCGCCATACAAAGGTAATAAGAAATGTAATAATAAAAGTAACTAGTTACCATTACCAGGTATGTAGTTACATCACTACATATCTGGTAATGATTTCTACACTGGGTTAGTCTTTTAAAAAGTTATTAAATCCAAGAAATTTTTCTCTTATAGCGAGAACTAAGATCGAGTTGTTTCTTAAATATTTCTTAAGTAAGAATTTTTAAACAACATTTCTTACTTAAGAAAATTTTAAGACAAAAATCGATATTAGTTTTGGCTGTATAACTGATCCTTAGATTTCAACAAATAATCCTCCTAGGAAACTAGATGACATTTTCCCAATCAAAAACACAGGATTAACTGATAATAAAAAAAATAATAATCATATAACAAGAATTATATAGACAGATTTTTTTAAATTCTGGGGTGGGCAAAAAGCAATCTAGGGTGGGCGTTGCCCACCCCAGACCGGCCTAAGTTCGCTAATGAAATTAACACACACAAATATAGTGGAAGTGCCTTGAGTATGCCCCCGATTGACCGGTCATGGGATAGGTTGGCCATAATTAAAATAAAAAATCAATTAAAAATTAGAAAATTACCTCAAAAACTCTGATAATATAAATAAAAATTTTAAAAATTCTCCTTTAGTTAAAAAGAAAAGTTTAATGAAATACCACTTGTTAAAATTAAAACAGCTTTAACATTAAAAAAAACGCTGAAAATACAAAATTTAAAATTTGTTAGCAAAAAATTATTGATATTTAAAACAAGAGTTAAAATAAGCAAATCGTAAAAAAAATAAAGTTAAAAATAAATAAAAGAGTAAAAGAAATTAAAAGAACTTTTATTTTTAAATATGAGGCGAAATTTGTTTTTTATTTCGGTATCGGTCAAGTTTTTTAAAAGCAATTATTGCTAGAGACCTGAACCACAATTAAAATGTTAAAAATAAATTTTTTTTTTTTTTTTTAATTGTTGTTCAGGTCTAGCTATAATTTGGCTTTTACAGATTTAAAAATTATCAATTAGTCGACGAGTTATAGTCAAAAAACCATATAAAAAATTCGAACTAACATAAGCAAACGCCGCGATACGGGTCTTCTAATTTAGCCTCTATTTTAACCCCTCACTCTCAGAATCGACTTAACTTTTGCTAACCTGAATTTGTTCCACAGTGTAATTCTGCGGAAATTATTACAACAATTAAATATGTTCTAAATAAAAATGTTCAGGAGTGGTTCAACAAACTTTCAAGGTTAATATTGTTGATAATTAAATTTTTCATAAAGAGATACGCGCAATACCCCATCCTGAGCCAATATTTATATCCTGTCTTGCTTCTGAAATCACCTACGAAGATGTAAACTAATATATAAAAACTAAATTGAATACAAACGCCTAATATTCAACTTATAAATTTTCGACGAAGTTAAGTTCTTAATTCTTAAGGTCAAGTCAAGTTCTTAATTCCTGAAGCGATATACAATATATTTTTATTTTAAGTATGATTCTTAATTCTTTTGTTTATTTCTTGATATCATAATTTCAAACAAACAAAGTACTCGTAAAACTTCAGCTAGTACCGCTTTTATTAAAAAAAGTAGTTTCTAAAAACAATTTGAAAATATATTTGAATAAAACTTCTTTTTTTTTGACAAACTTAACAACGAAATTTTAATGTTGTGAAATTTTATTTTTATAACATTTAAAAATACTAAAAAAACAATAGCTAACTGTTATCTTCCTATACTAAAAAAATACCACAACACTAAAATTTAAAGCTTCAAGCAATTTCAAAACAAAGCAAAGAAAAAAATAAATGCAAAAATCTATAAACCTTTAAATTTCACAGGAATAAACTACTTACTTAACAGAAAAGAAAAATTTTAAGCAAAAAAATCTTAACTAAAAATCTAAAGTGAAATTTAAACCACTTATATTTGGCATTGTTAGCGAAATAGTTGCAATAGAGAAAAAAATACAACTTACCAAAACAATGAATTTGCAATTTTTTTTTCTGAGGTTTTTATTTGGAGAAAAAATAAAAATGCTACTATCTAGTACAAAACACAATTATGCCAAAGTTTATGATAACATTTTTATTTAGTCTTTTTATTTTTGCGAACTTTTAAACAAAACTATAAACAACTAACAATACAATAGGTTTTAATTTTTAAAAGAAGAAGATGTTCCCATAAAATCTTAACAACTTCCTCAACTATTAAGTGGAAGAGAGGAAAAGAAAATACAATACGAGTACTTATTGTCAGAGATAAGAAAAGTGTTAAGAGCTGCTAATAATTAACAAACTTGTTAAGAAAATATGTGTTTAAGAATAATGTTTTTAATATGTTGTAAATGAGTTTAGTTAAGTTTAATTGGACTAAGGGTGGGTAAATTAAAAAAAGAAAACAGTGTTAGCACCACACAGAGATATTACATCTACGTATAGCTTTCCTTTGAGTCAAATTGACCCGTAAACACATTTTAAGTTTTGACTTATTTCTGCCATTGAAGCTAGATTTTCAACTTTGATGTTTTCAAAGACTTATAGTAGAATTTCATGACAAATATTTTTCAGTACATTTTAATCCTCTAACTCTTCAACTTACTTAATTGAAGAGTTAGAGGTTTAAAATGATCCACAAAAATGTTGCTAGTAGTGTTTTACATAAGGTAGCTGAACTCATCCTATACCCAAAATGGAATATTCACATGGTTTCCTATGGCGATGCACAATACACATTTGCAAAAGGGAGGAAACTTTAACCCCCAAAAAATATAGCCCCTAACGTAAACTTTTAAAATGCCAACACACGTGTATTTTTTTTGGTCCCATCTGCCAGAATAACTTGACAGAATTTTATTTTTTTTTTTGTGTTATACAGTGTTATTAATTCAGTGAATATATTATAAAGTACTAAATTTACGGCTGGCTAATCTAGGCTTAATTCTATCAAGTGCAAAATTTACAATGAAGACTTGCTGAGTGGTTGTCTTCGAATTTTAATAAAATATGATCTCAATATATTTTCAGCTTATTATGAATTTTAAGACAGCCATACACGTTCAATATTATTGAACGATATTTTTAAAATCAATAAATCAGAACAAAGTATTAAAAAAAAAATGTTGTTGTTGTTTTTGCTTGTTCTTTGCCATTTTAAATGTTTAATAACGCTCATAGACGAGAACAAGAAATTCTCATTGAGTTTGTAATTTAACCTAATAAATATTTCTTGTTATTCTAAAACGTCGGATAGGGACATGCCTTCAATAGATTATGTTTCGCAGTTTGTTAAATAAGTTTTGGGATTTTAGCACATTTAATTCCTTTAATTCATTTAATGCAATTAATGTATATTAGACAGACTCACGAAAAAAATAAAAAAAGTGTCCCCTCAAAATAAACCTTCCTTTCATCTATCCCCTTTCCAAAGGAAGCAACACGTTAATTAATAGAAAGAATTTCCTGAGTGTTGCTTCTCATAAAAAAAAAAAAAAAAAAAAAGCATTACCAGATATGTGGTTATGTAACTATATACCTGGTAATGGGAACTAGTTTCTTTTATTATTATATTTCTTACTACCTTTGTATGGTGATGTCGCGAAATATAATAAGTTATACACCAGCATACGAAAAATCAAAAAATATGTCGTTACCTATGTGCTTACCAATATCGACTAAAATAATGATTCTAAAAATAGATTTTCAAAAAAATAAGTTTTATAAAAAAAAAAATATTTTTTTAATGTAAAAATTTTTTTAAATAAAATTTTCTCGTGCGGGAATCGAATCTGGGACTCCAGACTGGCAGTGTATAGCTGTATCATCTGGGCTATCTCGACATGTTATATTTGATGGCCTTACAAAAAAAAATTATATGACTTTTGATATTATATATAATTATATCCGAAAAATGAGAACATGTAATTATATCAAATTAGATCTTATTATGATCATATTAGATCTAATTTGACACAATTAGATCTAATTGATGGAATAAGATATGGTTTGATAGAATTTTATCCGGATTTTATCCTCATCCAAATGCATCAAATATAATATAATCATATCCAACTAGATATAATGGTATATAGTTCGATACAATTATATATAATTATATAAGGATATTGTAATATGTTGCACTATATATTGTCCAATAAATAACCAGATATAGTTATATATTTAGGATATAATTTCGTAAAATTTTATATAATTATATCTTGATATATATATTCCAATATATAATTTTACAAAATTTTATATGATAATATATGACTATATCAAAACTTTTTTACTTGGGAGATACAAATATAATTGACTTGTTGCACACAAGTCAGCTTACTCGCCAACATACAAAAAATATGTGATTACATATATCATTACCAGTGTTGAAAAAATAGTGAGTCTAAAAATAGATTTCAAAAAAATTTACAAAAAAATCAAGAACAATACTTCATGTTTGAAATAATGATAAAAGTAAGTATTTGTTAGTAACTAATTACTATATCTTTTTAAATAATACATAAAGTAAGTCCGTGTCATTACTGGTAGTCCAAAAAATAATTCTACGTCATTACCGTTTCTACACTGGGTTGGTTTGTTTCATGACGATTCCCAAAATATTTCGGGTCTATCAATTAGATCTCACAAGCTGGACCATTTTTGAAATAGGTCATTTTTTTTGGTTTTTGTAAGAATTTTGCATTTTAGCTGAAGACAACATACTCAATATGGATATCTTATAAAAGGCTTTTTTGAGGCGCTTCCAGCGGTATATATAACATGTTCAACCACACAGAGAAAACCGATTCATTGTGACAACCGAATTTCTTGTCAAATGAATGGTTTGGTGGCAATAACCGAATTATTTGGCTGTCAGCATAAAATTTATTGCTGACATAATTCAAATATATTGTTTCAAACGACATGTCCTATTTTGAAGGATATTCTATAAAAAAAATTTGATTGAAATGTCAACTTACATATTTTCAAATTCGCGATTTCTCGCGTTTTATTAGGATTTAAGCGTGATGGAAAGAATATGTTTTAAATAAGGCTATATGGATACCAAAACTTTTCTTTTGACAAGTAACTAGGGTTTGGGGTTCGGGAATTCCCGGGAAAAGTTTGGCGGGAATTCCCGGGGGAAATAATATATTTTTCCCGGGAAAACGGGAAATTTTAAAAATATTAAATTTTTGAAATTGTTTTTGTTTCGAATAGGATTTTTTAATTTTAGTCATAAAAAACATTTTAAATACCAAAACAACAATGTCATTGTTAAAATCTTTTAAAAGGGAATACATTTATTTGACACAGAAATTAAATATTTGCCAAGTAATTAGGAGCATTTCAACTAATAAAGATTTTTCGCATAACTTATTGAAAATTTAAGTAGTAAAACCTAAAAACCTGGTAAAATGTACTTTTCAAATGTATAATTTAGGTAAAGTCGACTTTAGTTAAAATATTGGGTGGCAGTATACCTTGACTTGGTTTATTTTTGGAGCATTCTGATTGGTTAATTTATTTTCAACCAATCAAAATATTTGAAAATATAAATATTTTTGTAAGGTTTTCATACACAAAATGAACAAAACCGTTTGATTAAAAATAAAGTCGACTTTAAATTGAAAATACGCCTTTATATTAAGGGTCAACAATTTTATAAGTAACGTTTTCATTAATAAATTTGAAAAGAAAAGACTAATGGTTAACGGTGGTATCTAATTTGGTTATCCGACATCTAAATTTGGTTCACAAAAAAAAAAAAAAATTTATGGTCATGCAACTTCTCTTGAAGAAAACAACAACAAGAATAACGTTTCAGCTAAAATTAGCAAAGTACCCGAAGAAAAAAGTGTAAGCTGAATAGGCATTAAAGGTTTTATGATAGGGCAAACATTTCCTGAAATGGTATCCAAATTATCTGCAGTTAATCCGCACCATAACAAGATCTTCGTTTATTCGAGAAAGTTTTTATAATAAAAACCTGGCATTGCAAAAAAATTAAACCGATATAAAGAACATTATATTAAATTACTACAATCATGTAAAAGATATCATGATAAAAGAAATAACGAGCAATATTTCTAACAATATGAGATTTACTATAATCTTAGATGAATGGACAAGAATATCACAAAAGAGATATTTGAACATATGTATAAACGGAAATAATTTATTTTATAACCTGGGGTTGGTTTATATATCAGGAAGATGTAATGCTGATGAAATAAGAAGAATTGAAGAAATAAGACTAGAAGAGTTTTATTTGTCTTTGGAAAATAACATTGTGGCCACCATATCTAATGGGCCAAGTGTGATGAAACGGTTTGTTTCCAACAGTCCAGTAGTAGGTGCTTTCTGCTGGAATCATGCAACTCATTTGGCAGTACTGCGAGTAATTTATATGAAATCAAATGTTCAACATTCTGATATTTTTTACTTTGAATTCTCACTCACAGACTGCATTTGTACTGAAATAGTGTTTTTTTTTTAACAAAAATTACTTTTATAGGTGGTCTTCATTAACAATTTTGTTCAAAAATATTTCCCGGGATTCCCGGGAATCAAATTTTTTCATTCCCGTTTCCCGGGAAATAAAAAAGTCCGGGAAATCCCAAACCCTACAAGTAACTCATCGCTTAGTGGATATAGTTTGGAATTTTGCAAATTTCATATACATATCTACCCTCTGTCTAAATTTTTTATTTTTTTATAATTTTTTTTTTTTTTTAGAAATCAGCTCTCACCGGTCCCATGGTGCCTCCGAGAGAGGTAGAATGTAAGATTGACCCCCATTAATTTTTCCCCTCCAACATTTTTACCAACCATACCTACCCCCTATCTACAATCCGTAAGAGGGCTCCCATACAAATATGACATTTTTATAAAATTTCCTCCCACCTCTCTATCTGTCCCAAGGGTGACCCTAGAAGAGTCAAATGTATGACTGACCTCCAATATTTTTTGTACCGCAATATTTTCTCGGAATATAACTGCCCTCTATCTTCAACCCTTAAAGCGGACCCCATACAAATTTTTTATTTTTTTATAATTTTTTTTATGAAATCAGCTCCTACCGCCCCATGGAGACTCCTAGTGGGTGATATATAAGACCGATCCCCATTAATTTTCCCCCCAACATTGTTTTCGAACCTACCTACCCTCTATCTCCGCTCACTAAGGGCGCTCCCGTAAAAAAATTACATTTTTATAAAATTTGCTCCCACTGCTCTAACTGTCCCAAGGGTGCCCCTAGAGGAGTCAAATGTATAACTGACCTCCAATATTTTTATTATATATTTACATTATATTCAACACTTAAGGTGGTCCTCATACAAATTTTTTAGTTTTTATAAATTTTTTTATGAAATCGAGAAGGAATTGGGAAACTAATTTTTGCCAGAACTTATTAAAGTGCCACGTCAGCGCTATTACGTTTGTATTTTTCTGGCTCGGTATTTACTCCATTGATAAATCAAGAAATATAGGGAATTAGTCGTCTATACTCTATGCTATATACTCTATAGTCCAATTTTGTTCTTTCTTTCGTGGAATAAGAGATTTATGTTGCAAATGTAATTGGTTTTTGAAAACAACATATCTTCACCCAGAAAATAAGTTCGGTACTGACAACCGCATATGTAGCCAATCGAATGGTTTGGTTGTTGTAGCCGAGTTTTTCACTTGTGGCAACAGAAACCCATTTGAGACAGGACTAATTTAACTGTCACAACGGAATTTCAGCTGTACCAAGAATAATTCCGTAGTCGAAACCAAAAAATTCATTTGATACAACTGCACCATGCGATTGGCAACATATTGGTTTGCCAGTACCGAAACTGTTTTCTGGGTGTTACTCTACAAAAAAATAGTAACCGATCCTAACTGTCTCTGTCCAAATTTTAACGTTTCAAATGAAGTCTTAACGCAAATTTTGATTTTATCCGCTGAAAACGCCACGAGAAGTAGAAAATGAGTAAAACAATATACTCCATATCACAAACGGATTGCAGAAAATGTTAAGTATTGACAAAAAACTGAAAGTTTTGAAAATTAAAACCACCTAGAAATCAAATTACACTTGAAATATATAATTTACACTAAAAAAAAAAAGTCAGTAAAGTCAGCAAAAAATGTTGCTGTGTCAGCAAATTTTTAGTCAGGAGCGTGCTTGCAAAAAAGTTGGTAATTTCAGCAAAAGGTTTGCTGAAAATCAGCGAGCTGATTTTTACCAAAAAACTACTAATCTTCAGCAAAAGTTTTGCTAACACTTAGTCGACTGCAAATGAAAAAAATCCTTGCTAAAATCACTAAACTTTTTGCCGAATATTAGTATACTGAAAAAAAACTCAAAAAACTTGTAGCGAAATTTTACTTTAGTTAATTTATTTGCTGAAAATTTAAATATAGAATATGTGAAGCGTTGTTTTTCTTTTTTTGTCATTTCCGTTTCCAGATAAGCTGCGACATCTACATCTTGTCTACCTGGTTGTCGTCCACGCTATGAATGCGGTTATCAGCACAATTTTTGTAGAAAAATAAATTAGTAAAACTAAATATAACTAAAATTTTTGCTGAAAACGGAATTTCAGCAAAAAAAATTGCTGAAAACTAGTACACTTGATATACAAGACGTTTTACTAGTTTTTCTACTAACTTATTTTTTGAGTGTATATGTATGTACCATTAAACCATACCACCTAGGGTTTCCAATACTGAATCGGTATTGAGAAATCGGTATTTCGGTATTGAAAATTTTCTAGTACCGAATTTTCGGTATTCATATAAATATTCTTATTTTGCGCGTAAACTTAGATATAGCACATCTCAAAATTTCAAAATTGTGTACCAGAATTATTGATTCCAAGCGGGCTTAATCTTCTCTCTTGTGTTTCATTCAGATCTTGAAAAAGATAATTCTTTTTTAAATAAATACGAATAAAAATTTATTCATTTTATGTATGAATCAGTTTATGCCATTTTAAGCAGTAATTTAGCACTTATCTTAAATTTGGCAACTTTGTATGGGTTAAACTTCAAAAATCATGCTATTTTACAACGTGCTAACGTTAGCACTTAAGCTGTGAATTCACTCAATGATTTGATATCAAACAAAGTGAGATCATGATTTGGTATAATTTACATCAATACAATTTTGATTCGATTGAGTAATTTGTTTTAAGAGATAATTCGCGAAGAATACTAGGCTTTCTTTCCAGAAAAAAGCCTAGTACCAACCAGAGATGGGAGTAATTAATTACTTTGTCATGACCATTGCGGGTTTTCAATACCATTGAATCTATGAAATGAAAATTAAAAAAAAATTCATTACAAAATGTAATTGCAATGAAAAAATTGTTCATTTCATTTGTTTCTATACATGTTTCATTACATTACGCAATGGTAGTAAAAACAAAAAATCATTTTCATTTTTTCTACACTAGGTAGACAAATGAAATTTCATTACCATTACTTATCATAATGATGTAAAAAACTTTTTGTTCTTTGTTCTACACTGAACAATTTTTCTTTATGTAAATTTTTTTTCGCGATGTTTTTTGGCAACTAGCCACCACACTTTGATGTATGTCCCTAGATTATAAATTTAAGAAAACCGCACTTAAAAATTGCAATATTATGGAAAAATTAAAAAACTTAATCAGCGATTAACATTCTTAAAAAAAATATACTGATGCAAAGAGTTTACTTTTGGCAAATTTTTTCGCGGTTGTTTTTTTTTTGCAACTACCAAACTTTGTTATATGAAATGGGCATTATAGTCCCTGGATTATAAATTTGAAAAACCGCACTTAAAAAATTGAAAAATAATGGCGGAACGCGAAAAAAGACTATAGTACAACGACCAAACTTTGTTGTATGAAATGGGCATTATAGTCCCTAGATTACAAATTTTAAGAAACCGTATTTAAAAAATTCAAAAATAATAGTGGGTCGCGAAAAAAAAGACTTTGTGGTAAAAAAAATTTAATTAAAACACTTAATCAGTGATTTACATTCTGCAAACAAATATATTAATGTAAGAATTTAGCTTTTTGTAATTTTTTTTCCAGATTTTTTTCGCGGTTTTTTGTTAACTAGCTCCCAAACTTTGTTGTATGAAACGGGTATTATAGTTACTAGAATTTAAATTTTAGGAAACCGCACTTCAAAAACTTCAAAATAATGATGAGACGCAAAAAAATTTAATTAAAGCACATAATCTGCGATTTACATTCTGCAAACAAATATATTGATTTAAGAATTTTCCTTTTTGTAAATTTTTTTGCGATATTTTTTCGCGATTTTTTTTTTCAACTAGCTACCAAACTTTATTGTACGAAATGAGTATTATAATCTTTGGATTATAAATTTAAAATTTACAATTTAAGCCATTATTTTACAAAATTGCAAAATAATTGCGGATCGCGAAAAAAGACGATGGTACTAGACTAGGTTGACCCAGCGAAACGTAGGGATACGTATAACTTGTTTTTGACCGATATAACATTTCCCGTTGGTTTCAGCCCATCCCGATTTTGACTGTCGCATAGTGTTATGTACAACTTCTTCTAAATTTTTATTTAAATTTTTAATTCTTAACTTAAGGGTGTTATTTTTCAGTACTTTTTAATAATTTTTATTTTGACCTTGAAGTATGAAGCGTTATATAATTATGTCTTTCTACATCAAATTAGATATAATTATATCGGGTCTAAATCCGGATAAGATTCTATATGATTCAATATATTTAGATCTTATCCGATATAATTTTATCCACCATTTTTCGGATCATAGCATATCTCCAATTATATTAAATAAGATATCATTACATATAACATCATATTATTTTTTTTTACCCGGGTATATAAAAAAAAAATATTTTTTATTGTATTTTTTTTTTTTAATAAAATTTGCTGGTGCGAGAATCGAACCTGGGTCTACAGATTGCCAGTCAACAGCTCTACCGTCTGAGCTATATCGACATGTAATATTTAATAGATAAAAACACAATTGACCTACTGCACACAAGTAAGCTTACTCGCCAATATACAAAAAATCAAAAAATATGTGGTTACATATATCCTTACCAGTGTTTAAAAAATATTGAGTCTAAAAATAGATTTCAAAACATTCTCAAAAAAATCTAAAAAATTAGTTTCTATTTGAAATAATGATAAAAATAAGTAATTATCAGTAACTCATTATTATATGTTTT
Organism: Leucophora obtusa; assembly: GCA_949987735.1. Taxonomy (NCBI): domain Eukaryota; kingdom Metazoa; phylum Arthropoda; class Insecta; order Diptera; family Anthomyiidae; genus Leucophora; species Leucophora obtusa. Next base: position 302,487,473 of record OX465295.1, on the reverse strand, counting down.
AAAATAATACAGAATGTAAGTGGGTGTCATTACTGGTAGTCCAAAAAATAATGATATGTCATTACCGTTTCTACACTGGGAATGCAAGGAATTTATATGTTATTGTATATAAAATTTAGTTCGATTAATCGAATAATTTTTTAATTTTATTGGGTTAGTCGTTTAAAAAAACCTGTATAATTATTTGCATGATTATTCGATTAAAATAAAAAGTCGATTAATTAAGTAATCTATTTGTATATAAGCCACCAATTTTTAGAAAACAAAAACAATCAGAAAACAGGAAATAAAGAAATCAATTCGTTTTTATTTGGGAAATACTCATACATATGATCTATGTACGAGGGTCATGGAAAATTGCATAATTTTTTCTTTAAAACAAAAAAAAATCGTTGGTATCTCATAGGCAAAATGTTTTGTTCGATTTTAGCATTCCGTCCGTATTGGAAAAAGCCATTTATATTCTGCCTTAATTCCTTTTTCTATAATTACGGAACATCTATGCGTATGAGCAACTTGTAATTATTATTTTTATTACTCATACGTATCGAAAATATCCAAGCTCTAATATTTCTTTAATATTTTACCAGAATTATGCAATATTGTCGAAATATAAAATTTGAATACGCTCCAATTCCATGGGAGGGAATTATCTGCATGATATTAATGAATTTTTGCATAAAAACAATGGAGTTTTACTGGAACTCGTAGATTGAAATGGAATTGAATGGGGGTATGTTTAGTTGATCTCTTATTTTTAAGTAAATGAATGTTCTTTTTAGTTTGACTCTAGATCATAAATTAATATCACTTTCTGCTTAAATTATTTTCCAAATCTAAGAAAGATGGTACAATTTTTACAAGTAAATTACAAAGAATAAAAATATATTTGAAAGAATTCGTATTTTCGGCTTTCGCTACAAAGCCATCATTAGTGTATTTCGTCTTGTGTGGGCTAATATTTTAATGTTTGACTACTTATGTGACCGCTGAAAGAAAATCGATTTTCTTATCAACAACTCAACTTAGACTAACATCAACGAAATTTAAGTAATTGTTCATTTACTTTGTGAAGAAAACATTATTAGTTAACTGAAAATTTTCACTAAAGCTCGTCTAGCAAAATTCTCTCTATGGTTTTACAAAATTTTCTTATAAAATTTTTTGAAGTACTGTTGTTTTTTTGAACCACTGAACTTTAAATTCTTATTTTAGAGTAATATCTTTCATAAACCACGTGCAATCACAACGTCTACTTCGAAAACTCACATATTTATCATGTTATATTGTTCTAGTTCTAACTCCTTGTTATTAATGCATTCAAGTAATTCATAGATAATTACGTGCTTATATAATTCAAATACAATTAATTAATTTCTTATGTTCTTTTTGTTTTGTAGGTATTTCTTAAGAAGTATTTGTTTATATGTACCATTGAAAAATTAAAACAAATTAGATTACATGTTGTTTATCAAACATGCAATGCTTAAGTTTTATGCAAATCTATATATTATCCTCAATGGGTGTGACCTATGCTAGAATATTATCTTATTTAGTTTAATTCAGTTTAAACTAATGAAAACTCATACGTGTACTACAAGAGTCAAAGTAAGTGAAGCGTGGAATAGTTGGTGACCATATATAGAATGCACCCACATATTTCTAAGCAATTATTGTTTTACATCTTAGAAAATTGCAAAACGGTATTTATACCATAAAAAGTTTGTGTGTGTAATAAACAAAAAGAATCAATTAGATATCTATAACAACATTAGGGTGGCATTTATCTGTTTTTATTTTAAAGAATTAGAATTTCTTCACTTTTTAAAAAAAAATCACAACTTTGTAGCCAGTAACAATGTAAGAAACAAGCAAGGACTTAAATTGCTGAAAATATATAAAAGTACAAAATTTTGTTAATTAGTTCTGAAAATTTTGAATTTTTTTCAACAAAAAAAAAAACAAAAGCAATAATTTTTAAATAAAGTTCAAGTCACTAAAAATAAGTTTTATACTATTATTGATTAAAATATTTACAACTGCGAGTATTCTGTTCTCCGCTTATATCTTGGAACACAATTTAATCTAATTGTTATTTAATAATTTATTATAATATTTATTAGGGATGGCAACTGACACGAATAAGGTTAGATTTTATATTTCATATTTAAATTCAGTCTACACTAATGAAAATGAAGACCATTTGAATGGATGAAAAAATTTAAGTGTTTTATATAAATATCTTCTATTTACTTAAAATGTTTTTAATTTCATTAAGTCGCCTACGATGAGTTTCGATTGAAAATTAACCAAATCTAACGAAAGCAGTACTTGAGCTAAATATGGTTGCTTCAATTTTTATTATTATAGGGAGTAAACATAAACACAAAATACACAAAATTATGTTGTACAAACTTTGTTCAAAATTTAAATTTTATGCAAAAATTTTTAAAATTTATATTGAGATTCACATATGAAGAACTTCAAGAAATTTAAAATTAAAATGTTCTAAAAATAAATTGTTTTCTAATAACTTTTTATAAAAATGAGTTTTACCAATGTTATGGGCGATGCCTCCAGCCTGGCCAATCACAATATCTAAACTTGAGTGGTAATAATAACATTTCTTTGTCTTTAAGAGTTTCCAATTTACACTACTTTTCTTTCTAGACTTGTAAAATTTTATTTTGGCGAATCAGGAAAGTTAATCGGTAGTTCATTAATGCCGCGTGTACACCTTTTAAGTGATACCATCCAATACGAATTAATTTTATATAAAAGAAAGTAATTTATTGATTTTTTATGATAGAAAAATTGATTTTCCCCTGGTAAAAATTATTACAAATATAAGCCTTTTTCAATTTAAAAAAAATGACCAGAGATCCTAAGAAATTTTTCCAATGATAAAGCCTCTGATTGCAACAAATTTTTCCTCTAAAAATACCTCAGATTCTGAGTACCTTTTTCTACAAAAAAATTTTTAGCTTTTGATTACTTTTCCTTAGAAAACTTTAGTTTTGGAAGACATAATCCCAAAGAAAAATTCTCTAATTTTGGAATTATGAGGAAACTTTTTATAAAAAGCTTTAGATTTCGAGAAAGTTTTCTTCCATAATTAACCCTTGAATTATGCGGAATTCTTTCCACAAAATATAACTCATTCAATAAGAATTGTTTTCCCACTAAAAAGTTCGCTCTGTCTGAAATATTTTCATATAAAAAAGTTCTCAAATTCTGAGATGTTTTCTGTAGGAAGCATCTCACAAATCCGATGTTATTCTGTTGCAAAAAAAAATACAATTTCCTTTCTAAGGAAATTGTTATTTCTATAGGAAAAATTTCTCATAACATAGTGGTCTCTAGAAATAAGTGCCCAGAATCTAAGAGCTGAGAAGAAAAATTTGTTCAGAATTTGGGGCTCGTATTATTCTTAAATAATATTATAACATTTAATACCCAAAGCGTACTTTTATGTAAAATGTTGCTTTTCAAAAAGTATTGATTTCTGACCGGTTTTACCAAATCAGGTAGTTCATATACAAAAGTACAAAATTCTCGTCCCGTTGAATTTTTCTACGTTATATAATGTCTTGGTTTGTGTATTCCAATCATCATTTTTTTACTACAGGCAACCGAAGATTGGGGTGATACTCATTAAACGATTGTATTGTTTATCATGAAAATGGTCAACCTTTTTGGAACAACTAATAAAATCTAATATTAAAATATAGTATTAGAATTTGGACGAGGGGTAGAACAATATTCTAATTAAATATACAGGGTGGCCCAAAATTCTTTATAACTTTTTTATTATAATTTTTTTTCAGTATTTTGTAAAGAAGACTTGGAGAATTTAAAATGGAACAGTACGCAATTGTACAACGTACCCAAATCGTTTCCGGCAAAAAGCAGAAGAAAATCATGATTTTATTCATAATTTAGTTATGCGCGACGAAGCCCATTTCCAATTAAATGGGTTCGGTAATAGACAAAACTGCAGGATATGGGTTATGGAAAATCCAAGAGTAGTTCAACAGCGACAATTACACCCAATTAAGTGTACTGTTTGGTGCGGTGTTTCGTCGGAAAGGATAATTGGCCCATATTTTTTTTTTGCAAATGAACATGGTGTTTTATATCGGGCAATATTTTAAAAAATTTAAGGCCAGCCGTGAAAAACCATCCGGAATTATGGTTCCACAAGAATGGAGCCATAGCGCACATTGCGTAGAACACAATGGCTCTTTTAACTCAAACCAATTCGCTAATTTTGAGCCACCCTGTATGTTAATAAAATATTTTAAAAATAATTTAATTTTTTTATTTTTTTAAAGGGCATTTGTTAAAGTTTTGCAGAAAATGGTAAAATTACACACCTTGTTTTTAACTTATTTAAAAATTTTCAATGTAAATTTACAAATCTTGTATGCAATTAATTTACACATTATATTTATTATTTTTTCCATTTACCCCCAGTGCAGTTAATTTATCGTATTTATAGTAGGAGTCCAGTTACCTAAAACAGATTTAATTAAAAACGAGTAAAAAGGTTAAAGTCGGGCATGCCGACTATACAATACCCTACACCAGTCTGGGTAAAAGCCAACTAATGTTTGGATCCGAAATTCGAATGGGTTAAAATGGGGCTCGTGTCAAAATTTTCTATAATGTGAGCGCACCAAATTTCATTAAAATATCTTAATATTTGCGACCTGCAGTTTGTAACCAAGCCAATTTTGGGGGGACCCTTATATGGGCACTAGTTCTAAACATGGACCGATGTTCACCAAAATCAATAGGCTTCGTCCTTGGGCCAACATAGGTCTACGTACCAACGTTCATCAACATATCTTAATATTTGCGACCTACAGCGTATAAACAGTATAATTTTGGTAGGACCCTTATATGGGCACTAGGTCTAAACATGGACCGATGTTCACCAAAATCAATAGGCTGCGTTATTGGGTCAATATAGGTCTGTGTACCAAATTTCATCAAAATATCTTAATATTTACGACCTGCAGCGTATAAAGAGTATAATTTTGGTAGGACCCTTATATGGGCACTAGGTCTAAACATGGACCGATATTCACCAAAATCAACAGGCTGCGTTACTGGGCCAATGTAGGTCTGTGTACCAAATATCATCAAAATATCTTAATATTTACGACCTGCAGCGTATAAAGAGTATAATTTTGGTAAGACCCTTATATGGGCACTAGGTCTAAACATGGACCGATGTTCACCAAAATCAATAGGTTGCGTTATTGGGCTAACATAGGTCTGTGCACGAAATTTCGTCAAAATATCTTAATATTTACGACCTGCAGCGTATAAACAATATAATTTTGGTAGGGCCCTTATATGGGCACTAGGTCTAAACATGGACCGATGTTCACCAAAATCAAACTTGTTCGTCCTTGGGCCAACATGGGTCTGTGTACCAAATTTCATCAAAATATCTTAATATTTGCGACCTGTAGAGTGCGCACAAAATTGCATGGACGGACAGACAGACGGACGGACAGCGTTAAATCGAAATAAAAAAAAAATTCTGAACCGATCGGTATACTATAAGGTGGGTCTACGACCAATATTTTTTGGTGTTACAAACATCAGCACAAACTTATAATACCCTGACCACATAGTGGTGTAGGGTATAATTAATTAGTGCACTAGAAAAAAAGTCGGTTAAGTCAGGAAAAAATTTTTAGTCAAGAGTGTGTTATAATCTCAGCAAAATTTTCGCTAACTTTGACTTCGCAAAATATAATTGTGCTTTAAGGACGAATTTGTTCTTAAGTAAAATAATAAAAAAAACATCACTTCTGAGTAATAAAAAAAAAAACAATAACAATAGTAGGAAAGGAAACTATTAATAAGTTACATTACATTCAAGGCCTTACTTGGGTGGGATGGCTAAGCGATCACACCTTTGTATAGTTAAGTTTGTAATGTAGGAATAGGCACAGATTCGATTCATACAGCCGACAGGGTGAAAAATTATCATATAGGGACAATCTGACACTAAAATATAAACAATAGCTGTATTTTGTCTCATGCCTATCAACGTTAAGCCTTTAAAGCAAATCTACGTTAAACCGATTGTAGTATAAAACTTTTTTAAACAGGTTATGTTTATAATTTTTTGGTTATAATCGAACGTACGTCAGAAAAAGTTCCTAAGAAGTAACGCGAATAAGTTACGTTAGATGTGAAAATGTATAAACGTTGAGTTTTCAACGTTGATAATTATCCGTGTTGAAAGCTAACGTGCATACGAAAAGTAATGTGTTAGTTTTTGTCTTAAAAGCGTTTTTATGCACTTTGAGGTTTTTTATGAGTTAACGGATATAGTTAAGTCGAAAACACAGCTAATAATACAATTTAATGGAAAATCACTGATGAAGCCGGTCCATAGAAAAAAGTTGAAACTAGAACTAGTCCTTTTTAGAGAAAAAGGTTTATTCTTCTTCTTAACTTCAAACCTGTGGTGTAATGGTTAGCGCGTTGTACTATTACACATGAGGTTGCGGGTTCGAGCCCCAAGCTAGGCAACATCAATTTATGGAAAATAGTAATATGTATGAGTTTTTTGTATCCCTCATACATATCGCAGCGTCCTCCTTCGGTGTTCCCATAGCACTTAACCCCACCGAAGTAAAATAATATAACAGGGCTATGAACTAAAAATCTTCAACAAAGTTCGCCTTCTCACCATCAAATGGCGCGCAACAACTGTTCTAAAATTCAACATCTCGCGCAATGACATTGTTGCCATATTTGAAGCTCTTCATCTCTCACCACCTTTCACTTCTTCTCTATCCCCTTTCCAAAGGAAACAACACGTTAATTAGTAGGAAGAATTTCCTGAGTGTTGCTTCTCTTAAAAAAAAAAAAAAACGTTTTTAGTTCTGATTATAAAACTGGCCTTATGTCATATTAGCTGTTTTGTAATAAACAATTAGTTTTATTTTCAGTATAGTTTTATAAATTTATAATTTTTCAAATATATATACTTTTAAAAGGCTTTTAGTTTATTTTTTTCTTTGCAAATATTATCCGGCCTAATGTCTAATCTTAATTGCTTTCTTTTTGCTCCGATTTAATTTTTTTCGCCGATTTATTGCTATATACATATATTGATATTTTTTCTTTCCATAATATATTTTTGATACAACCCACATAAAATAAGTTAAGCAATTAACATTTCTTTTAATTTAATTGATCTTAAATACCATTTTGCAAAATTAATTGACATGTGCGTGACATTTTGTTAAATATTTTTTTTTTTTTTCAAAATAAAATAGTTTTATTTTTTTGTTAAATGTGTTTATTGAGTTTTAAGTTGTTAACTTTTTAAAATTTTTTTTGTTAATGTTAAAATGTTTTGACAGATTTCATTTAAGATTTTGACATTTTGATATGATGAGTTCATTAAAATTTTTTTAATATGGCTTTTTGTTTGAAAGATTTTAGTTTGTTGTTTTTTAGTGATTGAGTTAAAAAGACAATTAAAAGAAATAAAGTTAAGCCTAAATTATGAACACGCTTATGAATAAATTTTTCATTCAAGTTTGTTGCTTAATTTTTTTGTTATATACTATTGCTAGCTTAAAAGACCGTTACTTCGCTATGGTTAGTTTTAAATACCAGGAATGTATCTAAAAGAAAATTAAATATTATCAAAGGAAAATGTGACAATTGTGAACCCCTAGTTATACAATGTTTTTATCAAAAACCAAAAAGTGTATCTCTATTCAGTACAGATGCTATCGAACTTTTGCTTTTAAATTTTTGAAGTAAATTGGAAATCCCTATACAGATTTTTAAGGCCATTTACCTTTTAATCGCCAACCCGTACACTACCATTCACCATACATAAACAGTTCACAGGTGCAAATTGGGGTTTTTTATTTTGATTTTAGAATTTGAAGAGTTAAATGGTGGTCAAGGTACAGCTGTGATACATGATTGTGGGGTAGGATTTTATACCAAATCCAAAAGCAGAATTAAAAAAAAAAATCCATTGAATTACTCAAAAATCAGTTTTAAAAAATACATTGTTGGAAAAAATACATTTTTAGAAAAAAACGAGTAAAAAGGTTAAAGTCGGGCATGCCGACTATACAGTACCCTACACCAGTCTGGTTAAAAGCCAACTAATGTTTGGATCCGAAATTCGAATGGGTTAAATTTCATTAAAATATCTTAATATTTGCGACCTGCAGTTTGTAACCAAACCAATTTTGGGGGGACCCTTATATGGGCACTAGGTCTAAACATGGACCGGTGTTAACCGAAATCAATAGGATTAGTCCTTGGGCCGACATAAGTCGGTGTACCAAGTTTCATCAAAATATTTTAATATTTGCGACCTGTAGAGTGGGCACAAGAATGCATTGACAGACAGACGGACGGACGGACAGACGGACATCGTTAAATCGAAATAAAAAAAAATTCTTAGCCGATCGGTATACTATAAGGTGGGTCTAGGACCAATATTTTCTGGTGTTACAAACATCAGCACAAACTTATAATACCCTGACCACATAGTGGTGTAGGGTATAAATATATATATTTATTTTTGTATGTAATATATTGAATAAACGAAAATTTTTTGAAAAATGGATATTTTTTCACCAAAAAAATATAGATGATGTCATAAAAATGTACTTAAAATTTTTTCTAATGTATGAAAATGTGGGTATTTTTAGTTGTAATACAATCAAGGAAAAAAATATACTGCCAACAAAAAAAAAATTATTTATAAATTATATCAATTCAACCATAGTTTACGACTATGAAATTATGGAAACCGAGATCGAATTTTACGTGGAAGTAAAAAGGACAGATTTTATATTTTATGAAATTTTTAAAGTTACTCTGTTTTCTCAAAAAGTTTTATACGTGTCAGAGAATAAGAAAATAGAGAGTTAAGCCTAAACCACATAAACGCAGTGTCGTCCGCAGTGCGACGTTTTGTCGGTAAAGCAGTTTTTGTATCTTCTCTATTTGTCACTGCCGAGAAATTAGAAAAATTTCTTAATAAACAAGAGTTGTTTTAAAACAAAACACAATAAGAATTTTTTAAAAATATTAAATCGTGTTCGCGTAATTGAAGAACAAAGTTTAACAGCACTGCCACTGCCCACTGGCACTTTCACTATGTAGTTTGGGCTTTATAAATTTTATTCAAATAAAAGTTTAACTTTAAAAATCAAAAAAAGTAAATATAACGCAAGTTTTTCTCAATTAAAATTGAATTTTATAAACTGCAGTTAAACATTAAATTCTAGGTACTTTGATTTATGCAAATTGGTATTGCTGACTAACTAATCTTATTCTCATCTTAATTCAGAGAGTATTGTCACTTTTAAAATAACTACCTTCAAACAGGATGGTTTTAAAATCTTTTGGATTATTTTTATGCAATTTTACTCCAAAGTTTAATATCGATGGCTTTATGAAGAAAGACCCTAACTTTATTCTTAATTTCTATTGAGGGGAAGGCAATATAAATCTAAAAATCTTCGATGTATAGTTCCTCTGTATGCATTTTTTTATTAAAACAAAAACAATAAAATAAAAAGAACAATCAAATTTTTTTCAGTTTTCCTTTTTCTCTAATGAAATGTTAAGTCGAGTTTGGGCCTTTATGTATTAAGCATTAAATTTATTTACGAAAAATTAGAAAAGAACAGCATATTCGTTCTTACACTTAAGGCATTTCTTTTAACTTTTACGTTCATGTTTTTTGGGTAATATGAAGTTAACAAATAAAATATTAATTAAAATATAAATGGAATTTGCTTAAATACAAATAAAATATTTTAATATACATATATTTGTAATATTTTAAAATATATTTGTATAATTTTGAAATACGTTTTGAAAATTTTTAAATTCATTTTGAACAATTTTAGAATGCAGTTGGACAAATATCAAAGCTTTCTAGACAATTTTAAACAATATTTGAACAATTTTGAAAGATTTTTGGACAATTCAAAAACATTTTGGGACAATTTTTAATCATCCTTGGACAATTTTAAAACATTTTTGGAAAATTTTAAAACATTTTTGGACAATTTTAAAAAATTTTTGAAAAATTTTAAAATATATTTGGAATTTTCTGAAATAAAACTGAAAATGGTGTAGATCAGTCCATTTTATTTCTAAAAGTCTACGGCATCAACGTCCACGTTTCTATACCATATAGCAATACTGACCACACAAAATATTTCAAAAATTTTAATCCTAGATTGATGTTTTTATCGCGGCTGCTCAAAATTTTTCTGTATTTTAAGAATGCATTTCTTGCCATTTCATTGCGGCATTTGACTTCTTTGACACAGTCCTAGCTGTCATTGAGTCACAATCCGAGATATTTAAATTTTCAAACTCTTTCTGTTTGTAAGTGGTCTACTCGTATATTCATGGACGAATTTTCATATGGTGAAAGGTTGCCTCTACTTATAATCATAAATTTAGTTTAAGTATATCTATGTCTAGGCTACACTGTTTCCTATACTGAAAGATTTGATTTGGTAAACTGTCAGTAATAAGGGTTGCATCATCAGCATATCTTATATTAGCCCATTTACTTTGCTTCCTAGTTCTAAATCATCAAGAGCTTAGCCAAACATATGTTGTGAATAAACGTTTAATATCGAGGGCGATAAATTACAGTCCTGTCGCATGCCTTTAATATTATTGGTTATAATATCGCCCACTCGACTTTCATCCATCTCATTCCATGACATAGTTCATATAAATTTTATTACTCTTTATTCTACACCCAATGTTTTCAATATATTAATTAATTGATTGTGTTGTACTCTATCAAATGCTTTCCATTATCTATAAAGCACATAAGCACATCTTTTTTTACATCCCTACAGTTCTGAACAAGAACATGTACACTAGAGCGTACCACCTTAGAGGCAAAAAAAAAAGTGCACCGTACACCCTCCAATATGAAGTATTTTTGCAAGGAGGTTTCAAAAAAATTTTTTTATTTTTTTATGCCGAACGTAGGGGTCGCCATTTTACATTTTTCATTATATCTTTGGTATTTACAGCCGGATCTTAAAGTATGAGACATCGATGTTTTCTTTTGAGGAGACCAGTGTTTTTCTCTAATGACATTTTGCCCTCAAGTATCCCCTTCTAGTAGTTACACACCAGATTTCAGTTGCTACAACCCTAATGTACAACCCTAATGTCAGAAAATTAAAGTTCGCAAAAAATCATTAAACTTTTGCTAAGGAAGTTTTTCGATAAACCCAGTATAAATTTTTTTTTTATATATTGGTTGCCGAACGTAAGGGTCGCTTTTTTAATTTTTTTTAATTGGATTTTTACTATATAGCAAAACACTGGTCTGCTCGAGGCAAAAAATCGATATATCACACTTTAATATCCGATTTTAAATGCCAAAGCTGTAACAAAAAATTAAAAAAGGCGACCCCTACGGTCGGCAAAAAATTTTTTTTTTAATTTTTAAGTGTGATATATCGATTTTTTGCCTCGACCCTACGTTCGGCAACCAATATATAAAAAAAAATTCTACTGGGTTTATCGAAAAACTTCATTAGCAAAAGTTTAATGATTTTTTCCGAGCTTTAATTTTCTGACATTAGGTTGGTAGCAACTGAGATCTGGTGGCTAACTACTAGAACAGGATACTTGAGGTCAATGGCTCTCGAGAGAAAAACACTGGTCTCCTCGAGAGAAAAACATCGATGTATCATACCTTAAGATCCGACTGTAAATGCCAAAGATATAACGAAAAATGAAAATGGCGACCTCTACGTTCGGCAAAAAAAAAAAATAAAAATGTTTTTTTTGAAACCTCCTTGCAAAGGTACTTCATATTGGAGGGTGTACGGCGAACTTTTTTTTTTTTGCCTGTAAGGTGGTGCGCTCTAATGTACACTAAACAAAGCTTCACGAGTACCTATAGCTTGTTTGAATCCAAATTAAGTACGATCCACTGCTTCTTCACATTTTTAATAAATCCTCCAGTGAATCACCTTTAAAAATATTTTCAGTGTGTGACACATTAGGCTGATAAGTCTAAAGTCTTTACAGCATCTTGCATTGTTTTTCTTTGGGAGTGCAACGCATATAGATTTTAGCCAACTTTGCAGGTATTCGCGGCTACAGTATACGTGATTAAAAATCTTCACTAACAGATCGTTACCATTGTCATCGATCAATTTTATTATTTCTACAGGTACCCCACGGGAAATTTTAACAAACTGTCACCGAATTTGCCCCTTTATATGAATTAGACTGGTCACTTTTACATGGCATTGTCATAGGAGGGGGAAATTGACCCCTTGTGACATGTCACAAGACAAATCCTAGGACAGGTTACTAAACTCTCATAATAAACAAAGTTCAGGGACCTGTCCTGGGATTTGTCTTGTGACATGTCACAAGGGGTTAATTTCCCCCTCCTATGACAACGCCATGTAAAAGTGACCAGTCTATTTCATATAAAGGGGCCAGTTCGGTGACAGTTTGTTAAAATTTACCGTAGGGTAGTTTATCGCATTCAGTTGCTTTATTACTTTTAGCCGTGAAAAGCGTATTTTAAATTTCAGGTTTCTAGCCAAAGAGGTTTAGGCAGGCGGTCAAGGGGCGACTGTTACCCTTTTTGTCTGTTCCGGTAGAAATTTTCAAAAATCCTGTATTAACTTCCTAGCTAAAGCACTTTGGGCTGGGCGATGTTGCGTCAGTCTGTCAGTCAGTGAATCAGTCAGCCACGTTATTCCAATTTGAATAGAGATTTGCAGCTACATAACTAACCCTTTTTTTTACTAATTTTTTTAAAACTAGTTGGTCACACTAGTAATTTTACTACTAACTTACTGACGTAAGTTCATTAAACTATCCAGTCATCTTACACCATCACAGAAAAATCAAATACTAATATTACACTTCAACAATGTGTAAATCTTGCGTCTAAAAATAATAACAAAAAAAGTAGTTTTTTATTACAATATTTTAGAAAATAACAAAAAAAAAAAATTTTTAATTGAAATACATACATAAAATATGAAATAAGTGTCTGTGTATAAACTAATAAGTGCAGGTATATGCAATAACAGAGTGTTTCTATACATTAATACAAGTAAGACAGACGTACATACCACTTTATAATTAGAGCAGAAATTCTGACGTTTCTATTTCAATTTCCACCTGTGTTTTATGTTCTCTTCATACTAATACTTTACGGTTTTATTTAGTATTTATATATATATATTTTTTCAACACTAAGAAAAGTGACGTTTTGATTGAGTGATTGGCATGAAATGAATTACAAATTCTTCATTACACTTTAAAGAAAAAAATTAAAATTAAAAAATAAAAAAAAAAAAACAATGTTCAACACAACCAAATGTTGAATTTGAGTGCTGCAATAAAATGTTCAGTTGTTGTGAGACATGAATTGTAACAGTAACAAAAAAAAGTTAAAATTTTTATTTTTTTATTAAAGAAACCTCACGAATAAACATAAAATAAATAATAAAAAAATAAAAAATATAGTATGAATGAAATTTTTAATGAAACATAAGTTAAGCTAAAGGCGCTGTTATGTCTCAACTGTAAAAAAAAAATTAATATAACAAACACAAAAAAGTTGAACACAAATATCTGCTTGTGAAAGAAGGTGTTAAATTTCAAAATGTATTTATTTACTTAATACACTCTGAGAAATATACGCAAAGGCAAAACAAATTGGAGACCAATAGTACAACTTTAAAATATATAGACTTGGGCATTCTAGTTCTTTTTGGTGACCGCTCTTTCTAGTTTAATTTGTTGAAAAGAACTAGTTCTATCTTCTAGTGCAATTGCTCTTTGACAATCTCGTTCAATCGTTAGAAAACAATTTTTTCGATCGTTCGCTTGGCAATTTTGAATAGGTAGCTAATTCATACAGCTCGTCTTTTAGTTAATAAGGATATAAAATATCAGACAAATTAAGAATTTTAAGAAAAAAAGAAAAATGTTTAGTGTAGAAATATTTTTAATTAATAAAAATAAATAAAATTATCCCCGACCAAAAGTCATAAAATGAACGACTGAACTAGAATAGCGATTACAAGTGAACTAGATCTTTCGATCAATTGAGTGTCTAGTTCAATTGAACTAGTTCTTTCACGAAACGACACAAGTCTAAAAATATACATTAAGGTGGGTGTTCCTATTTTTGACGAGCTAAAACTGTAATAAAATTATTTTTAAGACTAAAAGTCACAACTATCCATGCAAAACAACAATGAAATTTAACAAACTAAAATGTTCCCCCTGTTTCTATAAAGCGAACGAAATTGTTCCTCTAGAGGAATTGTTGCAGAATTATTTCACTCGCTCAATCTTATGATTTAACCGATAAAATATCTTAATTTTTTTAAAGCTTTGACGCAAAAATTTGAGTTGATATAATGTGCTGTGGCTGTGCAACAACAACACAAGGATAATACAGTCACATCTTTAGAGCAAAAGACTTTTCGTTGACTTTTCTTAAGTCAACTTCATAGAAATATTAAATCTTTTGTAAAAAACTAAGATAATTCAAATATCTTTTTGTTATAGCAACTGCACTTAAGTAAATTCTCCTCAGTTTTGCTGCTTATATGCATCAGTGTGTGAGTGTTATATTAATTTTATATGTTATGATTTGTTTGTATGATTGTGATATGTTGCTAATTTGTGATTTTTGTTATAATGTCCGTCTTTATGTCTGAATATCTTTATGTTTTGTTGTTTTTTTTTTTATCGCTGTTGCTGGTGTATTGTTACAGTTTGTTTGTAAAGTTTTTAAGACAATGTCTTCATGTGAGCAACCACTGGAACTTATTGTAATATTATCAGATCTATGAAAAGATAATATAAATATTATTTATAAAAAAGTTGTTGAATGGGAAATTAGTTTTTTTTTTCTTTTTTAAAAAAAGTGGATTTTAGTAAACTGCATGAACTCAGCAGAAATACTTTTTAACCTAATTTATCTGCATATGTTCTTTTAATTCAAAACTTTTGTGGAAGCAAAAAAAATAGAATTTTATAAAAATGATTTTTTAAACCAGTGTACATAGTTCGCAATAAGTGCCTAACGTTGCTAATAATAACAACCCTTTACATTGACCCTTTTCCCATTACATGTTCTTAAAAAGTAACCTTCACGGTGGCTCACCCTGTTTTTACCCCTTTACAGCGGCTCCCCCTATTTTAAGAAAGAACCTTGGTGGCTCAACCTGTTTTAAGAAAGCACCGTCACAGTGGCGCTGTGGTGTAATGGTTAGCGCATTGGTTGCGGGTTCGATCCCCAACTAAGGCAACATCAATTTATGAAAAATACTAATATGTATGAATTTTTTCTATCCCTTATACATATCGCAGCGTCCTCCTTCGGTGTTCCCATAGCACTTTACCCCACCGAAGTAAAATAATATAATAGAGCTATGAACTGAAAAGCTTCAACAAAGTTCACCAACCCTTTATCAAACGGCGCGCAATAACTATTCTTAGATTTGACATTTCGCGCATTTACAGTGTTGCCATATTTGAAGCCCTTCATATTTCACCACCTTCAACTTCTTCTCTAATAGTCTCATTAATAGAAAGAATCTCCTTCTCTTTTTCTAAAGAAAAAAGTTGTATTTTTACCTGAGTCATCTGATTCCGGAAAAATCTGCTTCAGCTTTTTTGACAATATTGTTTCTAATGAAATAGAAAGAAAAATGGCACGGGAGATTTTGTAATACAACGATTTATAACGAGGGTGTAAATTTATGAAAACGCGTCCTTAAAACTATTTCAAAACATATATTTTTTTTAACTTATTTTTATCGGGATATACATTAATCATATTAAAGGAATTAAATATGCTAAAATCCTAAACGTATTTAACAAATTGTAAAAAATAATCCGTTGTAGGCATGTCCCTATCCGGATTTCATTCTTGCCTAAGGAATTCGTCATGGGACGACGTTTTTAGAATTTCTGGAAATATTTGTTAAGTTAAGTTACAAACTCAGTGAGAATTTCCTGTTCTAGACTAGGTGCGTTATTAAACATTTAAAATATTAAAGAAAAAACAAAAACAACAACAGAAAATTTACCACAATTTGTTTTGTCATCTTCCAATATACTAGTCTGTTGTTTAGCAGATCTAGTAATGTAGTGACATCCATTCATGTATAAACTCTTGAGAAATTTATTTCGCATCAAAGTTAAAACTGCTTCAGGAATTTTTTAATTTTTGCATTAAAAAATATAAATATTGGTTTTTCTGACTTTCTATATTTCCATATATTTAGGAATATTTTTCTTCCTCAAATCCAAATTCATTGTTTCAAAAAGATTGACCATTTTCTTGATAGAAAATACAATTGAAAAATTTATTTATTCTTGCTCGAAGCCAATGATTTGAAAAGACGATCACTTCGGGGATTTCTCAGTTCCCGGGCATCAGTTTTCTTTAGAAAGTGGTGGTAGTACTGCAATTATAAAATACCAAATTTCATATTAAAATATAATTTGCTAACCAACTAGTTGAGAGCAGCAAAAACAACAATAGAAATATTTTGAAAGGTTTTGTTGATATTTTATATGTTATCGCCATTGGTAATATACAAGTACAAGTTTTTTCTTTCTATTTTACTTTTTTGTTAATACAAGAAGAGGAAGAAAATTACTCCGCACAATGAGTGGGTTTAGCATATATTTGTTTAATTTTTTATTTTTAAATTTAAAAATAAAAATACATAGCTTTTTCGACCTTTAATTCTACAATTAAAAATTTATTTATTCTTGTTCGAGTGCAACTATTTTTTCATAGGCATAAAGAAATAATTGGCCTCGTATAAGAACAAATAAATTTGTCATTATAGAATTAAAGGTCGAAAAAACGGTTTTTATTTTTAAATTTAAAAATAAATGTTAAACAAACATATGTTGGACAATAAAATTATTTCATAGGCATCATCCCGATTTTCAGAAGTCTGCAATAAGAAAATGATAATTGGAACACATAAACCGAAAATCTACATTATGTACAAATATTCAATGGGACGAGAATTTTATAGTTATGTATGTACATGAACTGTCTTATTATTTGGTAAAATCCAATCATAAATCAACACTTTTTAAAAAGCAACAATTTTACATAAAAGTACACTCTCAGAACAATTCCGTCGTGGAAACCGAATTTTTTGCAACCGAATTCGATTACAATTCGGTTGCGACAACCGAATTATCGGCTGTCAGAACTGAATTCGGTTGAGGCAACCGAATTACGAGGTTGCAGCAAGCGAACGAATTCGGTTGGAAAAACACCGATTGTCACAACGGAATTTTTTTGAGAGTGTACGCTTTGAGTACCAATATTAATATGTTTGTTTGTTCGTTGCCAATTACATTTGTAAAAACAATGATCTTCCCAACAAAAGAATATTTGCATAGTACTAACCGCGGTATGGTTATTGTGAAAAATGGCGCTATTTCGGGAGTAACGGTTATTTTTTAAAACTTCAGTGCTCTGTCGGCACGGAAAGGCAAATCCGATTGAGATAAAACTAGACTTGAGCACATAAAAATTTCAGGAAAACACAATCCAGCCCTATTCACTAAACAACCCTACTCTACTTATAATGAATAATGTTATGATGTTATTACTTTTTTATATAAATATTTGAATTATAAACAATATTATCAAATTTAGTATTATGAGTAAAAATATTCTAAAAGAGATTTATACTATAAATGACAATAAACGCGCCACTTAAAAAACCCATTAGTTATACCCTACACCACTATATTGTCTGGGTATTATAAGTTTGTGCTGATGTTTGTAACACCAAAAAATATTAGTCCTTGACCCCCCTTATAGTATACCGATCGGCTCAGAATTTTTTTTTATTTCGATTTAACGATGTCCGTCTGTCCGTCCGTCCGTCCGTTTGTCTGTCTGTCTGTCCATGCATTCTTGTGCGCACTCTACAGGTCGCAAATATTCAGATATTGTGATGAAACTTGGTACACCGACTTATATGGGCCCAAGGACGAAGCCTATTGATTTGGGTGAACATCGGTCCATGTTTAGACCTAGTGCCCATATAAGAGTCATACCAAAATTATATTGTTTATACGCTGCAGGTCGCAAATATTAAGATATTTTGATGAAATATGGTACACCGTCTTATGTCAGCCCAAGAACGAAGCCTATTGATTTTGGTTAACACCGGTCCATGTTTAGACCTAGTGCCCATATAAGGCTCCACCAAAATTATATTGTTTATACGCTGCTGGTCGCAAATATTAAGATATTTTGATAAAATTTGGTACACAGACCTATGTTGGCCCAAGGACGAAGCCTATTGATCTTGGTGAACATCGGTCCCTGTTTAGACCTAGTGCCCATATAAGGGTCCCCCCAAAAATGGCTTGGTTACAAACTGCAGGTCGCAAATATTAAGATATTTTAATGAAATTTGGTGCGCTGACTCACATTATAGAAAATTTTGACACCAGCCCCATTTTAACCCATTCGAATTTCGGATGCAAACATTAGTTGGCTTTTACCCAGACTGGTGTAGGGTATTGTATAGTCGGCATGCTCGACTTTAACCTTTTTACTCGTTTTTATAATATATATGACGGGTGTTAAAAAATTTTCCATTTTATAATATCCTAGGAATATTGATTCGGATTAGAATATCAATTTTGTGTAAATTATTCTAAATTTATACATATATATATATTAGCGCATATTAGTAAATTTAACAATAACAAAAATTTGTTATTAACAAAACTGTTAAAAAAATATATATATTCAAATTACTATAATTAACTTTACAACTCATTTAACAATATATTTACATATCATTTATAAATCGCAATTTAAAATATTATGATAGCCCACTTAGCAAGTCATACAATAATATCATAAATTTTTAAAATTATGAATAAATATTTTAATGAAAACACAACAAAAATCTTGATTATTGATGGGATTATATATCAATTTTGAGTACATTGATTGACAAACGTGAGAAGCGTTTATAACATTAAAGACACACAATACAAACTAACAAAAGTGAAGACGAGTTAACGTTTTAGAAAAATATTATTAAAAAACATTTACCAAATACTTTGATTAACAACCATCAATGAAAGGTTGTTTAAAAACCAGTGTATGGTTTGATCATAAACACTGACATGTGTTCGGTGTTCAGGTGTTAAAATCTATTAACATTTTGTATGATTTCTCTCTTTTTAAAGCCAGCTGAAACCATCAACCAAACAAACTACCAATAATAATAATAAAGTTTGCTACTATACAATGTTTTAAAAATGGATAAAACAACTTAATTTTATGTTAATATAAAATACAATTATAAAACCGTTTTATGAAAAGAAATATGCTTAAGGAGACCTCAATAATTTCGAACAACAATTTTGATACAATTCACATACTCTGAACGAGACATATAAAGTGTAACACCTGAAGGCACATGTATGCATACCAATAATTTATTTGAAATATCAAAATTTGTATATATGAGACAAAAATATCAATACGAGTAAAACACATTGGGCCGAATTGATTAAATTTTTGCTTGACAAAGTTTCAATCATTTTTGAGAAAGTAGAGATCAAAAGATGTTGTTTATTTAGAAAAAGATTTTTTAAAAAGGCTTTGAAAGTTGACTTTCTCTTAAATCCCTACTAAACTGACAGATACTGGTTAAAATTAAAAAAAAACTTACAATAAATCCAAACCATAAATCAAAACAAGTGTTACACAATCATAATACTTATAAACAGAGAAAAATACCTCCTCTTGTACCTCCTTTTTACATAATTTTGATACAATGAACACAAATATTGCAACAATTATGAAATCGATCATGTAATTTTTGAGCAATGTTTGAGACCCAGATAAATGAAAATGCTGATCCATAGGATTTTCATGTACCTGGTTAGAACTTTCTATAGCTTTTTATTTTTCATAGACGCCTGGAGATATACTACGCTCATAATGATGTTATGTAACAGTGGTAGCAATAGTTAACCACGCCTGATACACAGAGTGAATTTAGCAGGACGAGTTGTTTTTTTGAATTTTTCAGTAAGTAAATAAAAAATTCCTTAAATTTAATAAAAAGCCTTCATATATTTTATGAAGTTGGACTTGTTGGTATATTTTTCATATTTTGCAATTTTGGGACAATAGAGCGGAGCACTTTGGAAAAATAATTTAGAAAATTCTATAGAAGAATTTTGGTCCACCTCACCATCATGTAGTTTAAAATAAATAATTTTTATTTGTTTTGTTTGATAAATGTATTTAAAACTTGGTGGAGTAAAATTACTGCATGAAATTCTTCAAAATATTTATTCATAATATGCTCAGCACCATCAAATGCCCGAGTAATACTTTATCCAAAAATTCGAGAAAATTAAAAAAAACTCCGTGAATGCGAACACCGAACGCGGGTAGAAAACTATAACTACCATCGAGGAATTGTTTTTTACTTTTCATATAATCAGCTTATTATACGCATCTTTTGAATTGGCAGAAAAGTGCCTATACAGATCCCAGCAAAAAGTAGGAAGTAATGCTTTACAAACTACTTCTTTCACTACCTCACAAGTATCCGATAGTGTATGTTTACTGCCACAAAATCACTTCTTACAAAAAATCACTTCTTTCATTGCATCCAAAGTATCCGATACAGCTTTTTTAGAATTACTTCTCAACAACATCCAAACAATCACTTAAACCGAATCGTTAAGAGCAATTGCTCACTTTTAGAGCAATTGCTTCTAAAGAGTAATTGCTCTAATAAGAAAATGCTTTTTATACACCTGTAAAAATAGTACCGAAAACAATATTGAATTCGAGCGCACCTTCAACACTTGTTTAATACATAAGTACTTTTATTGAAGAGAATAAGAAACATATCTTGCAGTACCCAGTGTAGAAAATCATTACCAGATATGTGGTTATGTAACTACAAACTTGGTAATGGTAACTAGTTACTTTTGTTATTACATTTCTTATTAACTTTATATGGTGATGTCGCGAAAAATAATGAGTTATGGTTACACACCAGCATACGAAAAATCAAAAAATACATTGTTACCTATGTGCCTACCAGTACTGACAAAAATAATGAGTCTAAAAATAGATTTACAAAAAAATTAATTATATAAAAAAAATATTTTTTATTGTATTTTTTTTTTTTTAATAAAATTTGCTGGTGCGGGAATCGAACCTGGGTCTACAGATTGCCAGTCAATAGCTCTACCATCTGAGCTATATGGACATGTAATATTTAATAGATAAAAACGTAATTGACCTGCTGCACACAAGTAATCTTACTCGCCAAAATACAAAAAAGCAAAAAATATGCGGTTACATATATCCTTACCAGTGTTTAAAAAATATTGAGTCTAAAAATAGATTTCAAAAAATGTTCAAAAAAATCTAGAAAATTATTTTCTATTTGAAATAATGATAAAAATAAGTCATTATCAGTAACTCATTATTATATGTTTTAAAATAATGCAGAAGGTAAGTGGGTGGGCTGGTAGTCCAAAAACTAATGATATGTCATTACCGTTTCTACACTGGGTAACAAAGTGGTGTTTTTATGGCAGTCAACTTTCATATAAAAGAATAGCTTAGCGGTAGAGAGCTATACTAGCAATCATGAAGTCGCAAGTCATGAAGTCGGTGGCGTCAATAAAAACACTTTTATAAATTAAAAAAAATATAATTTTTTTTGGGAAGAATTTTTTTAAAACTTTTAATTGGAAAAAGATCCTCCTTTGCACTCGTTCAAAAAGCACAGAAAAAATATTGAAGTGGGAATACTCCTCTCCTATGACAACTCAATGTTAAAATCACTAGTTTTTATGTTAAAAAAGAAGTAGATACATCTAGATCACCAATTGTAGTGCTTTTTCTACTGCTTCGGCATCTCTTTTTTTGCTGGCATGTTAAAATATTGCTTGTAGAAAAAGATGCAAATTTAATTTAAAGTTTAACGTACATATTTCTCCAATAGGTTAATTTTTTATTCTACACCTACATAAAAAAATTTGTTGTCCCAACCGAATCTTTCGATTGCTGCAACCAAAAATTCGATTACTTCAACCCAATTTCGGTTACCACAATCCTATTTCGGTTGCCACAACCCTATTTCAGTTGAAAAAAACATAAATAGGGTTGCTGGAACAATAGAAATGGAGTTGTGCAAATCGGTTGCAGCAACCGAACGCTTCGGTTTGAAAAAAATTCGGTTGGGACAACAAACATTTTTGCTAGGTGTAAAAGGGATTAAAAAGGCTTCTAATTAGTAAAAGCGACATGACAGAAGATCTTTGAATGCAGAATGATGTTAGAAGGCCAAAATACTTTAAACAAATTTTAACCCTCTAATGCCCTTTTTTGATAAAACCTCGGTAAAGGTTCAGATTTTTTGAGAAAGCTCGGTAAAGGACCGATGCCCAGTAGGGTGATTTACAAGTTTTATGGTTTAAGGTTTCTTTTCCAAGGCACGTATAAGAAGAAATTCTCTTCCTGGGTTGTTCGGAGCTTGCAGTGTAGAATGAAACGCTTATAGCTTTCAACGTTAGTTATACCACCGGGTGGTGAATGCCGTACGGCGACAAGTTGAAAGCGTAAAAGAAAGCAGTGGCGATCCCAAAGCTGCACTCACGGCCAAATATACAGATTTTATTTCTCTCTCTATCTTGATTACGTACCTTTCAGCTAGATGTAGGAGGATTAAGGTGGCATTTATACCTAAGATTGGCTATGGGAATCAAGAAAATGCAATGAACTTCAGGACAATGGAAAGACTCATCGACACACATAAAGACCACAACTAGAGAGATCACCACAAATCTCTGTTAGTCAACATGTATATCTCAAGGGCTGCTTAATAGAAACTAAACTTTAAGGGGGTTGCGATGCTAGTGGAAAAGTTCTTGGAAGTTGGACAATATGTCTTGGTGATCGCCTTATATATTTATAAAAAGAGCTTTCAACAATTTTAGGACTGATGTGATACAGGGCGCTCTTTTGTTTCTGAGCGTTGAAGCTTTTGTCAGCAACTTTACAGAAACCACGTTGGAATCTCGAATTTTCAATGTTTGTCTAGAGAGTAGCGAAAAGTCAAAGCAATTCAGGAGAGGAATATCACAACATCTACTTACTTACTTAAGTGAGCCAGTAGCTGTGTTCCGGGAGTGAATCCGAGTAAAACAGGTCTAAGTCGAGCTTCAAAATATCGCGGTGTATGGGCTGCGAACTGACTCCGAATATGCTAAATAATTTTGGCATTATTGGACCGAAAATTTTTTATTTTTTTATTTTCCCAATATTAATTTCACCTGCCAATAATTGACAATAAGTAATTTATCTTACGGTTCATGGGTGTTAAAATATCTTAAATCAATACCTAAGCTAATTGTGCTTCATGTTAGTACAATTGTAGTAAATTATAAGTAAAGTAAATCATAATTAACAAGATAACACTTATAACATTTTTTTAACGTCAAAAGAAGCGAGCAGGTAGTCCCATAGGAGGAAAACGCATTGGTCGTATAGGTATCAAAGTCTGCGTATCAGGCAGTCGTCTTAATTCAGAGTTTGAGTTCGAATGAGGCGATTCGTGTGTTCTAAGCTGCGATTTCGAATGACCTCTTTCACGGTTTTAACGCTTATATCGCGATGAAAGTTCTCATCTGCAATATACTATTCTGCATCCACAATAGCTCTCAGAATTTTAGAATGAATAAGTTGTATAATTTTTATATTTGAATTATTTGCAGTTCCCCATAGTTTCACTTCGTACTGGTAGTATTTTGTTTTGAATTGATAGCTTTGGCTCTTTACTTTTTCCAGTTCAATTACATGAATTTGTGTTTTAACTCACTACCCTTTTGAATGATATGATCTTTCCAAATGAGTTTGGAGTCCAACAACATCCCAATATATTTCATTTTAGTACCTGGGTATTGGTGAGTTACTAATTAAGATTGGTTGGTGGTCAGCGACCTTTCTCTTATTGTAAATTACTTGGATTGTTTTATCACTGTTATCCGTATATCCCAGTTTTGGAACCAGTTTAGGGTGCTGTTTACTGGTAATTGAAGATTTGAAACAGCCATTCTGATATTTGTGTTACCTGAGAGAAATACTGTGTTGTCGGCGAATATAGCAATCTTTCATAAATTTCGCAAGCAGTTGGAATATCGATTGTGAAAAAGGTAGAGAACTGGATGAAGGACACTTCCCTGGGGCACACCAGCTTTCACTGCATTTATGTTATAACATTGGTGTTTGCATTTGACATAAAATTACTTATTCTGTAGCTTAAGAAGATCTTTTCTGATTAAAGTTTTTGTGTTTATGCAAAAGCCCTATATGCGTCAAATGCTTTTGCTACGTCGAGGTAAGTGCTCACAAAAAATCACCTTTCACCATGTCGGATGTAGTTTTGTTTGTCACTTCGTAAATTTGCGGAATAGTAAAGTGTAAAGTGGTGTTCAGGAAGAAAAAAATTGGGTTGTTTTTGAGTTTGAGGAATGTTTGTAAAACATGTCCTGACGGTATAGAGCCCTGACGGTAACAAGAAGAACTCATTTTCCAAACAGTAAGACTTTATTATCAGGACAAAAATATATTTGTGACGATTTTTTAAGTAATATTACAGTTTGATTTAACATACTTCTCGCTTGAAATTCGTTCGTTGCACTATAAAACTTTTGAAGGCAAAGTAGTAATTTATTATGTTTCCTTTCAATACAATAAATCGCTTTAATGAAAAATTCAGGGGTCTCCCATGGTCCTGATGAATGGCAATACCGGGTTTTAATGCAACAGATGGCGCTGACTGCTATTTTGTTTTTTCTGGCAATACCGATTCATTTTATTGAGCAGCAGTGTTACCCGAAAAGTTTTAGCTAATTCCCATTTTTAATGTTTAAATCCCCAATGTTATACCCAATTAATTTTAATTTAAATAAAAACTCAATTTGAAAGAAAAAAATAGGAGCTAAGTTACCATCGCCCTTAAGGCTTCATTAGTCTAATCGTAAAGTAAAAAAACGTATCTGTAATCAATTCAATGTGTTAAAATAATATAGAAATATATTTTTATCTCTTTTCTATGCATTTAAACTGTTGTCAAGTAAAATCGTAAAAAAGTTCTGTTGAAAATAGAAATTTTCTATTTTATTACTTGACATTTAATTCTATGCACAAGAAAAAGATAAAAAATACAATATTTTTATTTTTTATACTCTTTTTATTCATTATGTGAATGATACGTTACTTTTTTTACGATACTTCCAAACTAATTTGGGCTTTAGGTTCAGAAAATTATTAAGAAATGACTCAGCAAAGTAAATAAAATTGAATATTTTACGAAGAAATATATACTTTTTCACTCGAACTTTTAAGGTCTCAAATCTTTCTTAAAATTGTGGAATAAAAAAATTTTATTATACAAAAGACAAATCACAATGAAGCTGAAATGTCACTGTTTCAAAATAAAAGTCGTACATTAAATTTTCGAGAGAAAAAATTGTACACAATTTTCACACGAAACGCATTATGGTGTAAAAAAATTTTGTATAAAATTTGTATGCAATATGACAAGTAAATACGTTAAGTGTAAATCTAGTAGGTGTAAGTTCTAGGGCTCGTAAACTCGTTTGAACATTAAGTTTGCATAAGTCGAGTTTACACGATTCAGAAGGTACATAAGAGGTTATATGAAAACCCCTAGTACTTTTTGAGCCTATAAAAAATAAATTTTTTCTGAGTCCTTTGCATGCAACAATTTCAGTATTTGGAAAATAGAAAATTTTTTGATTAATTATTGAGCTTTGTTGCTTTTCGTTATTTCATAATTTATAAATATTTGGAGAACATTTCTTCAATAATTCAAATATTTTATAGTAATTTTGAAATTCTTTAACAGACCTAATTTTATCGACTTTAATTTGAAATAATTAGTAACCGACCGAACATTTGGTCGATTTTCTGTTATTTGAAACCATTAGGTAGAAACCTTCACACTGCTAAAATATTTGTTGAGCCGATCTAATTCGATTTTGAGTCTCAGATTTAAGGAAAACTCGGTAGTTTAGCCGTAAATTTAACTGTTCGGCCGCCGAACTTTTTTCAATTTGGCCGACCTTTCGGCGGCCGAACAGTGAATTTGTTGCTTAACCTCGGACTTTTCCTTAAATTTTACACTCAAAATGCACTCTAATGGACCCAACAAATATTTTCCATAAGCAAAATTTTTCCATAATGCTTCAACATACCAAATAACAACCTAATACATTTTCTGGCCGAACTGTTCGGTCGGTCACTAGAAATAATACGCATATAATTTATACCAAAATTTTTATTAATTTGGCCCTAAAACAAAATCTTTTATAATTTAATTTAAAATTTATTTTTTAATTTGTCCCCAAAACAAAGTCGAAATCCCTAATTTGGGCCCATTTGACATAAAAAAATCCTACCTTCACAAAATTTCCCAAAATAAAATCCTCCTTTGGCAAAATTACCTACATGCTAGCGACATCTACAGTTTGTTTTAAAATTTTTCGATGTTGCATTTCTATATTATATGTCTCTGGAAAAATTCTTATTTAGCAAAAACTACCCAGGTAGAAAATTACAAAGGGGCCAGCACTGGCGAAGCACTGAAATGGGTGGTATGAGTGCTTGTTAACAGCGCTTTCCCATCGCCCAAATGATAACACCGTTCCACTGTGGTGCCAATGCTTTACGAAGCCCTGGGAAAGTACCCATAAACATAAAAATCAAATGCTTTGCCAACGCTCAAATAAAAAAATTAAAGTGCTTTCCTGACACCAAAAATCAAGTGTTTTCCCTGCCACCAAATTATGAGCCCTCATCACTGAAGAATTTTAAATTACTCTAAAAATAGACGATTCTTGGAGTCAACAATTATTTAAATATTCACTCTTTTGGAGTTTCTTTTTCAAAAACAATATAATGTTATAGGAAAACAAGTGCTGGGAATTCACCCTTTTAAAGCGTTGGGAAGACGTCCAAATTTAGTGCTTTTCCAGTACTTTTTTTGTAAGATCGCGGTCTACTTGCGCTTTGCCAGTGCTTCTTTTTTGTTACCACACATAATTTCCACCTGGGTTCTTAAGATGTGAAGACCGATTTTTAGTGACCTTTATTATTAGAAGATTTAAATAGAGGTTGGTGAAAATACCTTGTAAGCTATCGTTAATTTTCTAAGGGTTTTATTGCAGTTAATTGGGTTAAATTTTACAAGGAAAAATTAAGTGTTATAATCTGCGGGTCCCAATGGAATTGGGGGTGGTAGATACTTGTATTTTTAGGTGCGAAATAATGCTTTTCGTATAGCACACATCAATATGAAATTGTTCTTGGAGTCAAAACTAACTTACATAAATATACCTATTTAATGTAATCGAAAGCGTATCACAATCCTTCAGATTTTAGGATAATTTCCGGAAGACTTTTCTTATATTTCAAACACCGGGTGAAAGTAGTAGGTACTTTAAATGTGGATACAAATAAATTTAAATATCATGAAATTAATAGATATTTTAATGCATAAGGCAAAGTCATTTAAACACGAGTTTTCCCAACTAAAAAACAATACCTGCCTACTAAATTCTTGTCCTCTACAGCTCTGCATATTATCCTTATTACCATTTTCAACAAATTTCATCAAAATTTTGGGGGCAATATTTTATTTTACTTAGAAATTTAATTTCTGCAGTAAATTTCTTTTTAGAAATAATAATCTTCTTGGTAGAAAACCTGCTTATCGAATAATTAAATTTCTAACCCAGTGTAGTATAGCACAAAACCAAGGAATTTTTTATAAAACTAAATATATAAAAAATACCATAAACATTTAAATATTTTCATTCTCTTTTTTATTGTTATGCTTTTTGTTACCAAAATTTTATGTCAAATTAAGGAGAACACACACAAACATATTCGATAAATAAACATCATTTAAATGAAATCAATTGTTTAGCTTTAGGAGGTTGGTTTTGTACGTCTGTCCCTCCAGCTGTCTGTCTCTCTTTATAATGCAAATGCAATAACAAAAAATGTGGTTTATAAAGATATTTGTTATGCAAAACACATCTAGAACACAATGCGTATAAATGTAAATATGTTTATTAAGTTTCTGTGTTTTTGTATTAGGCGTGTTATTATTAGTGACAGCATTAGCATAATGGATTTGATACTTTGTGAATTAAATTGTAAATAAAAGATTTGTTTTCGTCGCTGCTCTTGTTCCTTTTTCTTGTGGTTAAGCATTAACATATGATTTACTTAATGTGGGTATAAAATGGCTACGTGAGAATTAATAACACAGCTCTACAAAATAAGACAACAAGTAATAAGTTGCACAACTTTGCAGTGCATTTAGTATAATTGGGGGTTTTGATTTCGAATTGGCTTTGATATTTAAAATCGGACTTGGTCTTACATTTTAAATTTTTTTCTAAGAAAACTTTAAAAAATTTTTAAATTTTGAATTTGGGTGACTACATTAACAGAAGTTATTGAGATATTGATACACACTTAAGTTTGAAAAATAGGGTACGAAATTAAGCTTATACTGTGTAAGGGGTTTTCTTTATGGAGCTATAGTTACTAAATTATACATTTTTTATTGAAAAAATAGGTTGAAAAATTTAAAAAAGTAAAATTGCGAATTGTGAAAAATCTAGAGCCACTTTCAACAAACTAGTTGCAGATTCGAAATCAGCACCTCCCAGTTATCCTAAATACACTGCAATATCATTCACCTTTTTTTGTAGAGCAGTGTGATTTGCTATTTGTTTGGCTTTGGTATATCATTATTATTTTCTTTATTTTATTGTTATTTTTTAATAAAATTTATGTTGTGAATGAAATTTTTAGACATGATATAGTTATTGGTTAAATGTTTAGGTTTTTTAAAAATATTTTTATATTTTAAACCTGTTACACATTTAAAAGAATCAGTTCATTATACATAATTAATGTTAGTTTTTGTGTTGTTTTACATGTTAATTTGTTTTATAATACTGTTATAAAAATCAAATTAAAAATTACTATGCATTTGATTATATGGATATAAAACTTAATTCAAATATTTAAGTGATTTTTACTAGGGCAAATTATAGAATAATTAATTAATATAAGAGAGGTTGTTGGGAAATAAAATTGTGTTGCAATTTCATTAAATTAGTATTTGTTACCATAAGAAAAGAACCGATAACATTAATTGCATTTTAAAACAAAAGACTTAAGTAACAAACCTTTATTTGTTTACAACCAAGAATACACTATAAACGAGTAAAAAGGTTAAAGTCGGGCATGCCGACTATACAATACCCTACACCAGTCTGGGTAAAAACCAACTAATGTTTAGATCCGAAATTCGAATGGGTTAAAATGGGGCTTGCGTCAAAATTTTCTATAATGTGAGTCAGCGCACCAAATTTCATTAAAATATCTTAATATTTGCGACCTGCAGTTTGTAACCAAGCCAATTTTGGGGGGACCCTTATATGGGTACTAGGTCTAAACATGGACCGATGTTCACCAAAATCAATAGGCTTCGTTCTTGGGCCAAAATAGGTCTGTGTACCAAATTTCATCAAAATATCTTAATATTTGCGACCTGTAGAGGGCGCACAAGAATGCATGGCCAGACAGACAGACGGACGGACGGACGGACAGACGGACATCGTTAAATCGAAACAAAAAAATTCTGAGCCGATCGGTATACTATAAGGTGGGTCTAGGACCAATATTTTTTGGTGTTACAAACATCAGCTCAAACTTATAATACCCTGACCACATAGTGGTGTAGGGTATAAAAATTTGCTGCATCGACGCTTTAAGCTGGATTCACAATGCTCAAGTATTCCACTCTGCAGAATGGATTTTGTTCCTTTTTTTTTCGCACTTACATATTTTACACTCCACTCTGAAGAGTGAAATACTCCATTATTGTGTATCCGGTCTTAAAGTTAAAAGTTTCACAAATTTGCCCAAATACTAGCAGCAATGCTTTAGTCCTTCTTAGTTTTCCTAGATTACATAGAGGAAACAGATCCGTGCTTACAACCGAATTTGTTGCCAGTCGAATGGTTCGGTTGTGCTAACCGAATTTTTCAGTTGTGAAAACTGAAAATCATTTTGATAATGAAAACAGAATTTATATTGAAAAAATTTTTTTATTACATTGATAAAATGTTCACTAGATTTCAATTTGAAGTCCGTTCACATTATAAAATTTTACAGAAGATGTCATTTCGATCGGTCAAGAAGAACTATAGATTAATTATGTTATTCCTTAATTTGTTTTAAGTTATTAAAATGTGTTCTTTGTGCTGTGTTCACAACTGTTTTTAAATCCCGAGATTTCAATGGAAATCCCCTAGAAATCTTGACAATTTTCATCTACAATTTATGACGTTAGGGAGAGTTTGATTTGAAACCCGCTTTTTTAACAAAGTTGACTAAGAAAATAACCTCAAATTAAAAATATTTCTAAAAATCAACTACTCAAAAAAAGGAAAAACAAACGCGGAATATATTTAAATAATAAAATTTAAGATCCGCGTTGGTTTTTTGCTTTGTTGTTTGTTATTATTTAAATTTAAATAGAAAAAGGAAATTGTCAATTTTTTGAACAAAGTGCCACTAGTGATAACGGTATTTTTATAACTTATTTTTTTGGTGATGCCATACCCCTGATATACACTTTCCAATACTTCATAGTTATGCTTTAGGGGAAGCAAAAATAAGAACCATGAAAAACATCTTATAAACATTAATACATATCCAAATTAGATTTATAAGGGGATTCCTTTCATATTTATCTTTATTATATTTTTAGTAATAATTTTAATTCATTTTTTTTTGTTATTTTTAGGTTACATTTTAGTCAGCTGTTAAGCAGTGTTGCCAATTTTTCATGCAAAAGCTCTACAAATTAAGGGAAACGCACTGTTTTATGCTGTCAAGATCTCCAGATTTTTGAGATTTTTATGAGATTTCTTACAAATCTCGCGAATCTTGGAATTTAGGTGATGAAGTAAATTCAATTTGGTAAATTTTTTCTAAATAGCTACTGAATATTGCCACTTTTCTGCAAACTTCCCTACTTTTCACCAAATATGGATAAAAAATTGGATTTTAATGAGATTTTCCCGAAATACAAATTAAATTGGGATTTCACTTCGTATGGAAAATTCGTTTAAAATCCCAATTTTTATTGGATTTCCGTCGAAATCTATCTAAATCTACTTTCAACTCGTTTTTGGTTGTAGTGCAAATTCACTATAATTTCAGAGTTACATACAGTGCACAAAAAAAAAGTTGGACACATCGAGCTGTAATCAATATACTTAAAAGACAAAAAACGAAAGAAGATATTGAAAAGCATAAAATTACTGTTTATTTTACGCAGGGGCATGGCATCACACAAAAAAATAAGTTATAAAAACATTGTTATCACTAGATGGCACTTTATTAAAAAAACTGACAATTTTCTTTTTTATTTAAATTTAAATAATAACAAACAACAAAGCAAAGAAACAAACGTATATCTCAAATTGTATTATTTGAATGTATTTCTAGTTGTTTTTACTTATTTTGAACAGTTTTCAGCAGTTTTTGAGTTTTTAAATATAGGCTCTACTGATACTAATTTCAGCGCTCTCTACCGGTGGGTAGTGTAGTTTTTGACTTTCTATCTCTATAATTAATAGCCTCTGATTTTACGTACAATGTGCTTATGTTGTTTTAAAAAGAAATTCAAATAACATGGTTGTTCATTTTATTTTATACAGTGTCCAATTTTTTTCTTTGTTCAATGTATATTGTTACGTTTTTTTCTTTTAAAAACGTTGGTTTATCTCCTTTAGATAAACCGGGTTCTTTTCTATTGCAATCAAAATAACCAATATCAATTCAGACAGCAATTGTTAGGTTTTACCGTCAAAAATGTACATTTATTTCCTTTAAATAAACCTGGCTGGTGCAATTAAAAATAACTAAAACACACTCACACTTTTTGTTTATTAATTTATTATTTATTTAACACTTTATTACTTTACAAACAATTTCACAATGATTTACCAGAGCTTAATTGAACTGTGCAAACGCTACTGCGTGATTGACTTAACTTAGCATAACTTAACTCCACTAATGCTAATGCGCGACACACTCTCCTAAAACCTCTGCTGTAGCCCTGTTATAGTGTTATGTCTGCGATTGTAGAATGAGATCGAATGTTCCAGATCCATGCTTAAAAATACGAAAATATTTTTCGTAAATATTTTTTCGTACACTATACAAATCTTTGGTTTATATTATAAATGTTTTGTATGCAAAAAATTTCATAAATTTACAAATTTCGTAAATAATACAAACACGATTTTGTAAATTATTTTTAGTATAAAGTACAAAAAAATTGTAATCCCATGTGAAAATTAAATATATATGAACATACATGATCATACATTGACTTGTATATGGTCATGCATGAACATACGTGATCATATATGACTATGCATAGTTCAATGTATGATCATGCATGATCTCATATATTTCCATATATCTTTGGATCCGAAATTTGAGGGTATATGACAATACATGTTCATATATGACCATATATGATCACATATGAGTCATATATACTCATATATGATCATATATGGACATATACATCCATATACCCTCAAATTTCGGATCCAAAGATATATGGAAATATATGAGATCATGTATGGTCATACACTGAACTATGCATAGTCATATATGATCACGTATGTTCATGCATGACCATATACAAGTCAATGTATGATCATGTATGTTCATATATATTTCGATTTTCACATGGGATACTACAAAATGTTTGTACTAAGTGGATGGTAAAAAATTGATTAAATTTAAGAATTTCGTAAATTATACAAATAAAGTTTAATAAAAAAATGTTTGTATAATGTACAAAAATATCGTAATATTACCAAATATTTAGTAAACATACAAAAAATTTTTTATTTAACGATTTCGATTGTATATTTTATAAAAATATTTTAGATTTAATCATTAATATTTTTTGTAGAATTTTTTGTATTTACAAAAGTTTTTTGCACGTTTACAACATTTCGTAAATTATAGTAAACATCTGTCATTAATTCTCACTTCGTCATTGAACGAATTAGTGTAAACACAAAAGTTTTTCTTTGCTAAAAAATCTGGAATTTTGTGCCAAAAAAAGCATCATTTGTGAAAAGTTTTACTTTACTTCTTCAATTAAATATGTTCCATTGATTTCAACGTGCTAAAAATGGTTTGTGCGGTTCAGAAGTGGTGATTTTGACACGGAAGACAAAGACCACACAGGTCAGCCAAAAAAGTTCGAAGAGATGAATTGTAGGCATTTCTACAGAAGAACTTGTTAAATCATTGGGAGTCTCTCAAGCAGCAATTTCAAATCGTTTGAAAGCAGCAGGATTCATACAAAAGCAAGGAAATGGGTACCACACGATTTGAAGCCGAGAGACGTTGAAAGACGATTTTGCATGTCCGAAATGCTCCTTGAACGCCATGAAAAGGAGTAATTTTTGCATCGAATCATTACTGGCGATGAAAAATGGATCCAATACGACAACCCGAAGCGTAAGAAATCGCATGTGAAGCATGGCAGAAGGGTCTCATCTATTATGAGCTGCTGAAATGGGGCCAGATGATCACAGGGGACCTGTACCGAATACGATTGATTCGTTGGAAGCGAACATTGGCCGAAAAACACCCGGAATATGCGACCAGAAATGAGGATATAATATTCCATCATGACAACACTCAGCCACATGTTGCAAGACCGGTTAAAAACTATTTAGAAAATAGTGGTTGGGAATTTTTGATTCACCCGCCTTATAGTCCCGAAATTGGCTTGATTAGTTATTGGCCTAAAAAAATGAGCAGTTGTTTTAGCGTGGAATAAATATGTTTCCAGAAAGTTGGGAAAAGATCATAGCTAACGATGGCCAATATTTCACAGTAACATAAACGCCCAAAATTTGCCAAATAAGTATATCGTATTTATACCCTACACCACTATGTGGTCAGGGTATTATAAGTTTGTGCTGATGTTTGTAACACCAAAAAATATTGGTCGTAGACCCACCTTATAGTATACCGATCGGTTCAGAATTTTTTTTTATTTCGATTTAACGATGTCCGTCTGTCCGTCCGTCCGTCCGTCCGTCCGTCCGTCCGTCTGTCTGTCTGTCCATGCAATCTTGTACGCACTCTACAGGTCGCACCTATTAAGATATTTCGATGAAATTTGGTACATAGACCTATGTTGGCCCAAGGACGAACAAGTTTGATTTTTTTGAACATCGGTCCATGTTTAGACCTAGTGCCCATATAAGGGTCCTACCAAAATTATATTGTTTATACGCTGCAAGTCGTAAATATTAAGATATTTTGATGAAATTTGGTACACAGACCTATATTGGCCCAGTAACGCAGCCTATTGATTTTGGTGAACATCGGTCCATGTTTAGACCTAGTGCCCATATAAGGGTCCTACCAAAATTATACTGTTTATACGCTGCAGGTCGTAAATATTAAGATATTTTGATAAAATTTGGTATACAGACCTACATTGGCCCAGTAACGCAGCCTATTGATTTTGGTGAACATCGGTCCATGTTTAGACCTAGTGCCCATATAAGGGTCCTACCAAAATTATACTGTTTATACGCTGCAGGTCGTAAATATTAAGATATTTTGATAAAATTTGGTATACAGACCTACATTGGCCCAGTAACGCAGCCTATTGATTTTGGTGAACATCGGTCCATGTTTAGACCTAGTGCCCATATAAGGGTCCTACTAAAATTATATGGTTTATACGCTGCAGGTCGCAAATATTAAGATATTTTGATAAAATTTGGTACACAGACCTACGTTGGCCCAAGGACAAAGCCTATTGATTTTGGTGAACATCGGTCCATGTTTAGACCTAGTGCCCATATAAGGGTCCTACCAAAATTATATTGTTTATACGCTGCAGGTCGCAAATATTAAGATGTTTTGATGAAATTTGGTACACCGACTTATGGCAGCCGAAGGACGAAGCCTATTGATTTTGGTGAACATCGGTCTATGTTTAGACCTAGTGCCCATATAAGGGTCCCCCCAAAATTATATTGTTTATACGATGCACGTCGTAAATATTAAGATATTTTGACGAAATTTGGTACACAGACCTATTTTGGCCCACGGACGAAGCCTATTGATTTTGATGAACATCGGTCCATGTTTAGACCTAGTGCCCATATAAGGGTCCTACCAAAATTATACTGTTTATACGCTGCAGGTCGCAAATATTAAGATATTTTGATGAAATTTGGTACACAGACCTATATTGGCCCAATAACGCTGCCTATTGATTTTGGTGACATTAGTTGGCTTTTACCCAGACTGGTGTAGGGTATTCTATAGTCGGCATGCCCGACTTTAACCTTTTTACTCGTTTTAAGTTAAATATACACTAGGGTGCTCAAAAAAAATTGTGAGATATTGACTGGTCCCCCCCCCCCCCCCCGCCCTTAAAATATGTATTTGGGTGTAAACCCACGTCTCCCAAAAAATTAGGACAATCGGATAAGAGGAACACGTGCCTCAACGGCCCTGAAGTTTGAAAAGCGGTATACATGGGAAAGATATGACTTTTTTTTAATTTGTTAAAATTTATAATATTTTAAATTAATCTTGAATTAAAAGGATTAAAAAATCGTAATAAACAGTAAATTATCTTTCTAATAAGCCGATAAAAACTAAAATCGGTTAAAAAAACCAAGTTATTACAATTGCCCTCGGCAACAAATGTGTCACAGAACGCTTAATCAAGAAGTTCGAGCCCAAATTTTGAAATTTGTAGAAATAATGTAATGCAAAAACATTTTCTTATTTTACTAACTCCAAGGTACTCAATTAAAAAGTATTTTTTATCATGTCCTTTGCAAACTCGTTTTAAACTAGTGCCAAAAAGGTCGGAATTCTTCAACACTGTTTTCAAATCTACAATTTTCATTTAAAAAAATTTTTTTAAATAAATTTTAAAAAATCAACGATTGGACTTTAAGGTTTTATTAAGAACATATTGTAGATTAAAAACTACAAAAATTGTAGGAATTCCTTTTTTCATTTGGCTGGGGTAGAGATTTAATTTTAGCGGATTTCGGGAAAACAGCGACTTTTGGCATTTATTTAGCTGTTAGGCAAGTTTTTCTTTTTTCTTCTTTTAATTCCAAATAATTTAGGCCGGAATATAACAACACAAGATTAGATACTTTAATCATGAAAATTAGGGCAAAATATAAATGCACTAAATTGCCGCTGGGTAAGATCAGAGGTCAAATTTTATGAGATTTTAATTTTTTTAAACACATTAATATTACAGATATTCCCAGTCAATATCTTACATTTTTTTGCTCCATACAAAGTTAAAGACCCTAATGTACACCCAATTTTCTACAATATACAAAATTATTTTGTATTTAAACCAAATATTTGTATCTTTACCAATCTTTTTTTTTGTACTTTTATAAAATTTCGGAAAATATACAAATAAAAATTCGATACTAGAAACGAAATATCATTTGTACATATTACAAAAATATTCGTAATGTCAAAATAACCAAAAATTTCGTAAAATGAACTACATTTTTCGTGTATTTTACCTATGGATTATTATGAGTGCACCCATATTGTTTGTAGAATAAACCAGAAGGTTCTAGAGGCACCCAAGTTGTTAGCCATGCTTGTAGAACAAACTAGAAGGTTCCAGAAGCACCCAAATTATTCATAGCGGAGATATCAACAACTGGGAGTTTAGCGGAGACACCAACCACTTTATTTACCAAGACACAAACCACTTTATTATTAGCCAAGACGCAAACAGTATAACACTTCATAGCACATTATAGCATACTGTGGTATATCTAGCGTTGCCAGATTGACAGGTTTAGTAAATCGCGTTTCTCGGGATATTTTTATTCCAAATTACCAGAACCAGACCAATCAAATTTCGTAACAATTTTTTTTTTGCATTTTAGTAATGCAAGCGGTTACATTTATGTTCAGTTTGTATACGGAAACCCTACAAAAATATATTGTTTCCCCAAAATTCCGATTGTTTAAAAATAAATCAGAAGTAGCAACAAAACACAGCAGATTTTTAATTTTTTAATTAGCTATAAAAAAATGTGATTAGGTGCAGCAAAAACCAGCGAGAATTTTGCTACGATGTCCAAGTACTTTCATTTCCATTTTGTGTGGTTGAAACCCTAAAATCTTTGTTTGTTGCACTGTGTAATTTAAGAAAATATTTGAATGTTTGTGCTAATTAAATTGTATATGATAGAAACTGGGTCATATGAATAAAACTTTGATATTACTTCGAAGTATTTACTTTTGGTTTAGGAATGACTTTTAACACCAAATTTATTCATAGACTTCTAGAATGGCATAAAATATAAAGGGAAATCTAAAAATAATCTATTCGCAAGCGGACTAAAATTGTGAAGTAATTGCTTAAAAACCAAATTGCTTAAAAATTTCCATTAGTAATGTCTATTTGTATACATTTGAGCCACTGTCAATGACTTGTAAAGAGCTGCATTTGTGTAAATTCTCGCGAGTTTTATTTAGCATGTAAATATGCCTTTAGGCTCGTATGAGGCTTAAATATAATTATAAGAGATTTTAATAATAAGATGTTTAAAAATGATTTCAATCTTTGAGTGGTATAGGCGTATTTTATTTGGTAAATTTACGCCAAAAAATGGTATAATTACACCTAACTTCTTCTTTTTTACGCATTTTTAATGTAAGTTTAAAAATTTCGTATATAATTAACTTACACAGAAAAAACAGTAGGCACCAACAATGGGAATTTGTAGAAGCAATCACATTTTCTTTTAAATTAAAATTTTATTTCCAACAATGTTTTTGTTTGACATATTTGTAACTCGTTTGTAAATTGTTATCTTTCATATTAAAATTGTTTAAAAATAAAAATTCAAAGTTACAAAAAACAAACAAATTTTTTTTTTTTGGATTTACAAAATTCTTTGTTGGTGCCTTTTTAAAAATTTTTTTTTTGTATTTACAAATTTGGTAGGAGAAAGGTGTTTAAAAATGTAATTAGAATTTTGTAAATTCTTTCTGTGTACACATCATGTGTGTAATATTTTTTTTCATTTATACACTCGGAATAAATTTACCATATCTACAGTAATAATTCAGTTTCCTACTGTAGAATGGGTAAATTTAAACAAAAATTAATTAGAGTGTACATATGTTATTACCTCTTTGATTATAGCACAATTTTAAATCAATTATGATTTATAATATTTAACAAGAATTATAATGTAATCATATAATATCTATATATTTTACAATTTCATTAATTTTTATTTTAACAACTTTACTTAGACTTTAAGTTAAGCCCATTACACTTCATATACATAACCTTGGTTTTGAAAATATATTTTATAAGATATGAAAAAAAAAATCTCAGCAAATTTGCTTTAATTTTTAAAATGCAAAAATATCTAAAACTTTAATCAATAGGTAGCTGTACGAAGTTAAAATATCAACAATTTGAACGATTTACCCGCATGAAACTTTGGAACAATTGGCTTTACAGAAGCTCTGTAATTAGCATTTGTATTTTAAACCACAAGCAGGTACACACCCCAAACAAAACTACTTCTATATAGTTGTTTTTTTTATATATATAAATAATATATGAATACTTTTAAAAATAGTTATTAGCTTAAAGGCATAAGTGGAGTTAAATTAAAAATACATGACTTACGTTTTTACTCTACATAATTTTATATAAATCCAGTTAAGCAAAGGCTATTTTAGTAATATTTTAGTATAACTATTTTAGTATAGCTGAAACTTTAAATAAAATACAGTCTCAAGATACTCATTTGATCCTTGGTGAATAGAAGTACAATAATAAAAAATTGACAGTTTTTATTGTGACGATATATTTATAAATCAATTTTCATTTCACCTAAGATATTTATTTACAAACTATCTGTAGTAAATGTATGGCATCCCAAATTCAAGGGGTTTAACACGCTGGTTTTCCATCATCTCATAAATTATTTGTATGGTTTCGTGGCAAATAACTGTTCTAATTCATATTATTGTTATTCCTGCTAACTGCCTGCAATTATTTAAACATTTGTTATGTCTATATAATTAAGCTAGCTGTTTTATTGTTTTGTTCTGCATAAGTTATACTTATACGTAGTCTATAGCGAAAGTTTTAAGAAAATTTAATTTAAATTTCACTACAATCACAGAAATTAATCTGTAAAACTAGTTGAAAAAGCAACTAGAAATAAGATAAAAATGCTCTTGCAGCAAAAACTGCTTAAATTAGCAGATTTTTGTTTGCAAAACATAAGATCGCTGTTAAACTCTTGCATAAAATTATAAGACGCAACATATTCTAAATATATTTGTTGTTTGTTTTTAACAATGTACTCAATTTCACGAATTGC
The DNA here is from genome assembly GCA_949987735.1 of Leucophora obtusa. Taxonomy (NCBI): domain Eukaryota; kingdom Metazoa; phylum Arthropoda; class Insecta; order Diptera; family Anthomyiidae; genus Leucophora; species Leucophora obtusa. The sequence continues at coordinate 302,447,795 of OX465295.1, read as the reverse complement.
AGACAATTTTAAATATTGACGAAAAAAGTAAAATTTTTGAAAACATGAAATCACCTTAAGTATAAATCAAAGAACATTTGAAATTAGGGAGGTGTGTATAGTTAGACATACTAAAATATTTTTAATCAATTTTCAATAATTACGAAACAAAATTATAACATAATTGTTGCCAAATAACACAGGATTAGAAAATCATAATTTTTTTTTGTTAAGAGTTATGACCACCAATTCTATAAATCAAAGATTTTATGTGGCAGCATATATCTGAAATAGTAGTGTAAATTTATCGTTTGAGTGAATTTAAAAATTTTAAACTTAAATGCCAATATAAAATAAACTTTTTTCTTTTCCGGCCCGATTACTGAATGTCCCGTTACAACTTAACAAGCATTAAAATTCTATTTTTATATACTGTGTCACCAGATTTTAGAAATTTCTTAATGCTCTATAATCAAATAATGATAAATTAGGAGAAGTGTGCCAATAAAAATAGTTAAAATTTCCATAGTTTATGCCGACTTTCGTTTATTTTTACAAAGTTTTTAAGCAAACACTAATAATAATAGCTTGTCGCACAGAAACAGCTAATGTAACTGATTTATGTCACTAAAATCTTTCCCAAATTCATCAAGCGGTCCTCAATAATTTATTCAAATTTCAAACTTAAAAATATTTTCATGTTGTCATTTTTTATTTAGAATGTTTTGAATAGTTTTGTTTTTAATTTAAACAAAAAATCTCAAAATCTATGCTAAAAATGTTCATAAAACCCTGCAAATTAATGGATTGGATTAAATTAGGACTACAACTTTTGCAACTGTAATTCAGAAAATATCAATTGAAATTCTGAATTTCCATTTGAAATTCAGAAAATATCAATTGAAATTCAGAATTTCCTTTTGAAATTCAGAAAAGATCAATTGAAATTCAGAATTTCCATTTGAAATTCAGAAAAAATCAATTGAAATTCAGAACATATCAATTGAAATTCAGAAATCGTCATTTGAAATTCAGAAAATGTCAATTGAAATTCAGAAATTGTCATTTGAGATTCAGAAAATATCAATTGAAATTCAGAAAATATCATTTGAAATTTAGAAAATATCAATTGAAATTCAGAAAATATCATTTGAAATTCAGAAACCGTCCTTTGAAATTCAGAAAATATCAATTGAAATTCAGAAAATATCATTTGAAATTCAGAAAATGTCAATTGAAATTCAGAAAATATCATTTAAAATTCAGAAAATAACATTTGAAATTCAGAAAATATCAATTGATATTCAGAAAACATCAATTGAAATTCAGAAAATATCAATTGAAAATCTATTGATATTTTCTGAATTTCAAATGACGATTTCTGAATTTCAATTGATATTTTCTGAATTTCAATTGCTGTTTTCTGAAAATCAATTGATATTTTCTGAATTTCAAATGATATTTTCTGAATTTCAAATGATATTTTCTGAATTTCAATTGACATTTTCTGAATTTCAAATGATATTTTCTGAATTTCAATTGATATTTTCTGAATTTCAAATGACGGTTTCTGAATTTCAATTGATATTTTCTGAATTTCAAATGACGATATCTGAATTTCAATTGATATTTTCTGGATTTCAATTGATATCTTCTGAATTTCAATTGATGTTTTCTGAACATTAATTGATATTTTCTGAATTTCAAATGATATTTTTTGAATTTCAAAAGATATTTTCTGAATTTCAATTGATATTTTCTGAATTTAAAATGATATTTTCTGAATTTCAAATGGAAAATCTGAATTTCAATTGATGTTTTCTGAGTTTTATATGGAAATTATGAATTTCAATTGATTTTTTCTGAATTTCAAATGGATATTTTCTGAATTACAATTGCAAAAGGTGTAGTATTTATAAGTATTATATTATGTATTTTTGTAATCAAAACATCTTTTAGTTTATTTTGTGTTTTACTTTCAAAATTTTATTCAGATATTTTTGCAAACGGATACGGGATACCAAGATTCCAAAACAGCATTATCAACAATTACGACAACATTTATCCCGAATTGAATTTCTAAGGATAAAGAAGTTACAGATAATTTTTTCTTTTGGCATTACTATTCTCAAATATGTATGATATTTTATTTTTAGGTACATCCTAAAATAACACTAGTGAACATATTTGATGCGAATGGAACGCGGTTTGTTGTTTTCCACATAACTTTTGGCGAATCTGGTCTCCCGAAGTTCTCCATCACGTCAATTTCCTTTAAGCAGAGGTCAGTTTACAAAAACGTTGATCTTGTTTTCAGATTTTATAAACAAATTTACAAAAGAACCTACAGTTAAAAATATTTAACTGAAAACTTTTCGTCAAAAAGATAGTTAGAGAAAAGAGATGATTTAGCATGTATAAGAAAGATAATCATAATACAGGTTTGTTAATTATAAGATTTCAAAACACCATGAACATGATATTTGTCAACTTAAACTCATTTTAAAGGAAACCTTAAGTATGGGAAATTTTAACCAGATTAGGATTCAGCATAAAATGTTAATCGAAAAACGCACAGTTGCATTCCATTTTAGTATTTCGTGTTAATTAGTGTAATATATGGATTTGTATATATTATATTATCATATCATATCCTGAGTTTTTTTTTTTTGTTGCAATTTTTGCTGAAGCACAGAGAGGCAGATAAAGATTTTAAATGAAGTGGCTTGATTTTTCTTGTTTTTTACGTGCATATAAAATTATTTAATTTTTTTTCTTTGTTGCTGATATTAGTTTTAAATTTAATTTCACACTTAATAAAAATTAAATTTCTGTTCTACAATTTGCAGATAATCTTTTTGTAGGTCATATATAATCTTTTTATAGTAAAAAAGCTAAATATGGTTAAAATTATATTGGCGTACATTTATATAAAAATATATAAAATTTTATATAAGTATATATAATTATATAAAATTAGATATACCCATTTTTCGGATATCATTATATCTATTTATATCTAACTATATCAAAATTTATATAATTATATATAGTCATATATAATTATATCCACCAATTTCCGCATAAAATTATATATAATTATATATTATTTTATATGGGGTCATACATAATTATATATTGACCTATATACAATTTTATATGGCCCCATATCAATTTTTTTAATCGGGGTGGACTAAAAATGTGTCCGAATCACCAAGTTTAGAACAAAACGAGTAAAAAGGTTAAGACGGGCATGCCGACTATAAAATACCCTACACCAGTCTGGGTAAAAGCCAACTAATGTTTGGATCCGAAATTCGAATGGGTTAAAAGGGGCTTGTGTCAAAATTTTCTATAATGTGAGTCAGCGCACCAAATTTCATTACAATATCTTAATATTTACAATCTGCAGTTTGTAACCAAGCCAATTTTGGGGGGACCCTTATATGGGCACTAAGTCTAAACATGGACCGGTGTTAACCAAAATCAGTAGGCTTCGTCCTTGGACTGCCATAGGTCTGTGTACCAAATTTCATCAAAATATCTTAATATTTGCGAGCTGCAGCGTATAAACAATATAATTTTGGTATGACCCTTATATGGGCACTAGATCTAAACATGGACCGATGTTCCCCAAAATCAACAGGCTTCGTCTTTGGGCCAACTTAGCTCTGTGTACCAAATTTAATCAAAATATCTTAATATTTGCGACCTGCAGCGTATAAAAAATATAATTTTGGTAGGACCCTTATATCGGCACTAGGTCTAACCATGGACCGATTTTAACCAAAATCAATAGGTGTCGTCCTTGGGCCAACAAAAGGCGGTGTACCAAGTTTCATCAAAATATCTTAATATTTGCGACCTGTAGAGTGCGCACAGACAGACAGACGGACGGACGGTCGGACAGACGGACATCGTTAAATCGAAATAAAAAAAATTCTGAGCCGATCGGTATACTATAAGGTGGGTCTAGGACCGATATTTTTTGGTGTTACAAACATCAGCACAAACTGACCACATAGTGGTGTAGGGTATACTGACATTGTTTCGTAGTTGCATATGTTGACAAAAATTCATGTTTTTGTATGCTTTGACAGGGTCTTTTCGTCAGGTTCTTTTGTGTCAGTCATGTGACAGGTTCTTCTGGGTCAGTTCTGTGACAGGTTCTGTAGGGTTAGTCTTGCGTCAGGTTCATTTACATCAATCCTGTGACAGGTTCTTTTGTGTCAGTCCTGTGACAGATTCTTTTGCTTCAGTCCTGTGGATGGTTATTTTGCGTCGGTCCTGTGACACGTCGCAAGGGGCAATTGACCTCTTCCTAAGACAAGCCCATGTAAAAGTTACCGGTCCTTTTCATATAAAAGAACCGGTCCGGTTCCTTTTCCCCCAGGGAGGTGGGTCTCTCTAATATATACACAATTTCTTTTGTAAGATAATTTATATTGAAACTTTATGTAAGCATTTGCCTCATACAAACTAACTCCCTAAAATCCAGGTTTATATTTAAATGCCAATTCCGAATAAGTGTGAAATTAACCCTTAAACACACATTAAACAAATTTTGACTTATTTCTGGCATTGAAGTTACATTTTCAACTTTGATATTTTCAGAGAGAATATGTTAACCCTCTAGATTTTCAACTTACTATTCTTATAGAGATAAGATATTCCACAAAAATGTTCCTCGTAGTGGTTTAAAACTCATATAATATAGTTATTGTATATGAGTTTTAACCTAAGCCAAAAATATATCCTAATACAAAACCCCCTAAAATATATCTGGTTTTCTGCATATCATAAAAGTTCGAGCATGCTCGACCTAGTAATATATACCGGTAATGAACCTTCCGAATATCTCTCTTTAGATACCAACTTTATATACAGTATCTTTGGAACAATCATATAAAAAATGCCAAAACAAAATGGGTTCAGTTTTGACACCAACTTTAAACCACCCAAAATGTGAGACTGGGCCACTATGAAAAAAACATGGGTCTCTTAAATATTTTTCAATTCTCCATAACATATCCAAACATCATCACAATCGGGGCAAGTCCATCAGTGCTCTTTTTTTGTTAGTATTCGAATTCGAATTTAAAATAATTAAATGTAGTAACATTGAAAAAGTAGAAGAAGTGGTAATTTATTTTTGGCCCTTCTCCGAAAATATATTGATCGTTTTGTGATATGTATCAAAATAGTAATAAATATTTCAATATTTTCACTAAACTTTTGTTCATAGCCACGTAAAATTGTTTAATATAATTCTGCACGTTGTTTTCTTTCAGTTTTATATTTATCTAGTTATTAATGTTTTCTAACATATTAGCATGTAGTTAGTAATTAATTAATTTTAATTTGTGTTTAAAACAATGTTTAACCTCAAATATGACAAATAATAACTAGACTAAATTAAGTCTATTGTTCTGCGAATTTATATACAATTTTGTAGTAAGTCATTATTAATTGCCATAATTAGTACTATTGGTAACTAAATAAAATTTAATTTAAATTGAAAACCGCGGTTAAATTTTAAACGGGTCATTATATAAAAAAAAATGTCGTTGATGCAGCTTAATTGTTTTAAAATAAAATTTTCGGAATTACAATTTTTCTTATGCAACTACTTAATTTTCAGGAATTCGATCTTTATTTACAAAAGCAAAAAGATATATTGTCTCTTTTTTTACAGAATAATTTTTTATAGGTTCATCTTTATTTTTTTAGGTTCGTTTCTTAAGTCATTCGTTATCATTAAGCAAAACAAAGAGGATCATTCACCTAAAAGTGTATTTTTTGTTTTTTTTTTTTTAAATAGATTAGGATAGTATTTTATTTTAAATTAAGTATTATAAAATTTACTATTTATTTCACATAAGTTCGATTTTTTTAGTTTAGTTTTCAATTTAGAAAAATTCCTTATTAGAATTTAAACTCATAAAGAACAGACTTTGTACAAACCTTACCTCTATGTTTTCTTACCCAGCAAAATTTCTTTGAATTGGTGACCTCTGAATTTGTTCTAAAATATGTCTTTTTACCAACGTTTCCATGGAAGTGGTTCCAGAACTGATTCCTGGGAGTCAAAATGTAAGGTTTCACTTTCGCAGAACCAGTTCTATCACAGATTCCACAACCGGTTCCAAAGCAACCTGCTTTAGTTTGGAGGAAAAGAAGCTGTAGCTTTTGGGTCAAACTCAAACAGAAATCACTGATGATAGAATATGAATTAGAACAGGTTGTATGCAAGTACAAGTTGTTCTACAACCGGTTATTTGTATTCGAGAATTTCGCTGGGTAATAATAGTCAAATAATAAAAATGTTTGCATACATTGTTGCAAACTGTAGCAACAAATTTAATGATAAAATAAAAAAGAAATCATTTCATTATATCACCTTACGAGCTTGTGTAAAATGTTGCACATAACAACATGCCATACCATACCAACCAATAATTATGGGTTTGGTAGTTTATTGGAATTTATTTAAAAACTTCTTTTTCCAATTAACCCTTTGGAAGACTAAACGCTTTGAAAGTTGAAAAAAATAATATGGGTTTGTTATAAAATTTTTATAAATATTTTTAAAAATATTTTGCGTGTAAAGAAAGTAAAAATAATATTTTAGACTTGTTTAAGAAAAAACTGACTTTTGTATGTTCAAAGTTGACATATATTTTTTTCTTTCACTCGCCATCGCCGTTTGTGGAATTCAATTCCTTCAGAAATAGTCGTTCTTTCTTCCCAAGAGTATAGACTTACTAGAGAAACTACATTATCCACCGTTTTTTGCTATTGTGTTAGTGGCTGGGGAAATCAAATGAAAATATTTTTTATATAGAAAAAATTTCATTGCAACAAGTTAGCTAAACATTTTTGCTATGAGTACGAACTTTTATTTTGATTTTATTGTGTTATTTCTATTAAAATTTAAAATTTTTTTATTTCATCTTAATTATTTGACATATATAATTGATATATTATCAAAAATTATAAAAAAAAGTTAGTTGAAAGTATTATATTTTATAGGACTATGGAAATGCCAACAGATAAAGCCATAATTTCAAATTTGATTTCCATATAAATATTTGCGCCAGCCAATGCTATTTAACATTAAACAAATGTGGTCGATTAATTTTGATAATTTTTTTTCTAGAAAATGTTCAGTTAAAAGTTTTGACATTAGTTTTAATGGTATCAAATTGATTAAGGGTTAATTTCTAATTTTTTATTGCTATATGTAAAACGTGAGTAAGTAACATCGTTTCACCAAGTTCCGCATGAAGCAATATTTTGAAATACTTCCCAGAAAAATTGAAAATTTTCAAAAATTTCTTCTTTAACTTTGATAAAGAAAAGGTTTATGTTGGCGGAGCTTTATATAATTTTCGAAAAACAATATCTTTATTTGAGTAAAAAAAGATCGGAAGTGATTTTGTTACAGCTAGTTAGGTATATTGTAGTATATTGGAAGATGGCAAAGCAAATTATGGTAAAAGTTTTTGTTTCGTTTTGTTGTTGTTTTTGTTTTTTCTTTGATATTTTAAAAGTTTAATAACGCTCCTAGACGAGCACAGGAAATACTCATTGAGTTTGTAATTTAACTTTACAAATATTTCCAGAAATTCTGAAAACGTTTCCCCCTGACGATTTAATTAGGCAACAATGAAATCCGTATAGGAACATGCCTTCAACAGATTATTTTTCACAATTTGTTAAATAAATTTTGGGATTTTAGCACATTTAATTCTTTTAATGCAAATAATGTATATCCCGATAAAAATAAATTAAAAAAAACGAATCCTATTGTCTAAATCATTGGCCAAAATTAAACCTTTCCTCAAAATTTTCAATTTTCAATAGAACTACCCAGGAAAATTTTTTATTCCAAAGAATCGGTTGTAGAATAGCTACCCAGGAAATGTTTCTGTTCCAAAGAATCGGTTGTAGAATATCTACTTTTGATTCACAACCCCTTCTACTGTCGATTCTAACACCGATTCTTTTTGTTTGAAATTGTCCCAAAAGCAACCCCTTCTATAGCTCCAAAGTGAAACCGGTTGCTCTAGAATCAGTTCTGGAACTGATTCTACGTCACTCACACCTTCCATATAGGATCCCAGGAACTGGTTCCGGAATCCAGTTCCAAGGAATCGGTTGCAGTGGAACCAGTTGTAGAATGGGTGTGGTTGGCTACCGATTGTAAATAATGTTCCTGGGTGTTATATGAGATGTAGTTAGAAATTAATATGCGTCGACCACTTCGTTTTATATTTTGTTGAACAAAATTAAAAAAAAAAAATCAAAATTAAAGTTTTGCAGATAAATAATCTCATCTTTGGCCAACCTTTAGGTCTAGATTAGCATAATCCAAGAGAGACAGGAATTTTTATCTGAGTATTTATAGATCTTAAAAATTAAACTAGAATATAACATTAGCTATGTTTTGACTTACCTATATCCGTTAACTCATAAAAAACTCAAAGTACAAAAAATCGCATTTGAGACGAAAACTAACACATTACTTTTCATATGCACGTTAACTTGCAACGTTGATTATCAATGTTGAAAACTCAACGTTTATATATTTTCACATCCAACGTAACTGTTTCGCGTTACTTCCATAAAATTTTTGCTGGTTTTCGATTATACACCAACTATTATAAACATTAGCTGCTTAATTATATGATAACCTTACATGGTCTGGGCGAACTGCAATTTCTTAAACATTTTCCAACCAATTTTGGATTTTTATGCCTTGCTGGAAAGTTAATTCAGTCTAGAGTAAGATTTTATTGTCATTTCCCAGTTATTTAAGTATTTTCAAAAACAAAACAAAAACCAAAAACGTAATTTCTTTCCCTTTTAAATCGTATTTCAAAATTTTGAAAAATTCTTCGATTGAGCTGAAATTTTTCCTGGAATAGTTTTTGCAGGATCCTCATAAAATAAGACCCAGGGGCGTGATTCGGGGCAACTTTTCAAATAAGGGCTTGTCTAGTATATATGGTTGGTTCCAGCTTGAAGAATAGGCTAGTGGAACTTCATACGCGAAGGGGCACAAAGGGGAAAATTCTTTCCCTTGACGGCCTGCCCAATCTGCTGAAACTATGAAGTTGAACTTTGATATGCTAGCTCTTTCTAAGACGTCCGCTACGACTAAATTTTTGCAAATTATTTCGTTGATGTGCAAAATGGGCAAAAGTTTCCCCGTTGGCGGCCTTAACAACTAGGAAGTTGAAATTTGGTACAAAGGTCTTCCTCAAGCGTAGAGAATGTTTTTAACAATTCCCACCGGGAGGGGCAAAAATCGGAAAAGTCTTCCCTCTTGACTGCCTTGGAAACGGTCGTAAATACGATTATTAAATATTTCTCAGGTTAAGTTCTTGTCGGCTTATTCATATATACTTCGCCGCAGGACGAAGTATAGTAAAACTCCAACTGGATTCAAGCCCTCCTGGGCCAACTGGATTTATCAACCTAGTAAGAATTACTAGAAGATTTGTTTTATACCAGCGAACATAGATTGTTGGTTAGGGGTGTGATTGTTTCCATTAGGTGTCTGAATAAGGAGGTTATTTGTAATGGTACGGAGGGTAAAAATGTGTGATTTATTCTCATTTTTTTTTGTTGGAAAATGTCGAATTTTTGCCAATAAAGCATCATTTGTATGAAGCTTTGTTTTACCTCTTCAATTTGAAAGTCGAGGTACATCGATTGCTCACCGAAGCTTACCCTGAATATGCTCTATCGATTTCAACATCCGAGAGATGGTTTGTGCGGTTCGGAAGTGGTGATTTTCACAAGGAAGGCAAAGACCGCAAATGTCGGCCAAAAAAGTTCGAAGATCATGAATTGGAGACATTACTCGATTTGGCGCCCTATGTTCCAGTGGGAGTTAGAGGAATATATATATGGGCAAATCTACATAACCGGGCGATTCCATGTAACTCGGGATCAAAACCATTTTAATAACAATATAGAGCAATTCCATATGAAAGCGATCACCTTTTGGACGACCCCTCTCCGATTCTAAAATAAATAGTCTCAATCGATTGCCCAGCAAAAAATAATGTACCTACATATTTTTTTTTTTTTATAGTGACTGGTTTAGTGGTGGTGTACACCACTGTCATGTGACAAAATTGAAGAATTCTTCATAAGGGACCTCATTGAAAGTTTTTAAAAAAAAAAAACTACTAAAGCGATCGCAACGAGTGATAGCTCGTTGGAAAGGTATTGAAAAATAAAATTTTCCTAATTTTTATCAGAAATTTACCTTTTTTCCCATGAAAATTAAATTTTCCCATGAAAATTAAATTTTCCGATTTTCCACAGAAGCTCCTAAATTTTCCGGCTAATTTTTTTTTTTTTTTGGATCCCTCATAATTTTTGCTTTAAGAATCAGCAATAAAAAAATGGGCCCCGACTCCTTGTTTGGACAGGAGAGGAGCATTTAAGAGACCACCTTGTTCTCATTGTTTTTATATTTTTTATAATTGAATTATTTGTAATTATTTAACATTGTTTTATTTTATTATTAAAAATACATTTTAAAAATTATTTTACAGTTAAAAATACATTTATGAAGAAAAAATCTTTCTTATTTTGCTGCTTATACTTAATTACAATATTTATTAAAAATTTCAATTGTCTTGGCATCATTATAAAATTAAAGTAACTTTAAATTTAGCACGTCGGCAGACGAAGAGTACCGCTTTACATTAATTGACATATCAGAAATATTTGGTATGAAGCAATGAAACTTTTGCGTTCCAGTTATAGTTTTGACATTATTATATCTGTTTTGAATTCGTCGCTCCATGGCATCGTGTTATTTTTGAGTGCATAAAACTGTGTTAATGGCAATTTCCTTGCTTTGAATCCACGAAAACAAATGTTGTACATTTAAGATCTGGTCAGTATATGGCCTTTGCAAACTTGCCTTAGTCGCCATGCGTTTTAGGGTTCCCCCTAACGCATCGCATGCGCCCTTACCGTGGGACGTCGCAAAAAAGTGCCACTCGACCTTGCAGTTTTGTTCTTCTTCAATTCAATTGCATCGAATTTTGATCTTAAGAATTCAAACAGTTTCATTTGAAATAAATAAACGGACACATAATTATGAGGTAAACTCTCCGCGACAACAACAAGGCTTACGGTCTGTAGTTCGTTATCTTCGTTTTTGAAATAAATGCAAAAAGGATGCACCTTGCACTGGTCGTTTGCCCAGTGATAAGCCTGAATTTCATCCTGAACGAGAAAAGTGTAATTCTCGGCAAAGTCGCTTATCACAATGAATTCATTTTGGGCTAATTTCTCCTTACTTTCCTTTAGAAATTTCGATTGCATCTCGGATATGAAATGGTGCGCCTTCAGTTCATTCAACTTGAATCCGAATTCCTCGATGAATTCCGGAATCTGCTTTACCACGGTCTCAAGGGAACATCTGCCGCTGCTAATTATCCACTGTTTGAAATGCACCTCCTGAATTAACAGCTGTTCAAACTTTTCCGCCAAATATTGCTCTAGCTCGTCAATCTTCGGACAATTGTCGCATTTGGACAGATGACAATTTTCCGTGGGGTATGCGCACAACGACTTCGACAGGAGGTCCCTATATGTTTCAATTTCACCGTGAAATACTTTCAATTTCTTGCATGGAAAGAACATTAATTTGATGTTTTGATGAAACATGCAAACGCAGACTGAATGCGTTCCGTGCCTGTCTAATGCCAGCACGCATTCTTTTGGTCGTAGGATGGCAAACTTAGAAAATCCCACTTTTTCTGCTGGGTATTTCTCTTTGAACTGATGGTATGCTTCGGATAGATTACATAATAATAATCTGCGCTGCTTGTGTACTTTTTCTCAATCTTCACGTGTGATAACATAGTCACGTGTACCTGGGCAGGCGCGGCTGTTGTCATCATTGCAGTAAAAATCTTGAATCAATTTCACCGTTGCTTCGCTGAGGGTCCTTGAGCCAAATTTCTTGGTGGGAGTCGCCAATATGCCCTTCTGTCGAACTAATTCTTTGCTTCTTCTCGCGATGTAAAAAGATGTTTGAAACTGTTCAGAAATCTTGCGTATAGACCATGATTGAGGCAGCACAGATAAAATGAGATATTTCTCCGGAAAAGTGGTCGCTAAATTGAATTTTCTTTTCAACTGCTCAATCATTTGTTTGCCGTCATCAACGTCATCTGCTTGACTGCATTCGTTATCAGAGCCTTCATCAAATATTGTCGCGATTGCACTCATAACCTTGCCTTTTTTCTCTTTCCTGTATTTTTCACTTCGAAACTTTGTTTTTGTAATAGGCGATTCACCTAAAGTGGTAATAGCCTCATTCAAAGGACTCAAAGACATATTGACCATCGGAATGTCTGCCTCACTATCAGATGAAACATTTTGTTCAATTGTCATTTCACTCTCGGATTGTGGTTGCATTTGTTTCAATGCATTTGCTTGTTGAGACAAATCGATTTTACACTTGGGGCAAATGAATTCTGCTTCTTCACCGTATTGTATATTTAATTCATTCATGTATCGCTTCGAAACACCAGTTAATTTTAATACTTTTATCTTTTTCGAACGATGTCCACTCTTGTTAAACGGATTGCAGCAAAATTTATTCATTTTACTTTAAATTGTCTTTACAGCTTCACTCTTTATTTTACAAAAAAAAACACTTTAACACTTTCACGTTTAGTATTCAACTAAAATTTGACTCAGAGTGTGTGAAGTATTTATATTTATTTTTTGGTAAAAAATAGGTAAAAAAAATAAGCGATATTTGCTTTTCTTTAATAGGAAAATTTGCGTGAACTACTGGTCATAAAATGTTTTTTAAAGAGGGACTTAATTGGTTACTGCCAATAAGCCGACCACAGGTCATAAAATGTTTTGTAAATTTTTTAAATTACCAGGTAATAAATATTTCGCCATATTTATGGAAAATCCGTGTTTTATGACTTGTTTCTGCACGTGTCATTTTAGGCGAAATATTTATTACCTGGTAATTTAAAAAATTTACAAAACATTTTATGACCTGTAGGCTCAGTTGGGTTTGGTGTGCCATTACATGCCACTGCTGCTATTATCCATAGATTTATGGCCGATCTTGTGAAGGCAGGCAGACCATATTCACTACACACTCAACTTGGGGCTCTTAAAAAAAATAAAATAATGTTAAATAATTACAAATAATTCAATTATAAAAAATATAAAAACAATGAGAACAAGGTGGTCTCTTAAATGCTCCTCTCCTGTCCAAACAAGGAGTCGGGGCCCATTTTTTTATTGCTGATTCTTAAAGCAAAAATTATGAGGAATCCAAAAAAAAAAAAATTAGCCGGAAAATTTAGGAGCTTCTGTGGAAAATCGGAAAATTTAATTTTCATGGGAAAATTTAATTTTCATGGGAAAAAAGGTAAATTTCTGAGAAAAATTAGGAAAATTTTATTTTTCAATTAAAGCCTGATTCAATACCTTTCCAACGAGCTGTCACTCGTTGCGATCACTTTAGTAGTTTTTTTTTAAAACAACTTTCAATGAGGTCCCTTATGAAGAATTCTTCAATTTTGTCACATGACAGTGGTGTACACCACCACTAAACCAGTCACTATAAAAAAAAAAAAAATATGTAGGTACATTATTTTTTGCTGGGCAATCGATTGAGACTATTTATTTTAAAATCGGAGAGGGGTCGTCCAAAAATTTGCCAATTTTGATCGTTTTCATATGGAATTGCTCTATATAATTTGTAACTGCACAATTTTCTTGAGCTAAAGGGTTTTTTTTTATATCTAAAAAGTTTTTTATTTTCAATATTTCGTTACTCCAATGTGTAGCATCTTCAGGAAATAACAACTAAATTAACGAATTATACACAATTTGAAAGTTTGAAAAAATTTGAAAACATTTGTCAAATATTTATATATAATATTTTTGATGGTATCAGGCGGCTATCTTAAATCTTAAAATGTTTGCTGTTAGTGTGCTTTACTCAATTAAAAACTACCCTAATTTACTCTAGTTTTGCTTGTAACTTTCAAAAGTTTTTCAACTCTTGTGGGTATAACTTTTTCATCATAAGAGGAAATTGCCTGAAACCTTCGGTGGATAATAATTCTGATGTTGAAAAATCTCACACTTGTTGAAAAAATGAGGGCACCTATTTTTATAATTAGTAACAAATGGTAGTTCTTTAAAATCTGTAACTGTTTTTTGAATAACGAATAATTTCAGAGATTTTTAATTTTTGCCCTTTCAGCCTCAACGTAATTAAAAATTTTTTGATACCGACATATAACTGACAAATAAGCAAAATAAATGAGGCCACATTGATTAGTGTGCCTTCAGAAATAAAGAAGATATAACAATAATAATCTCTTCATGTATATGCGTGAAGAAAATAAAATTTTATATTTTTTGGGGGATGTGCAGTTTGATAAATAATTACTTGCAGTCCTGCGTGATCGGTATGTATCAGTAATACTACTATAAATATATCGTACTATTATTTTGGTATCCAGAGCCATTTTGGGTTCAACTTTGTAGCTTTTCATATATTTTTGAAGCTAAAAGTGATGTAGAAACGAAACGTATAATCCGATCATTTTAGCACTTACAAACCACAATATTAATGGCGATATATATCATATAAGCCAGATTTTAACCATTAATTATTTTATCAGTGGATGTGCAAGTCAATTAAAAGTTGAATTTTTAGAGTATTTTGAAGCGAAAAGTGATGTAGAGCATAAAAAAAATCCAATCTGTTTAGCACTTTCATATAGTTATGACAACGTCTACCGTTCCAGATTGATTGGACTCCACAATTCTTAAAATTGTGGAGGGGCCTTCAATTTTAATTTAACTTTTTAGCTATTTTTGGAAAAAGATATGCTGTGGAGAATACAAAGTTCATCCGATCCATTTAGCATTTTTACTAATGAAGATACATATGTAGTACTCAAGACATATTTAATCACATGATACTTTAAACCGTGGATGTGCCATTCAATTTTGTGCAGCAATTTTGAGGGAAATTTATATGGGCACTAAGTCCAAACATAGACCGATTTAAACCAAAATCAATAAACTTCGTTCTTGGGCCGATATAAGACTGCACTCATAGAAATAAATCTGTAAAAATAGCAGAAAAAGTTAATAAAAATTAGCTAAAAATGATGCTGCAGAAAAAACTGTTAAAATTAGCAGATTTTTTTACTAAATACTACTAAAATCAGAACAGCAAAATTAAAATTGTTAAATTTACAGAATTTTAGTTATATTTAGGCTAAATTTTAGTTAATTGAAAATAGCAAATTGTACTGTAAAATCTGCAGAAAATTTTGCTAAATATTTGTGGACTGAAAATAGCAAAAATAAACTGTTATATCTACAAAAATTTTGCTATTTTTGAGCTAAATTTAGTTGAATGCAAATAGCAGTCTATTCTGCTAAAATTAGCAGAAATATTTGCTAAAAAATTGTAAACTGCTATTTTCAAAAGGCTCGATTTTTATTCGCATTTAAAAAAAATCGAAAAAAACTTCTATTAGTGTACCAAATTTCATCAAAATATCTTAATATCTGCGTCCTGTAGCATGCGCACAACATTACATGGAGAGACAGCCGGACGGACGGAAAAATTAAAAAAACAGCATTACTTCGAATAAACTTACCGTGATGACTGCAAAATTTGTGTCATCTTTTTTCATTAACTCGAGGTCAAAGTGTGTAAAAACCACTCAAAAATAGACCAAGAAGGTTTTTGTTAACTTTGACCTCAATTTTCTCAAAAACCAGATGTGTTGGAAAAATTTGTAAAACCAAATTCGGACTCAGCACGGCAAGGTTACTTGAAAATGTGTGGTCACATGCCCGAAAAATCCAAAAATTTTAAAATACTTACTAGCGAAAATGTGTGCGGTTTTGTGTTTATAACTTTTTTAGCACTCAAGAAAATTGATTTACGCGAACAGATTACTTCTTTTTAATGCATTTTAAATAAATTAATATAGAAAAAAAATGTGTGCCAATTATTTGAAATTTTTCATTTTTAAAATCTGAAATCGACCTGTTTCGTAGATTTTCCCATAAATCGATGAAGGTTGTTGTCCACCTCAAGAAGAATATTGAAAATCATTGGGAGTCACACAAACAGCAATCTCAAAACATTTGCAAGCAGCAGCATTCGTCCAAAAGTAGGGAAATTGGCCACCACACAAGTTGAAGCCAAGAGGCTTTGAAAGACGAATTTGCATGTCCCAAATGCTGCTTGAACGCCAGAAAACCAAGACATTTTTGCATCGCGTCACTAGTTGAGATGAAAAATGGATCCATTACGACAAGCCGAAGTGCAAGACATCATATGTGAAGCCCGGGTCACCAGCCAAATCAACGCCAAAGCCGAATATCCATGGTGCCAAGGTAATGCTCTCTATTTGGTGAGACCAGAAGGGCGCCATCTATTATGAGATGCTGAAGTCGAACCACACGAGAATTGGCCAAAGAATGCCCGGAATTTGCGACAAGACATGCAGCATAAAAAATAAGTTAGTAAAAAATTAGTAAAACGTCTTGTATATCAAGTTTACTAGTTTTCAGCAAAAAAGGAATTTCAGCAAAAGTTTTAGTTATATTTTTTTAGCACTAAACTAATTTTGAACTAATGTTTTACTAATTTATTTTGCTACAAAAATTGTGCTGATAACCGCAATTATAGCATTGACGACAACCAGATAGACAAATGTAGATGTCGCGGCTTGTCTGGATGTAGTACAGACAACGGAAATAATAAAAAAGAAAAACAACTCTACACAATTTCTATATTAAAATTTTCAGCAAATAAATTAACTAAAGTAAAATTTTGCTACAAGTTTTTTGAGTTTTTTTTCAGTATACTAATATTCAGCAAAAAGTTTAGTGATTTTAGCAAGGATATTTTTCATTTGCAATCAACTAAGTGTTAGCAAAACTTTTGCTGAAGATTACTATTTTTTTGGTAAAAATCAGCTCGCTGATTTTCAGCAAACCTTTTGCTGAAATTAACAACTTTTTTGCAAGCACGCTCCTGACTAAAAATTTGCTCACACAGCAACATTTTTTGCTGACTTTACTGACTTTTTTTTTTGAGTGTAATATTTAATCATGACAACGCGCGGCCATATGTTGAAAGACCGGTTAAAATGTATTTACAAAGTAGTGGTTGGGAGGTTTGATTCAACCATCTTATAGTCCAAATACTCCAATGTGTACTGAACGGCAGAAAATATTTTTTGAATTCAGTGAACGTAATATTTTGTTTTTCAGCTCAGTGAACGTAATTTTTTATTTTTCAATTCAGTGAACGTTATTTTTTTTTTTAATTCACTGAACGTAATTTTTTTTCAATTCACTGAATGAAAAATGAAATTGAACGAATTCAGTGTTAAATTAATTCAGTAAGGTGAATCACACAAGGGGTGTGCTATTTGTTGTATCGTCCTAAAAAACAAACAGAGTTGTTAGAATTTAAATTGAAAAAATACAACATTTGAGAATAGCACGATACAACATTTTTACATATGTTTAGTGTTCTATGTTTGAGTATGCTAACAGATAGAAAACCAAAAAAATATTCGTTGTTAAAGTCAAATAAAAATGTTTAACAACTCTGTTAGGACGTTACAACGATACAACAGATAGCACACCCGTTGTGAACAACCTAAATGTGATCAGAAATTATTTAAATTTTGAAATAAAAGATTTCTAAAAAATTTCAGATACAAATATAAAAGATCGGTAATATGTCCAACGGTTGATTTATTGTAAAATATCCAGCACTTGCAACAACCCCACAACAATTTAGCTGTGGCTCTCAAAGGTTTAATTTAAAATGAGGGTGTTACCATGGTCAATAGTTAGATAAAGTCTGACAAATAATATCGATTGTAAATAATTACAGTTCGAAGTAAATAAACATGTTTAGAAGTAAGTAAAGATGATGATAAAAAAATCTCTAACTATTAACTTCCACTTATCTTTTTTTCTACATTTAAACGCGAACGTAAATATAATAAATTATTTATAAGATCTCTTAAAAGAAGCAAAAAAAAAAACCAACTCTACAAACTTTAAGTATTTATAAACACATAAGTAGAACTTATCAATATATGGTTTAGTTATTGATAAATATGCATAATTAAATATTTATTAAATACGCATAAATTAAAAGAACACTTTAGTTTAGTGTTTAGTGATACACTCTTATGTTCGGTCGGTCGTTGGTGACTCTTACATATCTGCCATATTTAACTAAGATTTTTTCACACAAGTGACGATAGATATGGCAAGAAAATAAAAAGAAAAAGAACTTAATTGCTTTTAAACAGTATTAATATGTATATTCGCTGTAACGTTTATAGTATAGTCAGTTGCAATATAATTTTCATTTTGTTTTTTTTTTTTTCTTCTTTATATTTTATGGATTTTTCTTTCAATGAATTGCATTGCGTATACGCACATTTACGCACTTCATAATATAGTTATTTTAAATTTTGTTGATAATGCTTCTAGCCATTCACAAGTGACAGCCAAGTTAAACATACTTAACCATGGTTAATAGTTTTGTATTAGTTGTAGTACATATACTAGATTGGTTAGCGATGGCTAAGTTGAGTATCAAACAAATAGATGTTTTGCGTGCCAAACAACCAAGATACAAATTATAATACTGACTATATCAATGACGATATAAACTATGGTCAGAAGTTCTACAGAATTTCAAAATTAAATATGCCATTTTAATTATTGTAATTTGTCGAAAGTTGCTCGGAAATCCGAAAGTATTCAACATTTTTTTATACCTTACAATTGAATTATTAGTTTTTAAAAGGGCTTAGTATCAAGTATATAGTGGTATTCTCTAACTTTTTAAAGACAAAATTCGGTAGTTAAGTTGTCAGTTTACTATGAAAACTTGACAATTTAACGATCAAATTTTGTCGTTAAAAATTTACAGAATTGCTCTCTGATAACTTAAAAAATTGAATACCTCTCAAAGCACTAACTTGTTTTGTGCAGCTTTTTAAACTGAGATCCTTATAAAAATCACTATTGAACTATTACCGCTCTTTTATATTGGTATCTGAAATTTTGTCAAAAAAATGTTTTTTTATTTCAAAATTCAAATACTTTCTGATAACATTATCACAAGTTTGTTGTTTGGTTAAAATAGCATTAGCAACATCAACAACAACTAGACATTAAACAACACTGTACAATCGAGGTGCTAAATGTAGAGCTACTTGCGTAATTTCATTTTCAAATCAAGTTCTTTGATGAAAATTGTTTTGTGGTTATTTGCTGAAAATGTATTCTCCTTAGCATTTAATATGTATCAACTGTCATTCAAAGTTGATATTAGGAAAGACCACCAAGAAGTTTACCACGAATAAATAAACTTCATTTTTAAAGAGCATAATATTGGTAATGACACCACCTTACTATCTGCATTGCCAGTAATGATGTATCATTAACTTTTGCATTACTTTATAATATAAAATAATGACTTCCTAATAACGGACTTTTGTGGTCATGGTTTTTAAATATAAAATAATATCTAACTAGCAATGGTTGGTTTAAGTGGCAGCTCACACCCTCGTGAGCATCAAGTACATAGATTCAAAAGCGGCGGAACTAATATCCGGAGAACTAGACCCAACCCGTAAGATAAGATCACCTAGTCTTAACCCCAATATCACCGACCGGTCGTCTAGTCCTACGTCGGATACCTTGTAGCGCCGGGCAATCACAGAGGAGATGACTCAACGTCTCCTCTTCAGCTGGAATGCCACAGCTGAGGTATCGTATATCACGCGCCAGTCCGAGTCTGTTGCCGTGCCTGCCCAACAGTTAGTGTCCGGTAAGCACGGCCGTCAGCCTCAACACGTCGCTTTTGCTCTTGTGGAGTAGAGATTTAGTGCGCCCCAGATTATAGTCAGGCCACGTAAATTCTAGCGGTGTAGTGAGTGGCAACGCTGTGGAGACATTAAAGCAGAACCTGTGCTTGCGAACTCATCTGCCTTCTCATTACCGTAAAAGTCCCTGCCAGGGCCCATATCAACTTAATCATTGACTGACGACTTAGCATAGATAGTACGTCCCTGCACTGCATGACGAGAATAGAGGATGTACTGTAAAAGCTCAATGCGATAAGGAGCCGCCTGGCTATTAACGAAGATACCCACGGATCCTTGACTCCCGATGGCACACATGAGCCTACAAGCTTCCCTCATAGCCAAAATCTCTGCCTGAAAGACACTAGTATGATCAGGTAGCCTGAAGGAGCTCCGTATATCGTACTCACCACAGAAGACAACAGAGCCCACCCCTCAAATCATTTTTGAACCATCGATGTACACTCTGATGTGGAATTCCTCCTACCCCATTCTTTTATAGAAGGGAAACTGACCCCAAAGGCCCCACCGAAATCGATCCCAGGAGTAGAGTAGTCCTAATCTAGTCTAAGCTGCGGAGGCAGTTTATCAAGAAGTCTAGCATGTCCGTAGGTTCTTTCTTTTCAAGAACCCGTAGCGGCAAATCTCGTCGCACTGGTAGCAGAAGCTGCCATCACATATAAATCTGGAGCAATGATATGAAGAATTTAGAGCCTCAGGGGGGCAAGTTCTTATGGCTCCCGCAACCCCAATATAAGCCGAGCGCTACACCCTATATAATTGGTCCATAACTACCTTCTTAGTAGTCGCCGTTCACCACACACAAGAGCCATAAATAAATATTGGGCGTACGATGGACGTATACATCCACAACACCATTGTCGGGCTCAAACCCCATGTCGAACCAAACATCCTCGTACAGGAGTAAAAAACAACCGTTTCCTTCCTAACCCTGTGCTCGGTGTTGAGTTTCCAAGTTTCGAGTCCCGTATCTATGCTTAACATGTTTAGAGAGGGTGAGTTCGCAGCCCTGAAGCCGCGGTAGTCTGAAGCATAGATTACACTGCATGACACTCAAAAAATTAATGAAGATCTGACCATCAGTTCTGTATATTTTGGACATGCTGATTACAGTGGCGTACTTTATTTTTCGATCAATGGTACAGATTTTTCGCTAAATGTCATTAAAACTTGGCGGTTGTCCATTCAGTTTTTTATATAAAAAATTTTCCGAATTCAATTAATATGAATTTTTTGTGTTAAAATTTAAGCACAGGACCTGTGGCCATATTTACGATATAAATGCGATGTGATAATCTAGTTATTCCAACCACTACTTAGCGTTTTATATAGGTTTTTATGGCTTTTTGCTATTTCAGCGACTTTAGTCGCCGAACGTACAATCGACCTCAATAAATATAATGCCTTAGTTGTGAGGGCGCTTTTCCATGAAGACGATTTTCTATGGGAACCTTAAGGTTTCATTGCTAAATTTATTAAACGAGTTTAATTCTTAATTTGGCTAATATTTTTTTTTTTTGGTGTATACAAATGTTTACTTTTTTTTAAATCTACGTTGCTATGGGGAAATATTTTTGTTAATTTTATTAGAATAATAAATTGATTTTAAAGAAAAATTTTGAAAATAAAAGAGAGCACGAATTGTGGTGGACAACAATAGAATTTAATCAGTAAATTCAGATTTCGGAACGTTGATGATTTGAAATATTGTGGAATTGTTTACAGCAATTCTGGGTAAGAATTTTTATTAAAAGTGGTCAAAAGACTGTCTAGTAACCAATAAAATTTTACTTCCAAATAGGAGAATTTTATTTCAAAAAGAAAATTTATTGATTGATTTAAGATAAAAACTTTATGCTAGTTTTCATCTTTCAAGATAAGAAAGAAAGCAGGTGCCACCTGGAATTTATATAGTTGCCGATCAATTGAAAATTGGAGGAATAACAGGAAATTTATTCCTCTACAACTATATTTCTTCATATTAAACTCTTCTATGACGGATTAAATAACTCCTATAATTTTTCATGTTGCTCAAGAATTTTATAAGTCAAGATTCAGCATTTCAAAATTTATCGTATTGTAGTTGTGTTCATACTCTTCACACCTAATTTAAATACAAAACCCACTCCTAAAATAACCATAATAAGGTGACCATTAAATAGAATGTGTCCATAAATTAATTTAATTAAATTTAGTTTTTTTTTGTTGTTTTAAAATTAAATTCCCTTCTACCTTTTCATTTAATTGTTCACATGAAACTCGTAATAACGACATCATTTTTTTCTATTTATTTAAAATTTCCATAAAAAAATTTAAATTTATAAATTATTAATATAAATGGATCGACTTAAATATACCCTATAGTCGGCAAGGTAGGGCGGGTGTAGACCAGGGTAGTCAGGACATATAATACTTCCCTTATCAATCATCAACATTCCTTCTCTGTCCCTTTTCACCATAATTTTATTTCCTTTTTATTTTTTTAGCTACCTAATTTTAATATTTTTGTTAATGAGCCTAAATCTACCTCAGATGGGGCAAGAACACACCCCAGCCCTGAGCACGGCCGGCTTTATAGGTAGCCCTGCCCTGGAAGAGGTAGAACCCAGATGGAAGGTTCGTTACATAGTAAGGAAGCAATTAAAATGAAAATATTTCAATAAAAAAAATGTATTCATCTGTAGCGGCCTATGCGTTAAAATCGAAATTTTTCAAAAATTTTGTATGGCAGCATAGCTTTCTAAGATGTCCCCAAAGTCCAACTTTTAGTGTAATATGGGGTCACCTCCAAAAACTGTTGTTGTAAAATTTCAAGCGAAACAGTTTCCGTTTGCAAAAGTTATCGTAATAAATACTAAAGACATTTTAAGATACTTAAATGCAGCCAATATACCTTGGCTGCATTTATTCCGAATTCTAGGCATCTGTCCACTATGTTCACAACCTCGTGAACTGCAATTTCCGTTGAGCGGCCCTTGAGATATGCATGATGACTACCAGAGAGTTGTAGCGATCAAATTTTAAGCCTAAATATGAATACATGTCCTATATTGCACCACAAAATTTTTTTTTATTGCATTTGAAAATTTTTGTATATAACAAACTAAATGGAAAACCGCCAAACTTTAAAGACATTTAGCGAAAAATCTGTACCTTATATCGAAAAATAAAGTACGCCATTGTAATCAACATGTCCGAAATATATAGAATTGATGGTCAGATCTCCATTAATTTTATGAGTGTCATGCAGTAAAATTTATAACTGTTACTTTCGTTCCCTGGAACTGCCACATGGTACGAGTTGAAGTTTTTTGAGAATTGCAATAAACATTTTATAGTGAGCAAAATAATTGTATTTTTTCGATAGAATTTTTGGTTTGAAGTCTTGTCCCAATAAGCACATAGGTTTTAAAAATTCAAGTGCTTTAAATTTTGCTTGAAGTAAAGTAGATTTTAAATTCTAGCATTTGTATATTTAAAAAAAATATTTCAAACTTGAATTTTTGTTTCCCTTTTGCTGGAGAATGCTATTGAAATAAAATGTAATTAAACTTGTATTCAAGCCTTGAAACTGGAAAACAGGGCTGGATATGGACTTGTTTTCAACTTGAATTCCAGTGAAATTGTTTATAGGGTTTTTTCATATCTCTGGTAGTTTTGAAAAAAATTTTAGATTCTTGCATAAATGGCTCGAACGAAGATCTTGATTTTTATTGCATTATTGTTCCGAGATGTTCCAAATTCAGAAAACAGTAAAATATTACTTTTGATTAAACCTTTCAGCTAAAGTTTTTAGTGTATTATATTATTAAAACAAAATAATTTACCAACAATAATAACTTTCGTTCTCTAATAAATTTTAATTCAAAAACCGGTGTTTCCTTAATGGAAAACTTTCCACCATATACACCACATGAACACTAACGAAAACTTGAAACTGCAACACAGAAAACATTGACTTAAAGGCGTTGTCTTTCAAACTGAACAGGCATGTGCCTTAAATTCTTAATAATGTTGTAGTTCGTTGTTGTAGTTTGTTATTATTTCTGTTTAGTTTGGTTGGTTGTTAGTATTGATGACAGCTTTACTTAAAATGTTGGATTTTTTTAGCTGTTGATAAGAATAGAAAGGCACTTATATGTGAATTTTTGGTAATCAGGAATATGTTTGGTTGCAATGAATATACAAAATGACTTATAGAAGAAGCGCAATAAGAAAAGGGAAAATGGGGGGAGAGTTCCATAAGAGGAAATACACTCAATGTTGCCAGTTTTGGCGATTTATCTTGATTTTGACGATTTTTACTATCGAAAATAGCCAAACGACAATTTGACGATTTTCCTATTCAAAATGACGATTTTTTCAATAGGAAATACAGCAACAATTGGTCAAAAATATTTTATTTTTCCATTATCTAAATCAGTAAATCTGAAAATTTTTTTAGGTAATTTATAAATATATTTATCATAAAATTTTTACTTAAAGTAGTCATTTTAGAATCTGATGGTTTTTTGTAGGAAAACTAACACAGAATCTGGTAATTATTCTACCCTACACCACTACGTGAAGAGGGTATTATAAGTTTGTGCTGATATTTGTAACACCAAAAAATATTGGTCCTAGACCCACCTTATAGTATATTGATTGGCTCAGAATTATTTTTATTTCGATTTAGACCTAGTGCTCATATAAGGCCCCCCCCCCCAAAATTGGCTTGGTTACACGCTGCATGTCGCAAATACGAAGATACTTCAATGAAAGTTGGTTCCGCTGACTTACACGGTCCCAAGGAAAAAGCCTATTGATTCTCGATGGGATCGGTACATATTTGTACCTATCGCCCATATGGGCTATATTTTCGATTTTCTCTTCTTTTATGATTTTATAGAAAATTTTGACACAAGTCCGTTTTAACCCATTCAAATTTCGGATCCAAACATTAGTTGGCTTTAAGTCAGACTGGTGTAGGGTATTATATAGTCGGCATGCCCGACTTTAACCTTTTGACTCGTTTTTATTTAAAATAGTTTTTCCTAAATCTCTAATAAATGTAACATGTTTTTCGAAGGGATGTATATCTCATATCTGACTCTTTTCTCATGTAAATTCACGATCTAATTTAGTAAAATCATCATTAAGGCATATGATGCCAATAAAATATCTTAAAAGTAGATTTTGTAACAGTTTTTTTCGCTCTCCTGAAAATCTATTAAAAACCACATGTGACATTTTGCCGGCCGGTCGACGACATAGTAAATTTTCAATACATACATAAAATTAATTGAAATTTGGAGATACGAGTATTGAAGGATTATTTTCTAAAACACTTCGGTGAAGTGTTGCGTTATTTCTATAAAAATTCTTTTTCTTACAATATCAATTTACCTATATTGAAAGTTTTCTTCAATTCAACCAATCAAATAAAAAATTACTTAGTTTCAGAATTTTTCTTAAATTATAGCTGACACCGAAAACCGATTAAATTTTATATTATGATTTTAGGGTTATAATAGTTAAAATATTTTATTATTAAAGT
The DNA here is from genome assembly GCA_949987735.1 of Leucophora obtusa. Classification (NCBI taxonomy): domain Eukaryota; kingdom Metazoa; phylum Arthropoda; class Insecta; order Diptera; family Anthomyiidae; genus Leucophora; species Leucophora obtusa. Next base: position 302,422,304 of record OX465295.1, on the reverse strand, counting down.
TTTGACGATTTTTAACATAATTTGGCGATATTTCAAAACGCAATGACGATTTTGACGATTTTTTATAAAATATTTGACGATTTTTTGCCCAATTAACCTGGCAACACTGAATACAGTGCAGGAATCTAACTACATATATGTAGATAGTAAAAAAGACTTTATCACTGCTAAATGGATACCGTCTAAACTGCAGTTTAGGGGTTTCGTCAAAAAAATATAAAAAATATATGACCCCCTCTGGAATTAAAAAAATAAAAACCGAAATTAATTTTGAGAGGAGGCCCGTGGGGGGCAAACCACGGGGGGACATAATAACATGTAAGTGTGAATAGGTATTTTCTCACGATTTCAAAAATGTTATTTGTTTTTGTAATCCATAAAACGTAGCCCTAACTAGAGCCATTTTAGTCCCTTAAGAGGGGGGACTGAAAATGATGAAATTTTTTTTATGGTAAAATGATAGAAAATGTACCCCTATGACTTCAAAAACTATTTTTTTTCAATAATCGGCAAACGCATTAAAAATTTAGACATTTACATAAAAAATAAAATTAATCGCGCGATTTTTATAAAAGAAACTTTGCCTGCGGCGCAATTCAACTATGTAAGTTCTAAAATTGCATTTCTCATCAATAAAAATGTCATTTCCACTTCCAACTGCCTTTTGTGTTCCAAATTTTGAAAAATAAACAACATAAAATGGACATTAGCAGTGTTTTACCAAAACTAAAATAATGTGATTTTAGACTTTTTTAATTTTTCGAATGTCTAAAATTTAAGAAAATGCCTCTAATTCGATTCACGTCCAACGGATTAGTAAAAAAAACCTCATTTTTGAAATCTTGAGAAAATTTCCTTTCATTTGAGTACCATTTTCGGCCATATTAATAATTTACTTTTTTCGACCCCTCCCATTGGTCGAAAAATGGCTCTAGTTAGGGCCACGTTTTATGGATATGGTGATATCAAAAAATGTGATAAAAACCGTGTAACCACCTAATTTCTAATGCATGGATTACATTTGAGTTACATATTTCGATATATATCAGCGCATTGTCACCTGTTTTACAAAATTTATAACAATCTGATCAATTTTTGGTTATTACATAAAATTTGTGACCAATTTTATAGGCCAAATGTAAACTCCGTAACAAGTAACTCATAAGGTTTTTTAACTTTAATAGCTAATATTTTAATAACCAATAAAGCTAAACACTAACTTAAGAATTTTTGTCAAGAGGAAAATTGCTATTTTTAATAAAAATTAATACATTTTACAAACTTTTTCGTATGTCTTCGCTATCACAACTTCAACTCTGTAACGATTTTTCGTCATAATTTTTGATAAAAATGCATATAACAGAATTTTGGAGTTATCTATTATTTATATTGCGAAAAGTATAATGTTATTTATACTCAAATGATCGTTGGACTGTAAGTAATCATTCAGTATAACAGACTTGAAGCTTTTCTTCAGCATGTAACATTCTCGAGATGAAAAAAGATGTCTTTAATAAGATTTGAAAAAATGTTGTAAACTCCGTTCCTAATTTTTACACCAAACTATTTAACGAGTAGGAAAAACAATGCCATATTTGGATTCACCTTGTAGGCATCATGCGATTTTGTTTCGGAAAAAAAATTCTGACAAAGCGTTTCTAAAAGAAAACCAAAAAAGTAACCAAATGTAAACTCCGTAACTATAAACTCCGTAACCACAATTGTTTGCATCAGGTTCCGTTCAAATAAATGTAGATAAATATTTAAAATATTTTAAAATAACCATAAACAGTGATGATTCAACTAATATTTATGCGTCAAAAGACGATTCAACTAATAATTTTGCGTCAAATCAAAAAAAGTTATCAGTTTTTACTCTAAGCTGCTGCAGCGAAAAACGATTGATTTTGCATTTCATTGGTTTCGAATCGATATTTCGAGTCATTACTGACATTAGTTTGATAAATTAAATTTGTTTCACACAATTTAAGAATTTTTTGATCGCGAAATGTTATGTTTTTAATATATTATTTTGTAACTGCGCAAGCGCTGTTGGGATTTTAAAAAATTTTATATTTTTGAAAAGCATTAAAAAGGATCAAAAATACAAAATTAAAAAAAAAAAATTTTTTTTTCGCGGAATGAATTGTATTTTTATTCGCCAAACCGTCAATTTGATAAACACAAATTATATATCATTGGAAAGCAAGTTGAAAACCCAAATACGAAAAACTAATAAATTGTAGAAAATTCGTACGGAATTTTTTTTGTTATATCTTTTGCTTGCAGAAATGTAAACTCCGTTACAACAAAAAAAAATTAAAATTGTGCAAAAAAAGTTATTGCGACAACTTGTAGAAGAGATTTTTTGCAATTAGGTTTATAATGACTAAACTTACTGATTTCATTAAGAAAAAACCGAAATATTAACACTTTTTGCTTCTCACAAATTTGGCCCAAAAATTTATCACATTTTTTGATTTCACCCATATAAAAAAATAACATTTTGTGAAACGTGATCTATATGTACTTCTTTTTAACATACATAAACACACAATAACTTTACCGTAGAAGTTCAACAGTTATTTAAAAAGTAAATCAGTAAAGTTGTTTCTATTGAATAAGTAGTTAAATTGCAAAGAAATGTATTTTTTATTTTTTTTTCTATCTAACTTTCGATAGAAGTTAAAATATTCAATCAAAGTCTTCTGTTAAAATAATCAGTTATTATAATACGATTAATTTTAAAATAAACAAAAAATCTATTATTTTTACCTACTTTGCTAGTTAATTAATTAACAATCGAAAATAAACGACAAAACACAATTGTTGTAAGTGAAAAGTATGTAGTAAGTATAGGTAATAGTGGAGAAAAAAATGTACCACCCTAATCGTATCAGGCAAGATTGCGTTATTTTAAACTAATACTTGTATATTGAATAAAAGTAAAAATTGCAATGTTCAGATATTGCATTACCTAACTTAACATGACATAAATTACCCCTTTAGCTAGTAAGTATGGTAATTTTTTTTTAAATTTTTACATACATTATTACTTACTTCTTTTATAGCAAAAAAACAGAAAAAAGCTGCTCCTTAAATCTGGCACAAATAATTTTAAAATAAAAAATATGTAAGATGCTGTAACACGTAGTTAGATACATTTATTTGTAAATATTAATTCAATTTAGTGACGTGTACTTATAAAAATTCTTCCGATATTTAAATCTTTTAGAAAATAGAGTTAAAATTTCTCTTAATTATTTCAAACTTGAGTTCTACGGCACTTACATTGCATTTGGAAGGAAAGTCAACCTCAAACCTTTTCGACGTCCATTCTCAGAGTAGAATAGTCAGAAGGTCCGCGCAGATATGCGGACAAATGATACAAAAGTATCGCAGACCCGCCTTCAAGAACCGTTAGCAGACAGAAGACGCACTACATGGCTGGCAGTGGTTTCTCCCACGATATAGCCTGTAGAACTGAACCTTAATATATACCCCTTGTCAATGGTCGTCCACCAAACAAGCGCCACAAGTAAGTATCGGACGTACTATAACCGTGTACATTACACCGTACCACCTTATAGGCAAAAAAAAAAAAGTGCGCGGTACACCTTCAAATATAAAGTATTTTTGCAAGGCAATTCCAAAAAAAAATTTTTGCCGGACGTAGGGGTCGTCTTTTTTAATTTTTCGTTATAGCTTCGGCTTTAAAAGTCCGATTTTAAAGTGCGATATATCGATTTTTTTTGCCTCGAGGAGATCAGTGTTTTGCTATTAAGAAGAAACCCAACGTTCGGCAAAAATATAAAAAAAAATTTTTGCTGGGTTTATCGAAAAACTTCCTTAGCAAAAGTTTAATGATTTTTTGCGAGCTTTAATTTTCGGACATAAGCAACTGAGATCTGGTGGGTAAATACTAGAACGGGATAATTGAGGTCAATGGTCCTTAGAGCAAAACATTGGTCCCCTCGAGAGAAAAACATCGATGTATCATACTTTAAAATCCGACTGTAAATGCCAAAGATATAACGAAAATTGTAAAATGGAAACCCCTACGTTCGGAAAAAAAAATATATAAAAAATTTTTTTCAAACCTCCATGCCAAAATAATTTATATTGGACGGTGTACGGCGAACTTTTTTTTTTGAGGTACGGTCTAGTGTACATCCACAGCATCATCCTTGGGCTCAACCCCCATTTACAACTGAACTTCGAATAAGTGCAATGTCCGATAACGAGAGCTCACAGCCCCATAACGATAGAAGTCTGAAGACCGAAATCTTGGTCCTTCTAGTGAAAAGTTCCAATTCTGCTTTGCTCGGCTTGGATTGGCTCCCACACTACTACTTGTAGTTCAGACACTTATTACAACGAGAAAAAAAAACCTGATACCAATATTACCAGATCAACCATACCTCCGGTTTACGAGTTCCATGAGGATAGAGTTGATCACCAGAAGCCACAGCAATGGAGACAGTACCCTATCCCGGGGTGTTGTTCCACTTCCAACACGCCTTCATGTTCCGCTAATCCCCATACATCCTGATGTCTAACGTGACCTCTAGGGTGTCCCATAAAAATAGATTTGTCATTACATTCTCAGTTTCATTGGAAATAGTCCCAAATGGAAGAATACAACTTTTGTTTTTTTTTTTTTTTTTTTGGAAAACGTGCCGTGCCGAAATTTGAGCGAAAATGGCCATTTTGGAAAAATTGTATTATTATTAAAAATTCCCAAAATTCGAGATTTCAAAGAAAAAACTATTTTTTATTTCGTTTATTCATTTAATATAGTTAAAGTGATTCATATTTGGAATTCTTACTTCATCGGATATCATTAACACACTTTAACCTGGAATCCAAAATTACCCACGAATTTGATTAAAAAAACGTGTTTTTTTATTTATTTTAAAGATTTTTTAAAATTCCTACTTTGGATGTCAATTGCTATTTGTACTATTTTGTAATAGTTAATATCAAAGAAAACAAATAAATTGAAAAAATGATAATTCAAGTTTGTGTGGAGCGACTGCTTTCCAGAACATTTCAGGAAAATTGCTTATTTTGTCAAAAGTTTTAAAAATTTGAACGTTTTCATAATTTTTGGAATAATATCACTTAAATGTGATCAGATTATAATTATCTTTACTTTTATTTAAAAAATCTTTAACCTTTAGTGGCCTGGGGACAAAAAAGACCCATGAAATTTAATATTAATTATGACAACAAGATTCTAAAGCATTTAAATTGATAAAAAAAAACTCTGAACTTGACAAAAACAAATGTTTTATATAACATAATCCATATAGGGTTAATTTTTATACTTTGGGCCAAAAACGACCTACTTGGAAATTGGCATAATTTTCGGAAAAATATCACTATCACGCTAATAACAATTTGAGTTGTGTAATCGTATTAGATTCTAATTAAAAGCTTGGTTTATTATTGCATTATTGTTTTCTATTTGGAAAGATGTTATTCTGTAAATTTCTAACTGGGTATTTTTTGGTGAAAAATGAAAACATTAACCATATATGGAGCAAGTTACACAAAGTAATAATTTTTGGCAAGTAGAAAAATATTTTTTTTAACCATTTGAAGTGATATTTTTCCAAAAATTATAAAAGGTGTTATTCTACAAATTTCGTAGTGGGTCGTTTTTGACCAAAAGTTTAAAGATTAACCCTGTATTGGATCATGTTACCTAAAATAATTATTTCTACCAATTGGATTTTTTTTTGTATCAATTTAAAAGTTTTACAATTTTGTAGTCATACTTAATGTTATGTTTCATGGGACTTTATTGTCCCCAGGCCACTAAGGGTTAAAGCTTTTTTAAATAAAAATAAAGACAATTATTGTCTAATCAAATCTAAGTGATATTTTCCGAAAATTATGCAAACTTTGATGAAAACATTAAAATTTTGTTCAATTACACTGTGAGACAAATGGTAGGGATCAGTGATCGGGAAGGGTTCAAACTACCGGGGAAAGTTTTATCGGTAAAAAAGAAGTTATACGTGTCCCGGCGTTTCGCTGGGTCAACCCTAGGAATCGAGATATATCGATTTGACCTTTGGTGGTCTTTTTTTTTGACATAACTCGAGAACCACTAGTCCGATTTTGCCCAAAAAATTTAAAAAAAAATTAAAGATTACAATTCCTTTAATCTGTTCATATAACATTTTTCTATATACTGAACAGTTTTGCCGGTAAAAATAAATGTATGAAGAAAAAAATATTTTTTGCCTAAAATATTAAAAAAAAGTAATAAACAAAAGGTTATTGATTTTTATGGTAGCGGTAACAAACATTTATTTTTACCGGCAAAACTGTTGAGTATATAGAAAAACGTTATATGAACAGATTAAAGGAATTGTAATTTTTAATTTTTATATAGATATATCTCGATTCCTAGGAGTGACCCAGCGAAACGCCGGGACACGTATAACTTGTTTTTGACCGATATAACATTTCCCGTTGGTTTCATCCCATCCCGATTTTGACTGTCGCATAGTGTTATTGACAAAATAATCACTTTTCATAAAATGTTCTGGAAAGGAGTTGTTCAAAACACAAATTTGGATTATCATTTTGGCAATTTATTTTTTTATTAAATATCAACTATTATAAGGTACAAATAGTAATCGACGTCTCCAAATCAGGCATTTTAGAAAAAATCTTTAAAATAAATTTAAAAATACACGTTTTTCCTTTTTATCAAATTCGCGGGTCATTGTGAATTTCAGGCTAAAGTGGGTTAGTGATATCCGATTCAGTGACAATTCCATATCTGAATAACTAGAAGTACATTAAATGAATTAAAAATTTAATTTTTTTCCAAATTTCGAATTTTGCCAATTTTTAATAACAATACACTTTTTTCCAAAATGGGCCAGTTTTGGATTAGGTTAACGTTTTATAAAAAAATTCGATTTCTCGGATTTGGAACCATTTCCAATAAAACTGGGGGGGGGGGGGGGGTGTTAATTTTTTGGGAGTTGTCTTACCCTGAAGATTGTTATTGTTTTCTTAGCTATTTTTTTTTTTATTTATATTGTGCACACTATATTTTAGCAAAACTTTTTGGGGATTATGACAAAATTCTAATATTCGGCAATAATCGAAATTTCAATAGTGTGGGTGATGGCCAACAATATTTCGGTCAATGTTGGAGCACCTTCACGAAACTTGCAATAAATTTTAAATGTAAAATCGGATTGCAAAATAAAGAATGGTAAACGTAATATGTAGAATTGCATACCAAAAAAAATCTGACTGTTTCACACTTATATTAATTTTGTGTAAAGTTAAACAACAATTTTTTGAGAGTGTCGTAAAACACGTCGCAAAGCGTTAACAATTGAAGAATATTTTTCTATAGATTATTGGAGGCAGGCATTTTAAAAATATTCAGTTCACTCTTTCTATAGTAAAATCCCTATATCTTCAAACAAATATTCATTTCTTACACTTCTAATAAAAAAAAATCGGCTCGATCACAATTATGTAAAATGTCAAAATATTGCCAATATATTAAACACTGAATTAATGTCATTTTAATGATATTTTAACATGTCAGCAGGAATGTGACATTAATCGCCTTTTTATGTTGTTTTGGGATCAATTTCCAAAATACTAAAAAAAAAATAAAACAAAACAAATACAACTTATTATGCAATAATACAGTTTTTTCCTCCTTCTTCTGGTCACAACTAAACTAAAAATATTATGTAGAATTTTTTTTGTTTCACTCTTAACATAAAAAGATTTTCGATTACAAATGATTAAAATCAACATATAAATTTATACAAAATAAAGCTATAAATCATTTAAACAAGATTTAGAGAAAAAAAAGACTATAAAAACAGTGATAGAGAAGGAGCTGCAAAAAAATATTAAAACTAAATTGAACAAAAATTCATATTAAAAAGAAAAAAAAAATGAAAAATTTGTCTCAACAATTGCTCAATTTCAACTGTTTGACTTAAGAGGTGGCCTAAGATTTACAAAACAAAAAAATAAAAAAAAAAACACAGCAAAAAAGGTAAAACAGAAAAAATACGCACTAAAACTAACTTTGTGTCTGTCCGTCTGTTTCAATGTCTGTCTGTATATCTGTCTTCCACATACAAACACTATACATTCCTAATGGCGCTGTTAAGTCTAAACCTGCAAATATGTATTAACTTGCATTTAAACAACCCACATTAATGTTTTACTTTAAACTTCTTGTATGATTTTGACACTATGTTCAAAAAGTAGGCAAGTTTTAAGTGTATTAATTCTTTTACATACTACTTAGGATTATTACTTAAATTTTTCTTTCTTGTAAATTGAGGAATAACTTATAAAAATCGCTTATGGTGAGAATTTTTTTTTTGTGTCAATTAGTATCCAAGCAAAACCAGGCATTACCAAGTAATTAAGCAAGTAAGTAGCACACAAAGAAGGTTTAGTTGTACTATTAGTTATTTATTCGCTTAATTAATTTTTTCGCGATGTCCAAAAATGCATGGTTGGTCATTACCCTCTCGCTTATGAACAGAGTGCGAATAATAAGTTACCTGCATGAATAAGTGGATCCCTAGAAGTTGGAAAATTGTAAAATAGTGCGTTTTCCCAGCAAAATCTTTCATTACCAAATAAGTGGTTATATAATAGAAATTCATAGCTCCGCACAACTTATTTTTTGGCGCCTAAACTCATTATTTTTGTTTGGCGTGGTCGTTTTTATAAGTAGTCACACCTACCCGCTCGCTTACGAAAAAATGAGAAATAAGTAGTTATGAGATTTTGAATAATAAGTGGTTGCACACATGCTTACAAAAAGTTGAATTATAAATGGTTATCCGATTGCTTACTTGATTCTTAAAAATAAGGAGTTAAGCAAATACTATTAGCTTAAGGAAATACATTCAGGAAATACATTCATTTTTGGTAATGCAGATAGTAATGAGGTGTCATTACCAATATTTTGCTGGGTTGCTAAAGATTGGTGGAGAAACATGATTAAATTCTTTTTTGTGAATTCACTAAAATCTTTTAATTTTTGGAAAATAACTTTATACTTCGGAAAATTTCTTATTTAAGCACCGTAAGCCGTTTTTCACGTGAAAAATTTTCTGAAAATGAAAATTGTTTTATGTAATTAGAAAGCCACAATCACAATAAACACAAAATGTCACTTTTTCACAAGAAAAATAATGGTCTTGTATATTAAATCTGCTTGAAAACAAAGTCTATACAATTTTTACGTGAAACTAATTTTCGTGAAAACTATTTTTTTTTATATGGTGATTTAACTGTCAAAATTTTCGGTGTTCCCATAGCACTTAACCCCACTGAAGTAAAATAATATAACAGGGCTATGAACTAAAAAGCTTCAACAAAGTTCGCCAACTCACCATCAGATGGCGCGCAACAACTGTTCTAAAAATTCAACATCTCGCGCAATTACAGTGTTGCCATATTTTGAAGCCCTTCATCTTTCACCACCTTTCACTTCTTCTCTATCCCCTTTCCAAAGGAAGCAACACGTTAATTAATAGGAAGAATTATTTAAACAACTCTGCCCAATTGTGGTTAATTGATCTTACAATATTATATTTTTATGATATTGTGGGATTTATTATCTGCATGTGGGAAGCAGAGCTCAATGCTGCCGGACGCGTCATAAGTTGCGGATAATGGTACCTCCTGTAGATATGCCGGGTAGCTGCTTTATGCGGCCGCGGACAATTCGCGGCTTCGAGAGGGCTTTCGGGTTTCACCGTTCTCCACTAAATTCTGAGTGTCAATGATCTTCGAAGCGACATGGCGAGTCACTGCTCAATTAAAAAACCAATAGCTGCTGCGGTTCTATGCCAGGTCTGTTTCGTCTGCAAGCGGGCATCTGTTCTTGTATCAAGCGGCTCGCTTAATAAATATGTGATATCCCATACCTGCCTGGTAGCCTTAGTTAATAGCCCTAGCACCAGACTCGAATATTTTAGCCCAATTCGCTACTCATCCAAAAAGCAATAGATTAATGAAAGCAAAAAAAGGAAGAATAAACCGAAGACGTTGACGATCTTTGGCATGAAGAATATGAATGGAATAGGAATATCGCATATGAGAACACTTTCCGACCCATCTCGAATAGAGAAACTCTGCAAGGGGTTGGAAATTACAACGTAGCGTTACTTGGAAGATATCAGCAAGCTGGAGAACAAACAACCAGTATTACTCTTACTATATTATACTCTGAAAGGAAATCTAATGAAGTTAGTGCAACTAGAATAGGATTCCTACTCTCAAAATAAACCCGTCGAGCTGGGAATTGTATTCTGATGGAATAATAACAGCCAAATTTAATCTAGAGCTAAATGGCTAACCTGCGTCCAGTGCTATGCACGAACCCACACCATTATAGTCAGTTACAAAGAGTTCTGGCATTTGTGAATCGCAGAGATATACTAATGGTTGTAGGCAATTTTAATGCTCAAGTTGGAGCCGATAATTCGAATATGGAAAGCACGATGGGGAATATGGATTGGGAAGAATGACAGAGAATGGCGAACTCTTTGCTGAAATGTGTAGTACAAATTGTCTTGTTTTTGGAGAAACTCTATTTCCTCATAAGAGGATCCATAAAGTTATTGGATATCGCCAGACCATGTGAACGAAAATCAAATTGACTACATATTCAGCAAAAGTTTTAGTTATTATTTTTAGCACTAAACTAATTTTGAACTAATGTTTTACTAATTTATTTTGCTACAAAAATTGTGCTGATAACCGCATTTATAGCGTGGACGACAACCAGATAGACAAGATGTCACAGCTTGTCTGGATGTATGTAGTAGTAAGACAACGGGAATGATAATAAGTAAAAAACAACTCTACACCCAGAAAACAGATTCTGTTCTGATAACCGTATTTGTAGCCAATCACATGGTTCGGTTGTGGTAGCTGAATTTTTCAGTTGTGGCAACAGAAACCCAATTGAGACAGGACTAATTTGACTGTGACAACGGAATTTCAGTTGTATCGACAATAATTCGGTAGCCACAACCGTAAAATTCATTTGATGCAACTGAACCATTCGATTGGCAACAAATGGAATCTGTTTTCTGGGTGTACATAATTCCTATATTTAAATTTTCAGCAAATAAGTTCAGTAAAGTAAAATTTCTCTACAAATTTTTGAGTTTTTTTCAGTCTACTAATATTTAGCAAAAAGTTTAGTGATTTTAGCAAAGATTTTTTTCATTTCTAATCGGCTAAGTGCTAACAAACACCTTTTGCTGAGATTACCAATTTTTTTGCAAGTACGCTCCTGAATAAAAATTTGCTGACACAGCAACATTTTTTTCTGAGTTTACTGACTTTTTTTTTGAGTGCACCTCTAGAGACCACAACTGCACATCACTGCAACAAGTGTTGATTGATGTTGCTGTTCAATATATAAGCTTAAAGTTAAGGGGTAGGAAAGAGGGGATATCTGACGAAACATGGAAACTTGTCGCAGACAGAAAAAATCTGAAAGTGACATCGTCACAGCCAGGCCACGTTGCGCAAAGTTCATTAGTCAAGCAGTGCACTCAAATCTGGACCATGCTGTGAAAAAGCGCAGGACGTGATAAAAGACGATAGACAGAGAATAAAGCCAAGTTGCTTAAATGGCAATCGCATCCAGTACTGGAAGGAAGCCCTTAAGAGACGGAAAGAAAAATAAGACAAATGCAGCTCTGGACCGAACATTTTAGGCAAATTCTGGCAGAAAGACCCGAGAAAAAAATAGCTGTCACTATGCGACTGCGAGCCACATGTAGAGAACCCAAATGTAAAAGCTAATTGTCACTGTGTTTCTGAAATATTTAGTTAAAATACACCCAAAAAAATAAGTTAGTAGAAAAATTAGTAAAACGTCTTGTATACCAAGTGTACTAGTTTTCAGCAATTTTCGCTGAAAACGGAATTTCAGCAAAAGTTTTAGTTATATTTTTTAGCACTAAACTAATTTTGAACTATTGTTTCACTAATTTATTTTGCTACAAAAATTGTTCTGATAACCGCATTTATAGCGTGGACGACAACCAGGTGGACAAGATGTAGATGTAGCAGCTTGTCTGGATGTACTCGTAGTACAGACAACGTAAATTATAATTAAAAAAAAAACAACCCTACACAATTTCTATATTTAAATTTTCAGCAAATAAATTAACTAAAGTAAAATTTCGCTACAAGTTTTTTGAATTTTTTTCAGCCTACTAATATTCAGCAAAAAGTTTAGTGATTTTAGAAAGGATTTTTTCTTTGCAATCGACTAAGTGTTAGCAAAACTTTTGCTGAAGATTGCTATTTTTTTGGTAAAAATCAGCTCGCTGATTTTCAGCAAACCTTTTGCTGAAATTACCAACTTTTTTGCAAGCATGCTCTTGACCAAAATTTTGCTGATGCTGCAGAAAAAACTGCTAAAGGAACAGAAAAAATAAAACTGTCAAATGTACAGAATTTTAGTTATATTTGAGTTAAATTTTTGTAAATGGAAAATAGCAAATTAACCTGCTAAAATCAGCAAAAAAATTATGCTAAATAATTAGTAGCCAGCCTAAAAATTCCAAAAAAAATTTGAATTTTCAAAGTTTTTTTTTATTTTTTTTTTTAATTGCAAATAAAAATCGACAAAAATTGTAAACTGCTGCAATTAACTAAATTTAGCTTAAACCAAGTGAAAAGGTTAAAGTCGGACATGCCGACTATACAGTACCCTACACCAGTCTGGTTAAAAGCCAACTAATGTTTGGATCCGAAATTCGAATGGGTTAAAATGGGACTTGTGTCAAAATTTTCTATAATGTGAGTAAGCGAACCAAATTTCGTTAAAATATCTTAATATTTGCGACCTGAAGTTTGTAACCAAGCCAATTTTGGGGGGACCCTTATATGGGTACTAGGTCTAAACATGGACCGCTGTTAACCAAAATCAATAGGCTTCGTCCTTGGGCCAACATAGGTCTGTGTACAAAATTTCATCGAAATATCTTAATATTTGCGACCTGCAGCGTATAAACAATATAATTTTGGGGGGACCCTTATATGGGCACTAGGTCTAAACATGGACCGCTGTTAACCAAAATCAATAGGCTTTGTCCTTGGGCTGACATAAGTCGGTGTACCGAGTTTCATCAAAATATCTTAATATTTGCGACCTGTAGAGTGCGCACAAGAATGCATGGACAGAGAGACAGACGGACGGACAGACGGACGGGCGGACGAACAGACGGACATCGTTAAATAGAAATAAAAAAAATTCTGAGCCGATCGGTATACTATAAGGTGGGTCTAGGACTAATATTTTTTGGTGTTACAAACATCAGCACTTATAATACCCTGACCACGTAGTGGTGTAGGGTATAAATAGAAAAAATTTTGTATATATAACAGTTTATTTTTGCTATTTTTAGTCTACTAATATTTAGCAAAATTTTCTGCAGACTTTACAATACAATTTATTTTTTTCAATTAACTAAAAGTTAGCTTAAATATAACAAAAATTCTGTAAATTTAACAGTTTTATTTTGCTGTTCTTATTTTACTAGTACTTAGCAAAAATTCTGCTAATTTTAGCAGTTTTTTCTGCAGCATAATTTTTAACTATATTTTTAGTAACTTTTACGGCCATTTTTACAGATTTATTTCTATGAGTGTATAAAAAAATTTAAAAAAAATGTAAATCAGCTGGTATTGACAATGTTCCTCCCGAAATGGTCAGCTCGAGACTATTGCAACGCCCTTATTGAAAAGTTCTGGTCCCCCAACAGTTCACTCTTGGAGGGTGTTAACATCAAAATCTCGAAGAAAGGTGACTTATCGGAGGGATATAAAGCTCTTAAATATTTAACTTAAATTTATAGCCCATATTATCGAAAGAAGGCTATCTGAAAAGAACAAGATGGTTTCTGCCGTGAAAAGTCCTGTATTGACTATGAGTATGTCAACAGCCTAAAAATAATAGTTGAGCAGTCTGCAGAATGAATGTCACCACACATTAACATTGGTAAAGGAACCCGGCAGTGATATGTTCTGCCAACACTGCTTTTTAATATAATTTTTGATGTCATTAAGCAACAAGCTACATCATCAAGGAACGCTATAATATGGGAAACGAAAATGATGCGGATTTTTACCGAAAATACTACTAATAATTACATCAATGGGAGACAATTTGAAGAGGGGAAAACTTTTTGCTACATAATTGATAGGCAGGGCGGAACCAGCGCAAATATTTCTGAACTTGTTGAAAAGGCAAGGCGGGGTTTTCGAATGTAGGCCAACATATTTTCAATCTTATTGCGAATAACCAAACTGGGAATTTTAAATTCAAACGTGAAGTGAGTTCTTCTTTATGGCTTCGAAACATGGAATGCCGCCAGCTCTGATGTCCATGCTTTACAGGTCTTCAGCAATAATTGCTTTCGAAGGCTACTAAAAATATTCTTCAGAAAATTACAACAAATAGCAATACATGGTGGCATATATAAAAGAAAGTGGAAATTGATAGGTCATACACTCCGTAAAGAATAAAATAATTTTGCGAGGTAGGCAATCAAATAGAATCCCCAGGTTGGCAGAAAAGACGCATGGCGCTTCCTATTCATGCATGGAAGCGCCAAATCCATATAGAAATGATTAAAGTCCAAAAAATTTGAAAAAAACGAAAAAAATTGCATCCAATAGATCTGAGTAGAGCATTTTTCACGGCCCTATGCTCCTCATAGGAACAACAGGATGAAATACATATGTGACGCGCAAAATAGAAAGGGACCTAAGGATAGAAAGGGACCTAAGGTCAGGAGAGCATGGGATCAATCTCATTCGATAATCAGATGTTGTCCACAAAAAAAAATTGATTTTTTTACCTTTAAGTCCCTTTCTCTATGCGCTGTCACATATATACAGTGGGGAGCGTTATTGAGTACATATCAGTACTTGAGGAAACTTACAAGTGCAGACATAAAAATATCAGTCAAGGGGACTAAAGTATACTTTTCTGAAAGCAAAAGGTTCGCTTAATCTAAATCTGGCCTCAGAAATGACCTTCCTTATCAGACTTTAGAGCTATATAAATGCGAAAAACTTAACTTTTCTTCAAAATATTTCGAATCGTATATTTTCTTGAAAAATATTTTTAACAAGATTCGTAACGGCATCTGAATATACTACTAACATTTTTTTTTCGGATATATCGTTTATTGAAATTAATTTGCAAATATGTATAAGTACTTCTACAACTGTTTACCAGAGAGTCATTACTTTATATTTTGAAGAAATTTAAATGATAATCACCTATGATTACTTGCTAATCTATGTCGTAATGACCTGTAATTACCATGTTTTTTCCATGTTTTAACATATTTTTTTTTTATAAATAAAACTTTTTCGATTTACACGATTTTACTAATCAAAATTTTTAAATTTGATTTACACCAATTTCAAGAAAAGCCTTTAGTTTTTAAATAGACTGGCATATACTTTTTTTCTGTACTTAAATATTAAAATCTATCTTCTTTTCGACCACAGTGTTTTAATGTTTTATATGTCATTTATATGAGGTTATTATATTGCAACCACTTCCCCCAAATCATTATTGATGACAATTGTCAGTTGTGGACGCAGCATATTAATGCCAGAGTAACAAATAAATATAACGATGACTGGTTGGGGGTTTTAGTTGTAGATTCGTTTTTTGTCTTCCACTCTACATTTGGTTGAACCAACTAACACGCCCACTTTTTTTATTTAATACGTTAGTTTAGCAGCCAGTTAGCCAATATATACTATCAATTGACTGTAGATCGATGGTAAAAATGTTTGTTCACATTTTTTTTTTTCAATACCCTACAAACTATAAATAAAGAAATATGAATGCAATAAGTCTTATATTTTAATTAGGTGTTTAAATAAAACAAAAAAAGTTCGAACTCCAGAATATCGGCATACTGCTCCAAAATAGGGATTGCTAAGCTGTTTTCATATTCAAAGTTTACTTTTTTTGATCGATTTATTTGTTTTTTTTAGATATTAGTAGATTTGCGTGCTAAAGATTAAACAGTTTGAATCACTTTCTGGTCTGAAAATGTATGCTGAACATAAAAGAAGAGCTGCAAATGCAGTAGAAAAAGCTTTACATTTAATGATATAGACGTTCTTCTTTTTCATAGAAGCACTAATAATTTTAAAATTAAGTTTCCTTAGGAGGGGCGTCCACCAAAAATTAATGGAATTAGTTAAACGTATTCACTTAAATCTAGACTAGAAATTAAGGGGGTAATTTTCTAAAACACTTTGGTGAAGTGTTGCGTTATTTCTATAGAAATTGTTTTTGTTACAAAAACAATTTACATTGAAAGTTCCCTTCACTTCACCCAAGTGTTTTACGATATTAAGAAAAACTTAAAAATTATTTCTTATAGAATATTCTTTAAAATGAGGCTTGTTTAGACATGCTTGGAAAATCTGTACACTACAACTTTGGACACGCTTTCAAAATAACCTTTTCTACCTTTCCTTTCCAATGATACTCATTTTATGTATGTTGCATTTAGATAAATGAAAAATTTTTCGGAAAACCAAAAAAAAAGAGCTTTTTCTTTAAAGGCCCCTTTGTGAGACTTTTTTGCTAAGGCGGAAATATATTCATAATAAAACAAACCAAGGTATATTTTGAAGGGGCACTTTCTTTACTATTTGTCGTGAGTCAGTCTATGTATGGGCAAAGGAGCTTCAGAAACTCATTGTTTAATAAAATCCATTTCAATGACCCCAAAAAATTTTGGGCATTAAGCATTCATATCCCGTTTAAGAGTTGCTAAATCCAAAAAATGCTCTTTGGTGACACGCCCTGCTGTATACTTTGCAAATTCACTTGAACGTATAAGTAATATAATAACACAGTACAGCACATGATTTTGGGACTCAATTCTGAGAATTACACGTGAAAGTAACCCCAAAAATAAGAAGTTCTGCATCATTCGTTTTGTCAATTTGGTTGCATTAAAAATTTAACGGCCATACGAATTTTTTGGCTCAAGGCGAATTTGTACGGTATTCCGTACGGTATACCAAGATATAACCGTGTTAAAATATAGAAAAAGTGCCAAAAATCCGCTTTGAGCCAAAAAATTCGTACGGAACTCTGTTTCCTCGACGACAACGTAGATGCCGCGGCGAAAATGGTTGAACTGTTATAATCAGAGTAGGAATATAAACTCTAACGAACCGTACTTTTAGGGTTGCGTACCGCACATCGCGAACACAGTACACAAGCATATTGGTTGCGTAGAAAACACATACGCTATTCTCTCCAATTAGTGTTTGTGTTTATACACACAACCCGAATTCGGTACGCTACGGGGTGTGAATATGTGTTGAAAGTGTAGTACATAATTGTAGCGTTTGCTTTCATCAGACAATCATAGTGTACCGTATTCGTTTTATGTACAAACACACAACCGCCAAAACGATAGATACGGTATGTGTTCCTTAGCTGTACCCTACCCGACATGTTGTCTACAGTTTATTTTCCTACTCTGGTTATAATGCTTGGAATGAAACCTTTCATTCCTTCGAAGCAAATTTCGGTTAAACCAAAAGATAAATGTTGGTTTAACCAGACTTGCAGGAACTCAGTCAAATCCAGAGAGTTAGCGTACAAAAATTGGCGGGATAATAAGAACACCAATACTGATCTGCTTTGCAAACAGACGAGATATGAGTGTTCTAAAGTACTTAGTCGTGAAAAGTTTCTTTACGAACAAAGTCTTCGTACTAAAATTCTTCCCGCTGCACGGGGTAGTAAGAGCTTTTGGTCATTCGTTAAACGGGTAAAGGATAATGCTAGTTCAACTATCCCAACTCTTATAGAGGATGACCAAATATTCACTGAACCGATTGATAAAGCTAAACTTTTAGCTGAGATGTTTGCAGGTAATTCATTCCTGCCGGAAAGCGATCATCCACTGCTAGAGCTTGAAAGAGTGTCGAGTACTATACCTAAGATATTCTTTCGAGCTCGAGCACTTAAAAGCAGGGACGGAAAATAACAGTTATTCTTGAATTTTTAAACAAAAAAAGCACATATAACCAAATATCGGAGAACTGATTCAAGTACATCATAATGATGCATGTGGCCTACACTCAAAAAAATAAGTTAGTAGAAAAATTAGTAAAACTTCTTGTATATCAAGTGTACTAGTTTTCAGCAATTCTTTTGCTGAAATTCCGTTTTCAGCAAAAAATTTAGTTATATTTTTTTAGCACTAAACTAATTTTGAACTAATGTTTTACTAATTTATTTTGCTACAAAAATTGTGCTGATAACCGCATGCATAGCGTGGACGACAACCAGATAGACATCTACATCTTGATGTCGCAGCTTGTCTGGAAACGGAAATGACAAAAAAAGAAAAACAACTCTTCATATATTCTATATTTAAATTTTCAGCAAATAAATTAACTAAAGTAAAATTTCGCTACAAGTTTTTTGAGTTTTTTTCAGTCTACTAATATTCAGCAAAAAGTTTAGTGATTTTAGCAAGGATTTTTTTCATTTGCAGTCGACTAAGTGTTAGCAAAACTTTTGCTGAAGATTACTATTTTTTTTGGTAAAAATCAGCTCCCTGATTTTCAGCGAAATTACCAACTTTTTTGAAAGCACGCTCCTGACGAAAAATTTGCTGACACAGCAACATTTTTTGCTAACTTTACTGACTTTTTTTTTTGAGTGTAGTCTTCCAAAAAATTCACTGCTTTTTTTTTAAGCAAAAATAAAAGTTATTTTTTGACTTTTATTTTTTCGAGCAAATATAATAGTTATTTTTTGACTTTATTTTTTTGAACAAAAATAAAAGTTATTTTTGGACTTTTAAGTCATAACCGTTAAGTCATCGAGGCCGGATGGTATACCAGCACTGGTGCTGAAATAGTGCTCTTCGACGCTAGCTCGTCCATTGGCAAACCTTTTTAGTGCTTGTACCATGCGGGAGTTTTCCCCTCGTGCTAGAAGCTTGCCAATGTCCAGCCAATCCCTAAAAAGGGTGCGGGTAACAACCCTGAAAATTACCGCCCGATCGCAATATGCTCTGCGCTCTCAAAGGCGATACAGGGTATGGTTAATTACCATCTTGTGAGTCGGTCCATCCACCGTTTTGGTGAGTTGTTGCTCTGGATATTTCAAAGGCCTTTGATTGTGTATAGCACGGGGCGCTTATATCCAAGCTTATTGCTTTTGGTGTGGGTAATGATTCGCTCGTTTTATTTCGAGCTTTCTCAGAGGCCGCACTATTCGTGTTGTTATAGTGGGGTCTCATCCGACGAGTTTCAGCTGAATTCAGGCGTACCGCAGGGTTCTTTTCTTTCTCCTTTCCTATTTTTTATCTTTCTCAATGATCTACTTGGTAAAACTTTCAACCCTATCTACTCTTTCGCAGATGACGGCAACATTTGTCATTCAGTTTCCTTCGATCGTAGGCCAAGCCCTGAGGAGATTGGGGGCAAAAGGAAGATTATGAATGACACACTGAATCGTGACCTTTGTACAATCTCCCAGTGGGGTCGTACGAATAGGGTCGACTTTAATGCACGTAAGACCCAATGTTGTATGTTGATTCATAGGGCTGCGGGTCAACACTGTCATCTGTACATATGGGTGATATCGATACTCTTTATGTCCTGGGTATGAAAATTCAGTGTGATGTCCGTTGGAATAAACATGTTTTTCAGGTTCAAAGGAGAGCGTCGGCGCTTATCAATGACAGTAGGGCGTCCAGCTCTATTGATGCATTGGAGCATCGTCGGAATGTGGGTTGTGTGACCCTGTTCTATCGATATTACCATGGGAAGTGCTCTGCTGAGATAAGTGAACTTATCCCCAAGCCCGTATGTGGAATAAACTTCTCGCAGAAGTCTTCCCTGTTACTTACAATATTGAGAAATTTAAATCAAATATTCACAAATACTACTCCCTCTTTCCTCCTCCTCAATAACCTATTTTCCTAATACCAATTAGGGATGATAAAAGCGATTTTTAAATCAGTACCAACCAGCTTAAAAAATAGTACTTTTTCGACCTCTATAGTACCAAAATTTTTTTCATTTAATTTTTTTATCATTATAAATTGCCAAATAAAAACTCATGTTATATCTAAGTCATACAGCAATGGAAAATCTCAAAAATTTTAGTTAGAACTACTAAAAATTAGTTAAAAATTATCTTGAAAAAAAAAATTCAATCAGATTACTTTTGTAAAATATTAGTATGATAAGAACAGCAAAAACCAAACTGTTAAATACATATACAAAATTTCAGTTAATATATTTGAATAAATTTTAGTTAAAAGAACATAACAACTTAACCTGCTAAATAACTTAAATATAACTAAAAATTTATAAATTTAATAGTTTTATTATTGCTGTTCTTATCTTATCTGATAATCTCAGCAGTTTCTTTGTAAGGCCACTTTTACCCAATTTTTAGTACCTTTTTCCCAGAAAACTGTATTCAACTTCGCTTTAAAGCGAACATTATTTTGAAGGTATTTACGGATCTATTCCACCTTGTGAATGTCATAAGAATATTTTCGGATGAACAATTTGATGGACAATCGAATCAAATGAATTTAATGATTGAATTAGGTGGATTAAGAATAACATTCGATTCTTCGAAATAGGGTTTAGGTATTTAGTCATTCAGAATTGAAAATCGAATAAGTGAATTCTTTAGAAGATAGTTTCAAAAAACACAAAAATTTCTAGATTTCTTAATTCTCCTAATTTTTAATATTTTTTTTTGTATATGTATTTTATGTGTTTAACTTGAGTTTTTAATAGTAACATCTAATATTTTAAATATTTTCAATATAAGGATTTTTTATTTAAAACTCCGATATTTCGTGTTATCGCTATAAATGCAATAATATGTATGAAAATTAAAAAAGCACAAAAAATTTAAAGTAGAAAAATGTGTTTATTATTACTAAATGAGTCAGAAGAGTACCATAGTACTTTTGAGGTTCCAATAGTACCACAAAAAATAGTATAGTAATAACTTTATCATTCCTGATACCAATACAATGCACTGCGTTAATAGGGGGCATCCCCTGAGTGTTGGTCCATAAAAACAAAAAAAAATATGTTTCGTCTGTAAGTGTTGATATTTTCAGCGAAATGTCCTATTTTTAGTTTTCTATTTTTAGAAAAAATAATTTTAATAATTTCGTTGTTTTCTGTTTACAACAAAAAATTAAAAAATTTTCGGTTTTCTTTTTTGTTAAAATGGTTTATTTATATACAAAATTATTTCAATTCAAATTACAAGAAATTCTTTACTCATACATACAAATATAGCCAATAAAAATATTGTGTGTTGTGTGTGTAGTGTTTTGGAAATTCAATAAAAAAAAACTTTCAAATATGAAAAAACAAACCACGAAATCGTTTGTTACGTTTTGTCAGTTAAAGATTGATGATTGTTTTAACAGACTTTTCAATTATTTTTATTTCTTTTATCGATTGTTTAAACAATGTTTGAAAATAAATAACAAAATGGTTTGAATATAATAAAAAATCAGTAGTCCTTTTTTAATTGTGTTTTCAATCAATTTAATATGTGTTTTAGATTGTTTTTAACAATAAAATATTGTGATTGCAGACGTGTGCAATAGACTGGTAAAAAAAAAGTTGGAATTCTCACGCTCCGCCACCCTAAAAATATGCCACTATGAAAATGAATATGGTCCCTACGGGAAATTTTAACAAACTGTCACCGAACTGGCCCCTTTATATGGAATAGACTGGTCACTTTTATATGGCGTTGTCATAGGAGGGGGAAATTGACCCCTTGTGATATGTCACAAGACAAATCCCAGGACAGGTCCCTAAACTTGGTTTTTTATGAGAGTTCAGTAACAGTGGCAGACCGTAAAGTGAAGTTGCAGGAGATAGCTGATACATTAAAGATATCGAAGGAACGTGTCGGCTTTATTTTTCAAGAACACTTGTCCATGATAAAGCTGTTTTCGATATAGGTACCGCGTTTGCTCATAGCACACTAAAAACATCGACGTGTCAATGATTACACTGTGAGAAAAATGGTAGGGGTCAGTAATCGGGAAGGGTTCAAACTACAGGGGAAAGTTATATCGGTAAAAAAGAAGTTATACGTGTCCCGGCGTTTCGCTGGGTCACCCCTAGGAATCGAGATATATCGATTTGACCTTTGGTGGTCTTTTTTTTGACATAACTCGAGAACCACTAGTCCGATTTTGCTCAAACAATTTTAATAAAAATTAAAAATTACAATTCCTTTAATCTGTTCATATAACGTTTTTCTATATACTCAACAGTTTTGCCGGTAAAAATAAATGTATGAAGAAAACAATATTTTTTTTTCCTAAAATATTAAAAAAAAGTAATAAACAAAAGGTTATTGATTTTTATTGTAGCGGTAAAAAACATTTATTTTTATCGGCAAAACTGTTGAGTATATAGAAAAACGTTATATGAACAGATTAAAGGAATTGTAATTTTGAATTTTGAAACAATTTTAAAATTGTTTAAGCAAAATCGGACTAGTGGTTCTCGAGTTATGGCAAAAAAAAGATATATCTCGATTTCTAGGGGTGACCCAGCGAAACGCCGGGCACGTATAACTTGTTTTTGACCGATATAACATTTCCCGTTGGTTTCATCCCATCCCGATTTTGACTGTCGCATAGTGTTATGAGAGCTGTTTGGAGCTGTTTCGGCGAGATAAAAAGGACTTTTTGCATCGGTATGTAACAATGGAAGAAACTTGAATCTGCCATTTTACTCCAGAGCTGAATCGGCAGTCAGCTGAGTGGACAGAAACTGGCGAACATTGCCCGACAAAACCAAAGATGGAACAGTTAGTTTGTAAAGGTATTGCATCAGTATTTTGGGATGCGGCTGGGATTTTGTACAATAATTAGCTTTGAAAAGGCCAGACCATCAATAACGATCGCTACATGGTCCACCTGGTGCATTTAAAGGAGGAATTCGCAAAAAAACGGCTCCATATGAAGAAGAAAAGTGTGATCTTCCACTAAGACAATGCGCCGTGTCACAAGTCGTTGGCTACCATGGCCAAACTGCACGAATTACACTTTCAATTGCTGCCGCACCCACCGTATTCACCAGCTATGGCACCCAGCGATTTCTACCTGTTTTCAAACTACAAAAATATGCTTGTTGAAGAGAGATTTGATTCTAATGAAGGGGTGATTGCTGAAAGAGGGTACTATTTTGAGGCCAAAAATAAATCATTCTATAAAAAAGGAATCGAAATGTTACAAAGGCGTTAGTGTGATTGTGTCGCTCTTGAAGGAGACTGTATGGATGAATAAAATCGAATTTTGCCAAAAAATTGTTGTTTTATTGACTTTCCTACCGACTTTTCAGCCAATCCTGAAAGTATCCTGCAAATATCGTTCGAAGTCTTTTAAATACTCTGCAAGTATCCTGCCGCATAATTTGTGTATCCGGCCATATCTGGAAAAGGTCCTCTAACATAGTTTTCATCTAGGAAGCGTGATGTTTGCAGGTCACTTCCTGATACATCCTTTGAATATCCTTCGAGTTGCCTGCCACATCTTTCGAGTATCCTGCAAAGGTTTTCAACAGAATTTTCTTCTAGGAAGCATGCCGTTCTCAGGCCATTTTCTGACGCATCCTCTGAATATTCTTCGAGTATCCTGCCATATCCTTCTTTTATACTCTCATATCCTGCGATGGTCCTTGAATATAGATCAATTACTTTCATATCTTTAGTGTATTCTGTCATATCCTGCGAAAGTCCTTGAATGTAATTTTCATCCAGAAAGCGTACGAATCATAGGTCATAGCGTGTCGTTCTTAGGTCACTTCCCGACATATCCTTTGAGTGCCCCTTATGTACCCTGTCCTTGAAAGTCATTGAATATAATTATCATTCAGGAAGCATGTCGATCCTTCCACATCCTTCAAGTATCCTGTCAAATTCTGCGAAGGCCCTTGAACATAATTTTCGTCCAGGAAGCGGAACAGCACGCTAAGTTACTTCGCGTGCACGCTAAGTTACTTTCCTGCCATATCCTTTGCATATCCTACCATATCCTTCACAGGTCTTTGAGTAAATTTTCATGCAGGTAGCGTGCCGTTGCTGCCACATCCTTTGAGTATCTTGCCATATCCGGTAAGTAATTTTCATTCATGAAGCGTTCCGTTTGAATGTCATACCCGTCCTCGTCCTACCAGGTCGTCCTGCAATGTAATTTTTTCTAGTACAATTCTTGAGTACACTATGATGCACATGAAATCCCCATGTATCCGTTAATACTAAGCCCAACCAACGGAGCACCGCGCTTCTAGTTGGTGGGCTTAGGAAGCCCCATGTTGGACTTAGGAACACCCAAGCCAAGGGGCTTAGGTGTTCATATAATAAGATACAGCATTTACCGCTTATATGCACGGTTCCGGTTATAATTAATTATCATTTAAATGCAACCCAAATTATCCAACACCTCACTGACAATGCATATAACGAGTTTCTTTTAAATGCATTTCCCGTTTATAAGCACTAAAAGTCGTGCAAATTTATAAGTGCATATAAGCGATAATTACTGTATAAGTGAAAGAATAAATAAGTTTTATAACGCTTTAAAATACGCCTTTACTCTCAGTCACTGAATCACATAAATTCCTGTGAAGATATCTACCCCGCGAGCTTACCTTAGCAAATAGTTAAAACCCGTCATTACAATACGTACGAGGGGTACTATTTATATTTCGGGAACTGGCAACACTAATGTCAATAGCTAAAATCTGGCAAGCACCATAATAAAATTTGACATTTTTTAGCATAAACGTACTCACAATGTTTTGATGTACAAGTGCTACTTGTTTTGTTTATAGTGAGTTAAGAAATTCAATTTGGCCAAAAAATGGAAATTTCAAGAGAAGGTTTTCGTTGGATTATTTTTCACAACTTTCGACGTGAAATATCTCAATAAGAATGTTTCGATGAACTCAGTTCTTTGTATGGCGATAAAGCAGCATCAAAAGCGAGAGTATATCACTGGTATAGTCAATTCAATCGTGGTCGTAGTTCGGACGCCGGCGAATTCCGTGAAGGTCATCCAAAATCGGTTGATGTGCCACAAAACATGGACGCAGCTCCTTAACTGATAATGCAAGATCGTCATGTGACATATGGCGAGATAAAGGCATCCTTGCACATTAATTCCACTTCAATAAATTCGATTTTGCATGAACACTTAGTTGTAAAAAATTTTCTCTCGTTGGATACCCCATAATTTATCAATTGCTCAAAAAAAGGCTTGTGTCGATTTGTGTAAGGGAATGATTAAAAAATTCGACCGTGGTGCTTCAAAAGACGTGGCAGGTGACGAATCATGGATATATGCGTATGAGCCGGAAACAAAACAGTAATCGACCGTGTGGGTATTCCAAGACGAGCGGAATCCAACAATAGTTGTTCGTGGAAAAAGCACAGCGAAGCAAATGGTCGCCTGCTTCTTCACCCGAGTGGGTCATGTGGCCACTGTTCCGCTTGAGCAACGTCGGACGGTCAATTCTGAGTGGTACACGACCATTTGTTTGGCGGAAGTCTTCGGAGAAATTCATAAAACTAACCCCCAAAGACGAATGATTCTCTATCATAACAATGCGTGCTTTCACACATCTCGTCAAACAGGTGAATTTTTGAGCAGTCATCGAATTGATAACTCATCTTCCGTACAGTCCTGACTTGTCATCCAATGACTTCTTCTTGTTCCCGAATATCAAAGGTAAACTGCGTGGTCAACGATTTGCGAGCGCCGAAGAAGCAGTTGAAGCGTTCAAAAACCATGTTTTGGAGGTGTCTCAAGAGGAATGGAAAAACTGCTATGACAAATGGTTTGAACGAATGCAAAAGTATCATCAAGGGGAATATTTTGAAAAACAATAAAGCTATTTTTATTTGAAAATGTTTGTTATTATTTTCTATTCCCGAAATATAAATAGTACCCCTCGTACAGTTGAATAGAAGAGTGTGTTGGCAAAAAATTTGTCATTAAATATAAAATAAATTTAGCCGTTATATAAATAGAACAAATTTGATACATACACTAAGAAACAAAAGGTACATACTTGGACGACTTCGGGTTTAAGCACCGTAAGTTGATTTTATGTGGAAAATTTTCACTCCAACTTAAAATGCCTCAAAAGTTACTTTAAATTCGCAAAATTAATATTTTTTTTTTATTTTATTAGAAAGATCCAATCACAATAAACACAAAATGACACTTTTTCACAATAAAAATAATAGTCTTGAACATTAAATTTGCGTGAATTTTCACGTGAAACTCATTGTCGTGTAAAATTATTTTTTTTATATGGAGTATAACAGTTTTTTCACGTGAAACTCAAACAACTTACGGTGCTTTAAAGAAAATATTTAGTGATTGTATAATTTACTAGTTTAATCCGGATTTAAAGATTTTAAGCTTGTAATAATCCACCTTGTAAAGCACAGCAAAATATTGCTAAAGCTAATGGTGCAAAACATTATTCAAATATCTACATACGACTATATAGGATGTTTCAACTTCGAATTCGTCTGCTATTATTTTATCCGTATTTTTCAATTGAACTAAATAATCTTTAAATGTATAAGGAAAAAAAATCATAATTTTTTCTTCATCATTGGGTTTGGTATTCTACTAATGTTTAATCGCTTGGAAGTGTATCTTGTGGTATGTGCATGTATCTTGACTGCAATTGCTGCCAACTTTTTTCTATATTTTCATATTTCAATTTATAACATTAATACTCAGCTGTATGTATGTTAGTTATAGCTATTGAGGGTTTTTTTTTATCGGTTTTATTAATCTTTTGTTGTGAAATGCGTGCGTAGATTTTGATTATAATGAATAAAAAACCAAGGCATGAAATATAAAAAAAATCGTTATAAAAATGATTAGGTTTTTATTGAAAATTCAAGCTTCGTTTATTTTTAAAAGTGTTTGCTATTTTTTGCTTTAATTAAAGGCCTAAAACTTAAAACACTGTTAATGGTTTTATACAAAAAAAGAAATAGAGTTTATAGTTTAATTGCAATTTTATGTTCAACTAAAATAAAAATAAGTTACGGTAGCACAATAAACAATTTGTTTAAAGATTACTTAAAACAAAAAAAAAATAATTACAAAATATAATTGAAATTTTATAGTGGGCTAATGTGTGTTAACAAATAATTTGAGTAATATTAAAAACAAAGAAAAAATTAGAGGGATTTTTAATAGATAAATTGTTATTTGAATAAAAAAAATATTTGTAAATAAGTGTTAGTTATTTGTTTAATCAAGTCAAAACTTATTTTTAATTTTAAAATTTATTCTTATTAAGGCTTTTGTGTTTAAATCTTGTTTAAGCAGAAATTTCAATTTCTTCACACCTTAAAATTAATTATAATAACAATTACAAGTTTGTGTCTTAAGTCTTTTGTTTGTCTATACGACTATAATTTAATAATTCTACATTTTTGCCTGATGCCTGCCTGCCTGTCTACCGGTCGGACATTTGTTTCCGTAATGTCTGACAATTTCAACACTATGTTTACATGCCTTGTCCCCCCAATTAACCAGATTCATTACACAAATTAACAATAACAAATAAACATTGCGGAAAATATTTAAAACGAAAGAAAAAAACACAGCAACACATTAAAAAAACATAAAAATTACGCGCATTATTGCGCGTTGCTTATTGTTTGCTTAAACACAAACAAAGTTGTACTTAACTTTTTTATATCTTTCCATGTTTAGTTTTTGTAGTTTTTGTTAACTGTACATAGTGTTTTATGACTATTGTTACTTTTGTTTGGTGTTTTGTTTATTATGCATTATTATTGTTATGTTGTTGTTGTTGTTGTAAATGCTGTTAACTAACAATTAAGCAATTATAATAATTATAAACAATTGACCATTTTTTGACACGCTGCAAATGCATTTTTTTTTATTGTTTATCTTACAGTTAATAGTTAGTTGTTTATTAAGTTATGCTACATATGGTACAATAAGTGCATCATAAAATATTGAAAATATTATAAAAAACATTATAATTTCCTTTGGCAAGTCCAAATAGAAAATAAAAAATGCAATTAAGGAAGATTTAAAACCTCAAAGTACTGCCCTCTATTAGTGTATGGAGTCTTTGTCAAAACTTTCGCTCAAGACATGTTTTATCTATGAATATAGCAAGCGATAGTAACTTTTGCACCTAAAACAATTGATGAGAATTTGAAGGAAGAGATCATGTGTACACGCATAATAATCCATGCATAAAAATACGAAATAAATGTCAAAACAACAAAAACTTTCGTATAATTAACCATTTTTCGTATATTTTACAAAATTTTTTGTTATTTTGACATTTTTTCGTATTTTTATGCATGGATTATTATGTGTGTAGTAAAACTGCGTACTCAGTTTTTCTTTTATGATTCTGTAGGGTCTTAAAAGTTGAACTCTTTAAAACTGCTGTAAAAAAACCCTTTTACACTGGTACAAAAAGCCAGTTCTCTGATGCCGGTATGGGTATCAAAAAATAGAAGAAAATATTCGCTTTACAAAAATAATATTTGCTTGAAATATCAGCATGAAACTATATATGTCATAAAAATTCATTAGTAAATTAGATTTTTATATTCTTGAAACATATAATATTTTGGTAGATTATTCCCTTTTATCTGATGCCCATAGCGACATCAAAAAATTGGTGGTAACAGGTCAGAACCCCTACAAACTTTATCCCAATATTTACACCCGTCATAATTAAAAATTGGCATACGTATTTCCCGTGGGTTTAGAGCATTTTTAAAAAGGACATAAATTCTAATAAGGCGATGGTCATAATCAGAGTAAATATTTTCTATGTGGCCTGCCTGTGTCCGGGCTTAAAAGTCTTATAGGTTTCTTGCGGTTTTGTCACAAGTATCTTAATTTTCACGTTCTGTGTCTTCTCAAAACTAAGAAACATATAAAAATGGTTTATGTTAAACAAATTTTAAGGTTTTTGTATAATTGTATTTAACTTTTCATTGAAATTGAGCCTACAGTTGAATTTGTTAATACAAACAACATGATTGCAACTTGATTGTTGAATTTATTGCAATTAAATAGCCAACAAACACATTTGTGGAAATTCAAAGCAATTTTTAGCGAACAATGCTGTTAATTTGATTGTTAATGTTTTTTGTTTAAATAGTTTTTCATAACAAAAAACGAATTTGTTGAAATTCAAAGCAAGATTTCGCAATAGAATTTCTTGATTTTATTTATTTTTTAATTAGTAAACACTAGAGGATTATACAAGGCGTTTTAAAATAAGTTCAAAATGACATGATAGCCTAAAAGTTACTTCAGGTCATTTGCTTTTTGCTTTGCATAACAAGTGAGTGTTTACCAATAACAAACAAACATAACTAATGAAAGCTGAGTACGAGTAGAGATACAACCTTGCGGCTGCGGTGACGGTTGTTTTTATACATACATTCAGTCACATTTTCTTTACATCTATATGTGTGTACATTTAGGGTCATATACATATCACCTTTAAAATCTATAAGTGACGTATAAAATAAATTTTCCATACAAAATTCATTTTATAAATGGATTATAAGGTTTTCAAGTTATTATGCATATGCACTTTAGTTTATGTGTGGAGAGCATCACTGATGGGAAATGAGGTATTTGTTTCATTATAGAAAATTTGTTAATTTTTTACATTTTTTTGCATTTTAACTTTGGCAAAGATCATTAAATTAAAATAATAGGCTAAATAAGTTCAAAACTAAGTAGTAATAAATTTGAAAAACAATGATTTTTCAAAATAAAAGTTCAATCGTTTCAACTTGTCCATCTTTGAATATTATTAAATATCGGGATTATTTTTTGAAATTATGGCAACATTGTAGGGACTGTGAGAATGAAAATATGCAAGTATGAGAGAAAACGCAGAGAAATTAAATTAAGTTTTAATTTCGAGAGAATCCGCAGTGCGTTTTTTAATTGTCAAAACTCCATATAAAAAAAATAAACGTATGAGCAAGCCGCAAGGTTGTATCTCTACATTGATGATGACAACACAGTGTTGCCAGAACTCTCCGATGGGAATATGCTAGATTGCTAAAAAATTTCTGCTAAAATCTGCTAAATCCTAAAATAAAAAATACATGCTTAAAATATGCTGAGTAAGAAAATTCCAATTTTTTTATTATATTCATTACGCTAAAAATCTGCTAAATTTAATGCAAAAAATATGCTGAAAATCTGCTAAATAAATATATTTTTTAGTATTATTTAATAAAGTTTTATTAATGAAAAAAATACTTCTTTTAAACAATGTTTACAAAAAATTATATTTCCATACTTTTTTAAAGTATCTTAGAATAAATATAAAAGTTGTTAAATGCTTTAAAAAGTTATATGAGGTTTATCGAACAAATTTTATGTGAAGAATTTGTTTTGTAAACCTCCTAGAACTTTGCAAAGTTTTTATGAATTGAGAGGTAAACTTTTGTATTTATTCTAAGATACTTTGAAAAAGTATGGAAAGATAATTTTTTTTTTAATACTGTTTAAAGACTAAAAAAAAATAAACTTTCTCATTTCATATTTTCACAATAAACATAACTAATTTTAAAGTTTTGCAAGATTTTTTTATGGTCTTTTTAGCAGTTGCAAATTATAGTAGTATATCAATACTACTAAAAAAGTTTAGACTGAAAAAGAATTGATTAATTACGCATGAAATAAAAAGTTATGAAAACATTGTTATTGTTATAAATATTGTTAAAGAAACAATTATTTTGTTAAAAAAATATGCTAAACATCTGCTTTTATCAAATAAAACGAAATATGCTAAAAATGAGTCCATCAGAATATGCTAAAAAGCAGTTAGCATATTCTGATGGAATATGCTAACTGCCAACTCGATCTGCTAAATCTAGCAGAAAATATGCTAAAATGGCAACACTGTGACAACAAGATATGAACCACTAAAAAATGACTAAATAACAGGTTACGATAGCGAACCAGTGGCGCCAGATGCGACGATTTTACGTCATTTTGACGACTGTTTTTGTGAAAATTTTGCAAATGACGATTTTTCAACAAAAACTCCATATATATTGACGATTTATGAAAATTACCGACTTTTTAAGGAATTTTAAGCAAAACTATAAAGAAAACGTTTAAAAAAACCGAAAATTATTCTTTTGGAATAGTGTTTTTGGAACTCGCAATATTCGTGGGGTTTGAGTGGAAAAATATGTTTGTGGTTGAAAACAAACCAGTAGCAAAAAATGTTAGTTCAGAACCGGTTCTGTACTAGTTTAGTTGAACCAGGCAACTAGTACGAGTTCTACCGCCTCTCCAAATAAACAACTGTAGAATTTAACATGGAGATGTCATAGGGATTGGTGAAATTGTCGCCAAACTTCCACTTTGGTACTAGTTGTACAACTAGATTGGAAATTACAATTTAAGCACCCGCGGAACCAGTTCCGAAGTGAGTCTTTGGAGATAGTACTATACCAGTTGATAAAGATAAAAAACAAAGGGTTTTTCTTTGATGAAACGTAGATGAGACCGATAGTTTCCTTACTGAGATAATTAGGTTAATTTACCCAATGAAATCTAATTTTGTGTTTATGTTTTCTAATCACAATAAAAATTGTTAGAATTTATTCGCAAACTCAGACTATATTATTAAAAACAAATGTAAACGAAATTAGAATTTCAGAATTCTTATTTGAATTTAATCTTTCGGAATAGCCTTGCATTGTCTCAGTAAAACTAATAGGTGCCCAAACGATTCAAAATTATTGTTTTAAGAATAAAAAGAGGGTACTGAGAAATTTACTAAACTAGTTCTGGAGTGACTATTTGGTACCAGACCTGTACCAGTTGATTTGCACCTCAAGTCAATTCATAGTAAAAAAAATTAAGTGTTTATTTGCAAACCCCATTTTATACAAATGTAACCAAAATGAGAATTTCAAATCTCTCATTTTAATTTAGTTAATTTGTTTTACTGTCCCGACATAGATCGTATGGTTCAAAATATGTATTTTGAAAACTAGTTTTATAGTTAGTAGTCAAAAAACTAGTACTTTTTAGAACTACTTCGATCATTTGCTACTGAGAATTAACAAGCAGTAGTTCGTACTAGGTTAATTTTTAATTTACCCAGCTTTATAAAATTAATTTTTTTGCAGGGTTTAAAGTTTTGGTGCAATATTTTTTCCATATTTAAACAGGCTGATTCTAAATCTGTTTTCAATCACATTTTTTAGAAAATTGCGGTTTACTGCTGTGTTTGGGTTATTTCTAAATTACAGTGTAAGTATAATAGTTCGGAATCACGAATCTATATAAATTATTTATGAGAACTTAAACAGCCCAGGAAAATCTTTCATTACCAAATAAGTGGTTATATAATGAAACTAACATTTTTTACTACTTATAATTCGGCGTCAGTACTAGTTATTTTTGTTAGGCGAAGCTGCCCAGGAAAATTTTTTACAATCGGTAGCCAACCACACCCATTCTACAACTGGTTCCACTGCAACCGATTCCATGGAACTGGTTCCGGAACCAGTTCCTGGGATCCTATATGGAAGGTGTGGGTGACGTAGAATCAGTTCCAAAACTGATTCTAGAGCAACCGGTTCCACTTTGAAGGGGTTGCTTTTGGGACAATTTCAAACAAAAAGAATCGGTGTTAGAATCGACAGTAGAAGGGGTTGTGAATGAAAAGTACCTATTCTACAACCTATTCTTTGGAACAGAAAATGTTCCTGGGCATTTTTATCAGCAGTCTAAATTACTCGCGACTACTTATTTATTTATAAAGATAATGTGAATTTGGTAACTACTTATTTTTTAACCACTAGTAAGTGTATAAGTAAGTCGTATTATTTGACAACTTGTAACCACTTATTTTTTAACTGCATATAAGCACACGAAGAACTACTTATTTTGTTAACTACTTATTTTATATACTTTTGTAATGCTGCGGGTAAGCGGGTGCACAAATTTTGTGCGTTTTTTCATGCAGCGAATATGGACAACTACTTACAAAAACGACCTTGTCGAACAAAAATAATGAGTTTTGCCAACGAATTATAAACAGTAGACCTAATTCTACTGCTTATTATTTAGATATTAGTAATGAGCACCCATTACTGAGATTTTGCTGGGAGCATATCGCATGATGAAGTGTTTTATCCAGTGTTGCAATTTCAGTGCTTTTTGGGTATTTTTTGGAGCTTCTTTTCTTCGCGTACCCGTTGATTTTTTACAAATACCAGTTTAAAAAAGCGGGTATTTACAGTGCTTTTTCAGATTTCTTGCAGTGCTTTTAGTGCGTTTTGTACGGTTTTTATTTCTATTTATTCTCGTTTTTTAAATTTTTCTTGAATTTTCTGTCAAAGTTGAAAAATAATACAAACTATACCTACCCCAGGAAAATTTTTTACAATCGGTAGCCAATCACACCCATTCTACAACTGGTTCCACTGCAACTGATTCCATGGAACTGGTTCTGGAACCAGTTCCTGGGATCCTATATGGAAGGTGTGGGTGACGTAGAATCAGTTCCAGAACTAGTTCCAGCACCGATTCTGGAGCAACCGGTTACACTTTGGAGCCATAGAAGGGGTTGCTTTTGGGACAATTTCAAACAAAAAGAATCGGTGTTAGAATCGACAGTGGAAGGGGTTGTGAATGAAAAGTAGCTATTGCACAACCGATTCTTTGGAACAGAAAATTTTCCTGGGACATAAAATGCATTTTTTTAATAGCAACTTCGTTATATTTAACTCCAAAATTTTAAACTTCAAAATTTGGTTTTATCTGTGACTAATCGTAGTATAAATACCACTTTTTAGAGATGAATTAAAAAATAACGCCCAATTATATACCCAGGAAAATATTTTACAACCGGTAGCCAAACACACCCATTCTACAACTGGTTCCACCGCAACCGATTCCATGGAACTGGTGCCGGAACCAGTTCCGGGGATCCTATATGGAAGGTGTGGGTGACGTAGAATCAGTTCCAGAACTAGTTCCAGAACTGATTCCAGAGCAACCGGTTCCACTTTGGAGCTATAGAAGGGGTTGCTTTTGGGACAATTTCAAACAAAAAGAATCGGTGTTAGAATCGACAGTAGAAGGGGTTGTGAATGAAAAGCAGCTATTGTACAACCGATTCTTTGGAACAGAAAATTTTCCTGGGTATAATTTAAATTTATAAAAGCTGTTTTAAGAGATGTAAACATCCTAGCCAAAGCTTGGTAATTAGACCTTTTTCACGCATTATACCTTTTTCAGGCATTGCCTGGCAATGGTTAACTCTTTACCCTTGGATAAAATCCTTAGAAGCCTAAAGTAATACGTTACCAATATTTTAAAACATCAATACTTATGTGGAAGTTATGAAATAATCACTTACAAATATAAATATATATCACTACTTATTTGAAAGTTTTTAAATAATATATTACTGGTATTGTGTAATATAATAACTTATTAATAAGGGTCAAAATAATAAGTTATTGGTATTGCATTATATAACTACTTATTATGCGAAAGTACGATTTAATAAATATTTATAATCTAATTACATTGCTCGGATCTGTTTACTTTTAAACAAAGTCATTACCGGTAACATTTTATTTTATTGCCTATATGTAACCAATGAAATATGTACACTTAAAATAATACCTCAGTAGAAAAATATTTCTCAAACCGGTTTCAAATCGATTTGACTAAGCTTTAACAAATTTAACAATAAAATATAAACAATAATACAATTTAATGGAAAATCACTGATGAAACCTGTCCATTAAAAAGGCAGAAACTAGATTTAGTCTGATTTGCAAATTAATAATGTGTCTATAACTTTGAAAAAATGTTTATTCTTCTTCTTAACCTCAAACCTACTTAAACAGAATTAATAAAAATGCATATTAATTACAATATTAATTGCATTTGGTCTATATGACGCGTTTGAAAAAACAATACTTTACTAGGAAAATAAAAATGCCCTGCTGGCAGTCCGTCTCCGATATACACAAATTGCCTGCACTTGTACGTAAAAACTATACGTCAGTGTGGCAACATTTGTGAAAAATCTAAAGTAGAATGTTTGTATGTCTGCTTGATCACTTCTGAGACTAAATTATCATATAGAGACAATCTGACAATAAAATATAAAAAATAATATAATTTAATGGAAAATCACTGATGAAGCCTGTCCATAAAAAAAGGCAGAAACTAGATCTAGTCTGATTTGAAAATTAATAATGTGTCTATTACTTTGAAAAAATGTTCATTCTTCTTCTTAACCTCAAACCTATGTACTGAGTGTTAATTTTCAAAATTATTTAAAACTTATTTTTAAGAACCCATTCGTTAAATTTTATAAAATTTATTGTTAAAATATAATATTTTCATGTTACTGTTATTACCCGGCGCCACCAACGTATCCGAAATTTTAAAGATTTCGCTATTTCTTTCCCTCCTATTTTTTTAAAATGGCCCGTATCTCGAAAACTAAGAGAGATAGAACAAAATTGATGAAAATTTCTACTACCCCTAACCGTGCAACCAAGCGAAAGAGGGTATCTCTATCCAAAAATGGACTCTGGCGGGGCCTTGGACTCTCGCAAATTTAAAAAAAAAAAAATAAACGGATAAAATGTTTGCTCCAATGGAGTACCCTTCATGATATGATATGGACTAAGCCAGGGAAGGGTTCCGAGACACTAAATTTGGATAAATTCTACGACTCAGGTATTTAAATTTAGATTTGTTTACTTAAATTTAGATTTGTTGAATTTAACAAAAGAATTTGTTAAAATTTTGTTAAAGTAACACATTTTTCTGTCCAGCCAACAGGCGTATTATTTTGAGTGTAGAAATAGGCACATAAATCTAAAATTGAAGTTAAATACGAAAAAGTTTATTTTAACTAGAAATTATTTTAAATAGTAACATCTGAAAATATATTGTTTGTGTCACAATCACATTCTGAAGTATTAAGTGAAGTCTGTCCATACTTACATCCGCTTGTCGCTTTTGTCGAAGTTGACTCCAGGGCAAGTTCTATTTAGATAGATAGAATCCATTCATATTTAAAACTTCGTTTCATATAAACACTCTCACAGTATATTTTCCATAAAGTTATAGGTAAAGTTTTTTTTTCAATTGAAGAATCAACTAAAATACATTGAAATATATTGTTTAACTTTTTTTATCAATCAATAAAAAACAAACTACGAAAAAATAAGTATCGTCTTTAGGAGTTCATATTTTCAGTCAAATATTATATTTTTATAAAAAATAATTTAAATAATTTCGTTGTTTTCTGTTTTAAAACAAAAAACTCAAATATTTTGGGTTTTCTGTTTTGTTAAAATAGTTTGTTTATATATAAAATTATTTCAATTCAAATTACAAGAAATTCTTTACTCATACACACAAACACAGCCAATAAAATTATGAACGTGTGTGTAGTGTTTTGAAAATTCAAAAAAAAAACTTTCAAATATGAAAAAATCAAACACAAAATCGTTTTTTTTTACGTGTTGTCAGTTAAAAATTGATGATTGTTTTAACAGA
Organism: Leucophora obtusa; assembly: GCA_949987735.1. Classification (NCBI taxonomy): domain Eukaryota; kingdom Metazoa; phylum Arthropoda; class Insecta; order Diptera; family Anthomyiidae; genus Leucophora; species Leucophora obtusa. Next base: position 302,385,564 of record OX465295.1, on the reverse strand, counting down.
CTTTTCAACTATTTTTATTTCTTTTATGGATTGTTTAAACAATGTTTGAAAATAAAAAGCAAAATGGTTTGAATATAATGCTAAATCTTAGTAGTACTTTTTTGAATTGTGTTCTCAATTAATTTAATATGTATTTCAGGTTGTTTTTAACTACAAAATATTGTGAGTGCAGGTCTTCTGACTCGGACATAAAATACTAGTGTTTCCAGTTTAATAAATCGATTAACTAATTCCTCGATTAATCGCCTTTATTTCGGTTAATGTTGACTGATAAAATTTTTAACACGGATTTTTCTTTTAGTTTTTCAGAAAACATCTTATTTTTTTAACTTTGCCTAGAAAGAAGACAGCATAACATCAAATCCCTATAAACATTTTCACTGGAATTCAACTTGAAATCAAGTTCAATTCCAGCCCTGTTTTCCAGTTTCAAGGCTTGAATTCAACTCTTATTACATTTTATTTCAATAGCATACTCCAGCAAAAGGGAAACAAAATTTCAAGTTTGAAATATTTTTGTTAAAAAAGCAAGTGCAAGAATTTGAAATATACTTTACTTCAAGCAAAATTTAAAGCACTTGAATTTTTAAAACCTATGTGCTTATTGGGATTATTTTAAAACCGAGTGAATGAGATCCTTGAGCCTTAAGATAACGATAGACAATTTTATTAAAACCAGGTTATAATAAATTAATGCGGCCCTATGCTCCTTGCAGGAGTAAAAGGAACAAATATATATATAATAAATTATGTTTTACTGTCCTGCCAGACAGAGTTGACTTTGTTTTTAATCGCCGTCAATTCTATTATTATCTCCTTTTCACAAGTAATTATCACTTTTTACTCTTAAATATAATATTGAGCAGCAAAAAGCCGTTTAAATTTGCAGAGTTGTTTTAACTCAAAATATTTAACAGCAGATGACTTCTCCCTGTAGTTTTCGAAGTTATTTAAAGCAAATTATTGCCTTTGAAAACTAATTCAGATTATGGTAATGTTAGGCAAATATAACTAATCATAACTCAAAATTATTTTGAGTTTTGTATGATAGATAGTTTGGCTAGTATAAAGTAAGTTAATTTATATGATTTAGAGTATCCTTCTATAGTCGATATGGACTTACCTGTTGGTTTTCATATAACGGCTTGACGACAATATGGTTAGTTATGCATTACATTCAATTATATCAGTTTTAGATGAAGAAAAATTATTTACCTGTAATGAAAACGAAAAGACAAAACTATTTTAATCTCTGTACTAGATCTTGCAGTTGAACAATATTTTTAATAAAACATCAACGTAATCATCACGTGCCACAGTGACTTGTTTTTAAATTGCATTTATCTATTTTTTTCTTTAGTAAATATAATAATTAAATGTTATTTGCATAAAAATTTTAATATTTTTTTATATTATTTAATAAAAAAAAATATCTGCAACACCTTGATGAACTAGTTTTGTTAAAGCATTAACAAAAAATTTAAAATTTTAATTTAATTGAAGTTTAAATTATTCAAATTTCCTGTTCATGGTTCATATGTTATTTGACAGTGTATTTTTAAAGTCTCTACTCTGTGATGGAGGATAGAGATTAGTTTTCAATTCTATTTGCAACTCAGGGAATTATAATAAAATATGATCATACCCAGAAGAATGTTTTGTTGCAAAAAATCAGTTATGGAATAGATTCGTTTTGTTTGTAACCCCTTATACTGTCGGTTCTAATGCAGATTATTATACCCTCTACTAATACGGGGCAAGTCGCATAACTCTAAGCCGTGCACCTTTGAGTTTTGGAACATATCCAAAAATATGTATTTTAACTAAATGAAGCGAAATATCATTTGGTACTAAATTTAGTGTGCTGAACACGAATATAAAAACATTTATGAAATTGCTCAAAGAGTTTTCAAGATATCGTGAAAATGCCCAGTGTAGAAACGGTAATGGCATATCATTATCTTTTGGACTACCAGTAATGACATCCACTTACCTTCTGCATTATTTAAAAACATATAATAATGAGTTACTGATAATGATTTATTTTTATCATTATTTCAAATAGAAAATAATTTTCTAGATTTTTTGGAACATTTTTTGAAATCTATTTTTAGACTCAATATTTTTTAAACACTGGTAAGATTCCCAGCAAAACCTTCTATTACCAGGTAAAGGGTAATGTAATAAGAAACCAAAAATTGTAACTACTTACACTTTGGTCGCATAACACATTATTTTAACATGGCGGTGTCATTGGGAGTAAATCGTACCGGTATAAGCTAAAATAAGTGATCACGAAGGAAGTACTGAAATAAGTTGTTACTTGTAATAATAATAATAAAAATAATTTTATTTCATTAAATTCACTAGTTAGCTAAAATAAGTACATACTTTTATAGAGTGAAGTAAGTCATTACACATTAGAATATATTTCATTGGTTACATATAGGGAATAAAATAAGACGTTACCAGTAATGACTTTGTTTAAAAGTACACCGATCCGAGCAATGTAATTCTAAATTTTTATTAAATCGTACTTTCGCATAATAAGTAGTTATATTATGCAATACCAAAAACTTATTATTTTTACCCTTATTAAGAAGTTATTATAAAACACAATATCGGTAATATATTATGTTAAAGGCTCCAAATAGGTAGTAATATATCTTCATATCGGTAACTCATTATTTCATACCTCCCACATAAGTATTGATGTATCACAATATTAGTAACGTATTACCCAGCAAAAATATGTGTAAGTCATTCAAAACAAACAACTTTTAAATTGGTTACAATGGAGCGATAAGTGCTCTTTTTTTGTTTCGAATGTATGTGCTTTAAAACAACTTTCAAAAATGTATATATAATGTTGTTTTTTCCTTTGTAAATGCATTTGTTTGTAAATTACGAATTTATTAGAGATTCCATTTTTTTTCTCTAAAAAAGCAAAATAGTTAATTTTACTAACGTACTTTATTAATTTACGATTATCTACATATTTTTTAATTATTCGTACATATTTTAAATATACTTCAATTACAGTTCCCATTGAAAAAGGAAAGGAAATAAAGAATTGGATCCCATTGAACCTCCTGGACTATGACCCAAATATGAATTCTTCTTTTCACTAAATGAAAATATATAAAAGTTAACAATTAAAATGTATTGTTAAGGCTCTATGAAGTCGCTCGCGTGCTTTTGCACCGTGCACCAAAGAAATATGTTAATAAAATTTATTGCAATGTTAACATAATAACCTCAATTCATAAATGCTTTGTAAAGTTATAGCAGGTTTACAAAACGTCATTTTGATACAAAATTTGTTCAATAAACCCCCATAATTTTACAAAGCGTTTATGAATTTAGGGGTAAAAGTTCTATAAATGTCACCTGATTTAAATGTCGATATACTTTAATTGCTATTACACCTTAAAAGTCGTAAAATCAAGCTAAATAAATAATTCTATAGTGACAAAAAATATATTATTTCTGAGACTCAAAAATAGATTTAAAAAAATGACTGACGTCAATTTTAAAATCTCCATTAAAGTTCCAAATTTTAATTAAAGTTAAAATTTTGCTAAATGAATTTCTTCAATATTAGAGTTTAACTAATTACGATTGCAAATTATAGCATTGGAACTTAATGCATCGTTTAATGAAAACGTTGATTTTAAGCTAACGATGGTTGACTTGTCTGGGGAAAAACTGTCCTCCAACGGTTCTCGGATTATTAAATGAATTTAAAGCTAAAATTTCAATCAAAGATCTGCGGCTTCAGCAAATTTATAATGATGGCCTTATTACTGTAGAGTTGTAAAATGAAAAAATAGTTTCCCAGTACGCTTTAATATTCTGAAAATTCCTTGAGTAATGTTTTTAAAAAAAATAATCAGAGGGTTACAATAACTTTTAGGCTCAGCTTTTAGGATGTAGATTATCGTTTAACTTAGTTTAACGCAGTTTATAACTGGAATACTGCTTCTAAAATCTATTTTATTTTTCGTTTTCGGATAAACTAAACCAAGTTTAACTGACATACCAAAAACTCGGTCTAAATGTATTAATCTTATTTAATTCAATGTCGTATCTTTTTCGAATTTAAAGACTGAAGCAAACATGTTACAAACTTATTTTAAAAAAAACTGTTGAACAAAAATTAAAAAAAAAATTTTGGTTTTCTTTGATTTTGACTTAATCGAATTGATTCAGATGCAAGAGAAGGGTTTCCTTAATATTGCCCTATAAATAATAATAAATTGAAGCTTTTGTTACACAATAGGTTCAGAAATGGGCTCTGTAAAGGATAAACATTAAAATTGCCTCTAAAATATGCTATTTCAGACATTATAGAAAGCACATTTAAATCACTTTGAAAAATGTATTATAAAGAGTACTTCTAAATCACTCTAAAAATGCAAACAAAATGTACTCGTATCGATGTGATGAAAATTTGTATCTAAAAACCATACATTCATTAACATCATGTAATCACTTTTAAATTACTAATAAAATGCTACTAATAAATCAGTGTTAACGCTAAATTGTAACTACTTCGCAATCAGTTGATGCTATTCGGAGTGCTTTTAAAATAAATTTTTTGTAATGACTTTTTTTGCTGGGTACTTAAGGTTTCTAAGTAAAACCAAGGGTAAAGGGGTACCCATTGCCAGGCAATGTGTGAAAAAGGTCAAACCCATTACCAAGGTTTTGCTGGGTTATACAGTTGTGGCCAAGCATTTAAGTCAAATCAAGTTTTCTTCTAATTTTATAGTTGTTGCCTTTATTTTTAAAGATCAAAATAGTGCCTAAATTCGCAACGAAAAGCAAGGAGATGGTTCAGAAAATCTTTGTGAAAACTTAGATTTAAGTATTTCTAATTTTAAGTTTAAAACTCTTTTAAATAAATTGTTATAAATAATTAGATTTAGATATAAGTTGTTAGTCTGTAAGGATAATATTGAATCCATAGACTGAAATAAAGAATAATAAAAAAAAAGATGGTAGAGCTATTGACTGGCAATCTGTAGAACCAGGTTTGATTCCCCCACCAGCAAATTTTATTTAAAAAAAAATACAATAAAAAATATTTTTTTTTATATAATTTATTTTTTAGAAAATCTATTTTTAGACTCATTATTTTTGTCAGTACTGGTAAGCACATAGGTAACGATATATTTTTTAATTTTTCGTATGATGGTGTGTAACCATAACTCATTATTTTTCGCGACATCGCCATATAAAGGTAATAAGAAATGTAATAACAAAAGTAACTAGTTACCATTACCAAGTATTGTGTTACATAACCAGATATCTGGTAATAATTTTCTACACTGGGTGGTGCTGTAAATCACGGTATATCCTACACTAATAGAAAAAAGTCTGTTTAAATTTTGTTTAAAATTACTAGAAATTAGTTAAAAATTAAGCTGTAGAACAAAACTGCTACAGCAGCACATTATTTTTGCTATATATTAGTAAGATAAGAACCGCAAAAATAAAACTGTTAAATACACAGAATTTTAGTTATTTCTAGGTTAGTTTTTTGCCAAGAAAAACTAACAAATTAACCTGCTAAAATCAGCACAAAATGTTGCTAAATAACACAGTAAAATACAAGCAGAAGGTTGCGGTGTTCTGACAATGGATATCTATAGAGGACATCAAAACCAAAAAATAGAATATGAATTAAAAATTGTATTACCGTTAGACCACAGCATCAAGCCGTTGTAACTATTTCGGCAGATATATTTTCTCACCCATGGCTCATCTGGAAAAACTTCCAGGTCAAAATGAAATGTATGTATATCCTTCACTTTACTATTGAAAAATTAAACCTTGTATTCCTTAAGGGTATGCTTGAAGCAGACAGAGCAAAAGCAGTCAAATTTTTCCCAACAGTCAGGCATTTTTATTCTTACAAATTCAAAACTAAAAGATTAAATTCTCTTACTGCAATTTTGAGTGGCAAAAATATAATAACAAAAAGAATAAAGAAGAACATAAGCAACAAAACTGAAGTCGTAGTGATATAGATACAAAATTATTCGGTAGTTGAGTTTCAAACCTTCTCGTCAGAGATGGGATTACCGACATATGTTAACAATAACTAAATTGACTCTTAATGGGTTTTTTACTGTTTGTGTTAAGTTTTGGGCTTTGGTGTGTTCTGACATGCGTGGTAGAATCTTGTGGCCAAACTTTTCATCCGCGCTCTCCACCTTTTTAGGGGTGTTTTGTACGATTGTTATGTGTGGGAGTTAGAGTGTTAGTATGTTCCACAAAAATATTTTCTTTCAGCCCAAATTAGACTAGAGATACAATCTTGCGGCTGCGGATTCCGCTGCACCGAGAAAAAACAAATTAAATGACTGCGGCCGCGGTAACGGTTGTTTTTATAGATACATTTACATTTTTTACATGTATGTGTGTGTACATTTAGTGTATGTGTGGAGAGCACCAGGGATGGAAAATGCGGCTTTTGTTTCAATATAGAACATTTTTATATTTTTTACAATTTTTTTTATTTTATCTTCGGCAAAGATCATTAAATTAAAATAATAATTAATAAAAAAGAAGGATTTTTAAAAATAAATTAAGCAATTAAGTGCAACTAACTAAGTGAACTAACTCGATTTGAATGAATTCATTAATAAATAAATAAATGAATTCTTTAATTTAATGCTTAATGTTTTGGTTAATAAATTCATTCCTTATATTTTAATTATTTTAATTCATTCACAGGAATTAAGTCCTGTTTTTTTTTTCTTATTAATGAATTCATTCCTTGAATTAAGAAATTTAACTAAATTTTAGGGAATTCATTTCAAAAAGGAAATTGTGCTTTAAAGCTCTGTATATATACGATCATATAATAGCGCACGTAAGATCATATATTTTCACCTGGGTTGTATTGAAAAACTTAGCTAGCTGAATATTGGAAAAAAAAAATATTTTTATAATAATCGTTAATTGCTTTCAAATAAAATTTTTAAACATGATTGACACTTATGGTTAACCAGCAAAAGGAAACTACATTTTTTCTATAATTTAAACTAGGTTGTCAATATAATTTTCAATACATAAAACTCGAATTTGATTTTATATAAATTTGCATAGTGCGTGTATTTAAAATTTTTAATTGCATTTAATTATTGATAAGTATAAATTTAATATATAATGAAAAAAATATTGCGTGTAATTTTTTTTTTTTTTTTTTTACAAATACAAGGTATTTTTCTTGTATTCTAAATTATTTAAAATACCGACAAACATGATTAAAATTATTTGATGTAGGATGAAATATTGAGCAATTTAATTTTTGAGACATTAAATGTCTCAATTTAGATTTGCAAAAATAAAAAACAAAAACGAGACTGGTGGTGGCAGCAACAAAAAATATATAATAAAATAATTCTGGTAAAAAAACTATTCAACCAAGTTAGCTAAAAATATTTCAAAATACCTAAACTGCAATATCCTGCAATAGTATAAAATCATCCATATAAAATTCATTGAATTAAATTTCATTTCCTTTCCCACTCAACCCTCCTAACAAGCCAGTACTTTTTATACTTTGACTATCTTATTAATATTTCTAGCTTTCTCATAAATAAATATAATCTTGTATAAATGATTGTTTTATTTTATAATTCTCCTATATAAATGCTGCTAATGCAACAAATTTGGTTTTAAAATTATTTTTTTCTTGTAGAACAATTAACTATGCAACACATTATTGCTGCCTATAGACCATATAAAGTCTTTTAATAGTTTATACCGCTTGCTAGCAAACTTAAGAATTATAAATTTATAGTTACTGACTGAATATTTGAACAAAAAAAAAAAAAAACAAAACACTTTTTAAGGCAGGAAAAAATCTCAAAAAGAATTTTTCATCAAACACAAAACTGCGACCGTACATAGTTCGGTGAAGTCTAATGGCTTAATATGAAAACGAACAATTAGCACAACTTGACTTTAGCAGCAGAAGAAAATATTTGCCATATTTTAAGTGTATTTTAGGAGTTAATAAAAATACTTTAAGAAACTCCAATGAATTTTCTGCAAGAGATGAAAAAAAAATATGTAACAATTTTTAAAATATTTATTATTAGTTTATAATGTTACTTTTTATTAAAGAAAAAATAAGTTTTATTATAAAAATTAATAAGTTTGTCAAATAAAAATTTATAAAAGTTAATAACAGTTTTTTGTTCTTGTTCAAGTTCCATTTTTGTTAAACAGTATAGTCACGTTTTTAACATTTTTATAATACACACCCGCAATTGCTATTTTTTGGTGAAGAAAAAAATTTGCTCTCCAGCATTGATGTCCATATATACGGGTATGACAAGTGGTTCCCAAACTTTTTTTTTTTGAGATTTTTAAATCATAAATTGTTGCGTAAGTAATCCAAAATTATTGCACAAGTAACTCTTTTTTTAAGCGACTCAATCTCATAGTAAGTGGGTAAAACCATTATGAAAAAAGCGAGGCATTATTTTTCTTTTGTTGAGCATTTTTGAATTTTTTTAAATTGTTTCCTCATGAAGAATGCAATAGAATAGAATAGGTTTAGTGTTACTTATGACGGTGTGTTTGTCAAACCCAGCCGAAGATTAGGCTGCATCCTAACTTTTATTATCTTGTAAACTGTTTTCTGCCATTCGTAGATACCGCGGGAATTTCTGAAGAATTACGTTAGAAAGATGTACTGGTTTCTCAGTAAGCGTTTTCATAAGTTTTAACACTTAAATCTCGGCATCTAATAGCGGTATACATAAATAAACTAAAAATATTACGCTCCGTGTGAACTACGATTTGTTAAAAATTTAATTTTTTGTTTAGTACTCGAACTAAAGCAGATTCTTATTAATAAAATTTACAAAATTTCGTCTGAGAACTTTTCTCCGATAAAAATAAAAAATTATAAGCGAACTAAGAAGTGCATCTTTTAAAAGCTTTCCATTATAAATTAAAATACACAGTGCAACATGCGCACTATTGCCAATTTAGCCATTTTATGGCTAGATTTAGCGATTTCTGAACACCTTTAGCCAGAAAAAGTTGGATTTAACCATAATTTTAGCCATTTTTAGAAAATGCGTTGCTATTTTTAAGCTTTTTTCGTTTTTATACAAAATATAATTTTTGAGCGTGAATTTGTAGCTAAATTGATGAATTTTGTTCAATCTGCCAAATTAATTGCATTAAATATGCTAAAATTCCAAATCTTATTTAACAAATTGTGAAAAATAATCTGTTTAGGGCATGTCCCTATCCGGATTTAATTCTTTCAAATAAAATTTTATTATATAATAAGTATTGATACAAATTTCAAATACCTACTTTGTTTTAAAAAATGACGGAACAAAAATAAATTTTCTACACTTTGTAAAAGTTTGTTTGAAAAAAAAATGTTTTTGTTTTAATTAAAAAAAAATCCAAAATTTGCGTTTGCGAAAAGCGTTTTACCAGTATTTGTTTTACAAAAATTTCGGTGGTTTATAAAAAAACCACTGGCAACGAATTGCCTTAGAGTGATATGCCAAGGTTTGCAACCAGTGGTTATCCAGTGCTACCTAGCCAATGCTACCAGGCCTACAAAAATCAATTCACTGGTAGACCAATGATTTTATAAATATGCTGACGCTTCATTAAAAAAATGTTTGTATTCAGGAGGTTCCGAGTTCAAATCCGGTTGCAAGCAAAAAAATTTTTTTTTTAATTTTTTTTAATTTAAATTTTTTTTGTTTTATAAAATCAATTTTTTTGTTTCTGGGAAAGCTCCTTCAGGACCCACTTTTCTATTGCCCTCCCAACACTGGCATACTAGTTACAAAAAATTGTTTGCCAGTACTAGCATTTTGGCACAGCCAGTAGTTGTCTAGCTATTATCACTCATTTATGTGTTTAGCCATTAAATATTACATGTCTCGTTAACTCAGTGGGTAGAGCAATCGTCTGCCAATCTGACGGCCTGGGTTCAAATCACGGCAGGACCAAAAAAATACATATGAACTTTTTTTAAATTTTATTTTGGAAAATATATTTCCAGACCACCTATTTATTGGTTTTGCCAGCGTTTAAAAATTTTGTTCCTCCAGTGCTTTTCCGGCGCTTTTTGATCAGCCGGTCCTTTTGTCTGATGATGTTATCATTTTGGGAATGGGAAAGCACTTTTTGCCAGTACTTATACCACCTGTTAAAGTGCTTTGCCACCGCTTTCCCGTTTGTATTTTTCTGACTGGGTAATTACATTAAAAACATCAGGATTTAATTATAAAATATATTTAAAGTCAACTGACTACACTTAAAATAATACGGCCGTAAAAAATGTATTGACTAATTTTTAACAAATTTTTAGTTGCAACACTGCACAGTGAGCCAGCATTATCGAATTTTGGCCAAAAATATAATATTGAGTATACGAGTCTAAAAGATATCACAAAGGAGGGTTTGGTTCTTGCTGATCACGAATCTGAAATAAAAAATACAAAATTCAAAATGGCGGATCCAATATGGCGATAAATAATTTTTTCATTAAATTTCTTATGTCGCCTGATTTACTCCAAATTTCCACCAGGGGAAGTTTTCGGATAGCAGATTACGAATCTCAAATCAAATTTTAAAAATTCAACATGGCGAATCCAATATGGCGACCATAAATTTAAAATTGATATGTGTTGGAAAATAAATTACACTGACAAAAAAGAAAGTTTCTGATTACAACTAATTCTGGCAGAGGGACCAAAGAAAAATATAATTGTATCGAATTTTAACCCCCTATGTTTTTGGGGGGGTTAAAATTTCCCCTCTTTTAAAAATGTTTATTGTGAATCGGCATAGGAAACTACGTGAATCTTCCATTTTAGGTATAGGATATGTTCAGCGAACTTATATAAAATACAACGAGGGACATTTTTGTGGAACATTTTAACCCTCTAACTCTGCAATTATAGGGTCTCTTTTGACCCTTTATAAAAAGTGTCAAAAAATAACCATAAGTTGAAGAGTTAGAGGGTTAAAATGTTCCGCAAAAATATTTGTCATGAAATTCTACTATAAGTCTCTAAAATCAAAGTTGAAAATTTAACTTCAGTACCAGAAATAAGTCAAAACTTAAAATGTGTATAAGGGTTAATTTAGTACTTATTCAGAATTGGAACTCAAATGTCCCACAAACCTGGACTTTAGGGGGCTAGTTTGTGTGAGACGCCTTCACCTTCATTTAAGGTAATTTTTAGTGCTATTTTTTAGTTTTGACTAAAACTCTGTAATGCTGGAAATTAGCGAGATCTAAAGGTACTTTTTCAGTTAAGGCCAAAATCTCGAAAGTTTATGAACGGTCGCAAAAACCTAGGTAGAAGACATCTTATTGGCATTCAAGTTTTTCAAATATCTCTGAACATTTTAGAGCTTTTTTTGACAATTTAGGATTTTTAAACAAATCCTATATTTTTGAGGTAAAATTAATAATTTTGTTACTTTTTTCGTAAATGCTTATCAGGTTTCTACACTAAAAAAAAAAGGTCAGTAAAGTCAGCAAAAAATGTTGCTGTGTCAGCAAATTTTTAGTCAGGAGCCTGCTTGCAAAAAAGTTGGTAATTTCAGCAAAAGGTTTGCTGAAAATCAGCGAGCTGATTTTTACCAAAAAAATAGTAATCTTCACCAAAAGTTTTGCTAACACTTAGTCGACGGCAAATGAAAAAAGTCCTTGCTAAAATCACTAAACTTTTTGCTGAATATTAGTAGACTGAAAAAAACTCAAAAAACTTGTAGCGGAATTTTACTTTAGTTAATTTATTTGCTGAAAATTTAAATATAGAATATGTGTAGAGTTGTTTTCCTTTTTTGTCATTTCCGTTTCAAGACAAGCTGCGACATTTACATCTAGTCTATCTGGTTGTCGTACACGCTATGAATGCTGTTATCAGCACAATTTTTGTTGCAAAATAAATTAATAAAACATTAGTTCAAAATTAGTTTAGTGCTAAAAAAAATATAACTAAAATTTTTGCTGAAAACGGAATTTCAGCAAAAAAAATTGCTGAAAACTAGTTCACTTGATATACAAGACGTTTTACTAATTTTTCTACTAACTTATATTTTTGAGTGTAGTTTTTTTTAGATAACAAAATTCAGTTTTATAATTTGAGATTATTTTTGGAACAAATTATTGCTTATTTATGATTTTTTTATTGTATCATTATAAAATAAAAAATGTCACAAAATTAAAAAAAACTTTGAACTCTCGCCAACTAACAATGAGTAACCACAATGATACAATATTTCACTTACAAAATATTCAACAATCCTAGATTTTGGATTTATAAATATATTTTCCCTTTATCTAAATTGTACTTTTGGCCAAAAAATGGCGATCCTGGCTCACAGTGCACTGGTTTAATCAAAGGTTTTAGTTATCTGCATTCAACACAATACTAAAAATCCTCAGTACTTTAACTTATTTTCAGTGTTAATTTTCAAAATTTTTTTATCTTATTTTAAGAACCCTTTGTTAAACTTTACACAATTTATTGTTAAAATATAGCATTTTCATATTTCTGTCATAACCCTGTAGATGGCGCCACCAATGTATCCGAAGTTTTAAAGATAGCCCATATCTCGAAAACTATAAGAGATAGAGCAAAATTTATGAAAATTTCGACTACTCGTAATCATAAAAAGGTTATCTCTATCCAAAAATGGACATTGGTTAGATCTTGGACCCTAGAAATTTAAAAAATTTTAAATTTTTATTCCCTATAATTCACTTGTAAAAATTAATCATCTTTCTTTAATTTGAAGATAGTTTAAAAAAGAAAATGTGTTAATATTTGATCTCAAAATTTTGCTAAATAATTCGTAGCCTAAAAAAACACCAAAAAATTCAAAATTTTCAAATTCTTTTCTCCATTTTTTTTTTAAACGAGCCTTTTGTAAACAACAGTTTACGATTTTTTAGCAAATATTTCCGCTGATTTTATCAGAATAGACTGCTATTTGCATTCAACTAAATTTAGCTTAAAAATAGCAAAAATTTTGTTGATATAAGAGTTTATTTTTGCAATTTTTATTCTACTAATATTTAGCAAAATTTTCTGCAGACTTTACAGTACAATTTGCTCTTTTCAATTAACTCAAAGTTAACTTAAATATAACTAAAATTCTGTAAATTTAGCTGTGTTAGTTTTGCTGTTCTTATTTTACTAGTATTTTGCTAAATTTAGCTGTTTTTTCTGTAGCAGCAATTTTAACTAATTTTTAGTAACTTTTTCTGCTAATTTTACAGATTTATTTCTACGAGTGTATAATCCCAGGAAAATTTTCTATTCCAAAGAATCGATTGTAGAATATTACTTTTACTTTACAACCCCTTCTATTGTCAAGTCTAACATGATGATGATTTTTGTTTGAAATTGTTCCAAAAGCAACCACTTCAATAGCTCCTAAATAGAACCGGTTGCCCTAGAGTCTGTTTTGGAACTAGTGCTAGAACTGATTATACGTCAGCCATACCTTCGATATAAGATACCTGGAACCGATTCCGGAACCAGTTCCATGGAATCTGTTGCATTGAGACCAGTTGCAGATTTGGTGTGGTTGGCTACCGATTGTTAAAAATTTTCCTGGAATTATTGGGTAATTTGCCTTTTAAAAAGTAGATTTAAATCAAATAAAAATAATTGGAATTACAAAAATATGTTTATGAAACAATATGTGTCATTATGGTTTGGCTCAAGGGGTAAGGCCATGAACTTGGAAACCGAAGGCTCTTGGTTCGAATCGTGGCTAGTGTTGACACAAAACAAAATTGCTTTGAATTTTAAATGGAAGAAATTTAAACGAAAGAATAATATAAAATAAACAATGAGAAAAAGATAAAAAAGCACTTTTTTCTTTTTTGAGTTATATTTATGTCGAAATAAATAAAATTTTTCGAGTAAAAATCTAATCACTAAATCATAAGCTTTATAGGTCTATATCACCGATATTGATTATTTTTTGACTATTTTTCTTAATTTACTTGGAAAAATAGTACAACCAAAAAAAAGTTTGTTTTAATACAGATTTCAGTAGCGGGTTTCTCACATATATTAAGAACTACTGGTTTATGTTGCTAATGTTGTTGTTATTCGAAAAGTAGTATATAGTATGATACGCGAAAATGATCTCAATCAATACGAGTGTCCATTAATTTAACTACACTTTACCACTACCACATTATCAGTGTCCAAATTGTTGTATAAAATATATTAAATTCGATTGTATACATAATTTTATGAATTACGGATGTTCAGAAAAATTTAAACATATATTTAGTATTAAGCGAGTAAAAAAGTTAAAGCCCGTATACCGACTATGTGGTACCTTACACCAGCCTGATTAAAAGTAAACTAATGGAAATGGAATGAAATTTTAATAGGTTGAAATGCACTTGTCTTCAAATTTGTCTAAATGTTTCTAAATGAAATCAGTTAGAAATTTTGATTTTACTCAATGTTAGGCAAAATCGGGAATATAGTCCATCTTTGGCGCTAGGTCAAAAGATGGATTGACTATATTCACAATCAATAGGCTTTGTTCTTAGGCACAGTATGAGTATACGAAATTTCATTAAAATATCTTTATATTTACGAACAGTTAAGTGCGAACAAGCATATTAACCAGTTTTTGGGGGATCTTTATTTGGGCACTAGGTCTGAACATGGATAAATTTTAAGTCAAATCAGAAGTCTTCTTCTTTATTCCGATATAATTTGGAGAACCAAATTTCATCATTTGCAGCCTGTATCGTGCGTGCAATATTACATGGAGATACAGGCGGAATGAGGGACAGGCACAGGTAAATCGAATCATAACATTATTCTGAGTCTTGAAGTATACTAAAAACTGGGTCTAGGTGGAAGTTTTTTTGATATTACAAACATCAGCACAAAATTAATATGCCCTGTCCCCTAAGTGGTGTAGGGTATAAATATCGATCAAGATTAGGTGGTTGTTTTCGTAGACAACAAACATTTACAAGAGTTCAGAGTTCTTTCAATATGTAAAATTTTAAGGTCTTTTCAAATATCTAAGTTCAACTTTGATATTAGAGTCTATTTTTCTCAAGTTTAAAGTGTTGAAAAATACAACAATGTAATAATAAATTTGGCAACAACTAGTTATTGTTAAATAAATCATAATAGAAAAGAAACACTGGAAAATAACTATAATTAATAATATTTGTAAGTATATTAAGCATTTAATTAAAACTACAATTTTCAAAAAAAAAAAAAATATAATAAGTTTCCCACATTTTACCAAAATTATATCATACCATAAATTTGAAAAAAAAAATCAAAAGACTTAAGACACAAACACTTTGTACATCTGTGGACATTTTAATTGACAGCTATTAAACATTAAAATAAAGAAGCTAAACTTTTTTAATAACTATAAAAAGAAATATCATAAATAAAAAAAAAGAAACTTCTTTAAATTTAATTATATCCACTAATTAAAACTGTAAAATTTTGTCATCTCTACAACCATTTATGATGATTTTATCTTGAAACTAAAATTGAAATTAAAAGTTACGAATCGGTTTAAACTGCGACAAGACCAAAAACTGACTTTTTGTTTCTGTTTTTTTCGCGACTTTTTTCTTAAACAAAAATACAAGAAAAATCGATTTAAACCATAAAGTGTTAAATAATGATACAGGAGGGTGAATAACATATGAAAACAGCAGCCGCTGAAGTTAAAAAAAAGTTTATATATGATCAAACGTTTGGTTGCATGGTCAGCTCAAATACTGATATGCTGTGAAATTAAAATGATGACAGACACTCCAATATCAGGAAAAATTAAAAAAAAAATCTCTCTAGAGATTTTTATGAGTTTTTACACTGAAGAAATGACAATCTTTTGTATAAGTAAGTGCTTAACTATGTGTTACTTAGAAATTGAAAAATATAAAACCATGTACTCGTATAAGATTAGCTTTATTTCGGATTTTTTTTTTATATTTGTTTTTACTTAAAATAATTTTTTGTGCAAAAACTATTTTTTTTTTGCAAACCCAAGTGTTTATGTTTGATACGTGTTTAAAAATTTAATTAGATTCCAAATAATTACAAGAAGTTAAGAGACAAAATACAACAAAACTTAAATATTTGTTTAGCTTCTCTGTACAGTAACTGACCGGCGCATTAGGAAAAGTGAATGAAATTTGTTGTAATTCTATTAAAAGCTTTAAAATATTAATACTTTTCTCCGACTCCTGAGTTTGTTATTGTTCCATACAATTTAGCTCTCTAATACACAAGGCCGCCTAAAGGCGGTCTTCAGATTTTAAATAATTTTTGGCTAAATAACAATATTTTATTCAACAAGTTGTATTATAGCTGTAGAAAACTTAACTATCTAGTTTGTTGCCCTGAATTTTTTTTTTATAGTATTATTTACAGCAAAAACCGAATTTATTTCATCACTGTGTTTCAAATTATTTAATAAATTAAAATTTTAATATTTGTTCCATCGTAGATTTTCAGCGCCAAATATGTGGTTTAAATATTATTGTAATCGGAAGAAAGAGCACTAGCGGGTTCAATAATTTTTATCATTAACACTCATATTATTTTAAAGAATTTGTTAGTTGAATTTTGCACAACTAATAGTAAAATTATAATAAGTATATTCGGGTGTCTATTGGTTTCCTAAAATTCTGAGGAAGACTTTTTCTTATAGCAGATTCCTTAGATTCTGAGTACATTTTCCTAAAGACCTCCGATTGCGAACAGATTTCTACAGAAAGTTCCCAAATTCTGTTTACTTTTATCCAAGAGGTATTGACGATTGTTTCCAATAGAAAAACTGTTAGATTTTAAATAAGAGCCCACAGAGTACAACAAATTTTTTGTAAAGAAAATTCATCAGATTCTGATAATTTTTTTTTTTTTTTTGTAAAGACCATCCGAGTAGAAACACTTCCGTTTTACAGTAGAAACACTTTGTGGAACATTCTAACCCTCTAACTCTTCAATGAAAGGGAATATTTTGGCTCCTTTTTAAAAAGGGACAAAAAAGACCCATAAGTTGAAGAGTTACAGGGTTAACATGTTCCGCAAAAATATTTATCATGAAATTCTACTATAAGTCTTTGAAGACATTAGCATTGAAAATTGAACTTAAGTGCCAGCAATAAGTAAAAACTTAAAATGTATTTAAGGGTTAATTTCGTACTTATGCAGAATTGGTGCTCAAATGTCCCACAAACCTGGTTTTTAGGGAGAAACCATAGGAATCTTCCATTCTAGGTATATAATGTGTTCAGCGAACTTATGTACAACACTACGAGGAACATTTTTGTGGAACATTTTAACCCTTTAGCTCTTCAACTTATGGGCCTTTTTTGTCCCTTTTTAAAGAGGAGCCAAAAAATTCCCTTTCATTGAAGAGTTATATGGTTCGAATGTTCCACAAAAATGTTCCTCGTAGTGTTTTACAAAAGTCCGCTCAAAACATTCTATACCTAAAATGGAAGGTTCACATGGTTTGAATACTAAACACTCTTAAATGCGTGAAATTTGTGTAAAAATCATGAATTTAGGCATTTCAAAAAATTAATTTTTTTTAAATTGTGCTAAAAAATAGTAACTAATTTTTTAATGATCTATTATACTGCTCTACAAAAAAAAAGGTGAATATTATTGGAGTGGTTTTAGTGTAAATAGGGGGTGCTGATTTCGAATATGCAACAAGTTTGTTCAAATTGGCTCTAGGTTTCGCGCAATTCGCCATTTAAATTTTTTAAATTTTTCAGTCGATTTTGTCAATAAAAAATTTTGAATTTAGTAACTATAGCTTCGGAAAGAAAACGCTTTACACAGTTTAAGCTTAATTCCGTGCTTAATTCCCTATTTACCAAACTTAAGTGTGTATCAATATCTCAATAACTTTTCTAAATATAGTCGCTGAAAATCAAAATTTCAAAATGTTTTAAGGTTTAAAAAAAAAAAAAATCAAGTATAAGACGAAGTTCGATTTTAAATATCAAAGCCAATTTGGAAAGAAAAAGGTCCAAATTTATATATGTGTCATATTGCTTTAACAAATTATGGGCAGTTTTCGTGCCTTTTGTAATTAAAGTTAGACTTAAAATGAAAAAAAAATATTTTACTGTGCTAAAAATCTACTGTACAATTACAGATTTTTTTTTAACGTCAGATTTCATTCACTATTGATTTTTCTGCGATATTATTGCGATTTTTAAAGACAAAAATAACACAAGAACACATTTAAATTTAAACTTTATTATATTATCTTATTTATTCTAGGCATACATTTTTAAAAAATGATTAGGGTCCACACAACTGCTCCTATAAAAAATTACTGAGGGTCAGTTTATAAGAAAATGAGCTCAGAATGTGGGATTTTCCTCGAAATCTTAAGTTTGTATTATGATTAAATAATTTTGATAATATTTCCTATTAAGAAGTTATTTTAAAAATAATTTTGTTCTTTTATTTTTGAAAGGTTTAACTAATTTTATTTGGTAAATTTAAATAAAAACTGGTAAAATTACACATAATTTCTTAAACTTTTTAACGCATATGCAGTATAAATTTTGCAAATGTTGTGTGTAATATGTAACTCAACATGTATGTAATTTTTTTCAATGATACACTTGGTGTAAATTTCCCATGTTTATGGAAGGAGTTCAGTTTCATACTATAAATTTAAATTTAAACAAATATTAATTAGAATATACAATTTTTAATAATTAAACAAATCTTGAAAAGTAAGAGAGAAAGGGCAAATTGACAAACATTTAGACTGTTTTAAACTAAATATATTTGTGTTACAACATCAGCCATAAATAAAAGTGGACTTTGGTTAGCCCCAGAATGATCGAATTTTTTTTTTATTTAAACATATTGCTTGTATCAGGATTTGAACACCCAGATCATCTGTTTATAAGTGAACGGTATCTAAATAACTTCTTAAGATTACTTTTAGAGAAATAATATGCGTGTTTTTTAATCACCTGGATTTAAAAAAAAGCTGGATTTAATAAATCCACAATAAAAGCACAAATATATGAAACAGCCTATTAATTTAATGTCGGAAAAAAATACGAATAAAAATTAGAAGAGAAACAAAAAAATTAAAAAACTAACAAATAAAAGTTTTTTCTTAAATTTTTTTTTTTATGAAATATGTTTAGAAAAAAAAACTACACCTCACCAAATACATATTTTTAATCTTGGACATGGAGAAATAGCTCAAATAGAAATGGCAATTTTTCACTCTACAGTAAGTAATTTAATTAAATTCAATTAGTGAATATTAAATATTGCAATGGAATTTTTCAATTGTGTAAAAATATAAATTGAAGTGATAAAACTGAAAAGGCAGACTGTTTATCGCTGTTTTATGTAAAATAAAATTATAAATAAAAAGTTAAAGTTAAAGCCTCCATCATCGAATTCGGTATTAAAAATTAGGGTGAAAGAAGTGTCGGACAGAAAATTTTTTTAAAATAGGAAGAATCTAACCCCATCTGTTGAGCACTTTTAGAAATACTTTTTGGATTTATTAAATCCAAGTGATTAGAAAAAACGGCTAATACTTTAGAAGCAATAATTCAATGATTTACTCATAAAAAACTGTAATAATATTCTAACGGATATTTTGGAAGAAATCAAAGAAGTTATTCTTTTGAAGTTATTCACAATTAGTTCTAAAATGAAAGAAGTGGTTTGTGAAGCAATGCATTTCAATATTTTCAGCAATGTACTATTTTCGATTTTGGTAAAATTTCCATAATATAATTCTTGCGATATTTTTCAATATACAATTTCTTTCAAATAACTAAATTATAGAAAACAAAAAGCAGGGCTTTTTCCAAATTCACTGAAATCAAATGGATGCTATCGTACTCGTAACTGTTAAAGAGGGATAGGTATAATAATTTTCGGTTTGTTCTCTAATATGTACTTAATAAAATCCATAAGTACAATCAACAAATTTTTTATTCCTGTCTAAAATATTGCTTAAAATTTGAAGTTTGGAAAATGCTTTAAACAAATTTTAAAATTTGTTATCCATTCGGCTCTATTGTTTTCACGACATCGTATTTTTATCTAACTGTACTAAAACTATTCTTACTGAAATGGCTTGTTACTTTCGAAATAGGGGTCACTCGTAGTAGAAGGATGTGCTGTATTCAGCAATAAACGAAGAAAAGCGTGACCACAATTTGTTACAAAAAGTAATTAAAATAGAGAACATTTGTAAGAGCCCAATAGGGAATATTGAAAATTTTAATATATAATTCAAAATAAAGTTATCTTACACAAATATTTTGCATATTATATTATAGTCAAATGATAATTCCCATACAATTTCCTACATGGCTTTTTTAGGCATAAAATGTTATTCTTACCTTGCTTTGAAAATATTTCTTTAATAGTTTTTTTTTACACATATTTTATTTCTAATCTCTGATAACGCTGTCTAAGTAGTCTAATTAAAAGTACATAAAATTTGATAATTTTGTTTTTTGTTACTTTTTAGATTTTTAATTACAGATAATATTATTTCTTTATATTTTGCCACCATATTAAATACAAAAATAAAGATGCCGTGACTTTTTGTCGCATACTTGAAAACACCATGGAATAAGTTTTTGGTTATAAAAATCGCAGTACATATTGGTGTCTCTAGCGGCTTTAAAATACTTTATCAATGTTATGTGATTATTTTGTTGCTGCTTTCAGCAAAAAAAAGCCTTTTTTTAATTGACTTTTAATGTGTTGAAAATATTTAAAGAAATCTATTCAGCCCGTTAAATAGTTTATGTTTTATCAAATTGGCGGTATTTTTTCAATTTGCTATTTGAAAATGAAATAAATAAAATTAAAGAATTTGGAATCCATGTTTTCTGTCTCTTTAATTAATTAGTTTAATTTGTAAATATAATATGAGGCATTAAAACTTAAGTAAAAACGCTTTTAGTCTAAATGGGAAATTGGCAATAAATTAAAATTCACAATATAGTATAATAAAGCAAATTTATATTATTGATTAAGAAGATTAAAATTAATTTTATTGTTTAAACGTGTACACAAATATGGCAATGTAATGAACTGCATATCAATATATTCATGCGCGGCTCCAGGAGGGGGGGGAATAGGGAAATTCTCCCCCCCCCCTTCAGCGAAATCGAAAAAGGAAACAAAAAGGAAAAAAAGGAGAGAAAAAAGAGGAGAAATAAGGATAAAGTGAAAGAAATACAAATTTGTTATGAAAAATAATATGAAAAATTTTTCCTTATTTTCAGTTAACCAGTCGTCATTTAAAAAATCTCAATAGATATTTTTACAAATTCATTAAATTTTGATTATAAAAAGATTAAAGTTTGTGGAGAAATGTAGTTAAAAGATCTAAATTTCAAATTAGATTTTCAAAATTGTATGTAGATCAATTTCGTTTGAGATTTTTCTAATTTCAAATGACAAAAAGAAATTTCATTTTAAAATTTCGCATTTTTTAATACAAAATTCGAATTTTAATTGAAACTTTTTTAAATAAAAATAAACGCCCTTACTATTTAAATTTTCCAAATGTATATTTTTGTTGACTTTAGTTAAAATTTTGGGTAGCAGCATGCGTTGACCTAGTTTATTTTTGGAGCATTCTGATTGGTTAATTTATTTTCAACCAATTAAAATATTTGAAAATGTAAATATTTTTTTAGGATTTTCATACACAATATGAACATTGAACAAAGCCGTTTAAATATAAAGTCGACTTTAAAAGAAAAATACTGTTTGATAGTAAAGCACGGTAAGTTGTTCGGATTTCATGTGAAAAAATAAAAAAAAATGATAATTTTCCACAACAATGAATTTCACATGAAAACTGAGTAGAGATTGTTTTCACGCAAATTTAATGTACAAGATTATTATTTTTCTTGGTGAAAATCACATTTTTTGTATATTGTGATTGTGTCTTTGATATAAAATTGAAAAGTTGTTAATTTTTATAATTTAAATTAAAATTTGAGTAAAATTAAAGTTCGAATAAAAATTTTCCACGTGAAAAACCACTTACGGTGCTTTTGGGAAAAAGACTAAATTTTATTTTGAATTTTTTTCATTAAAATTGCAGAACTGAATTTCTAATGGAATTTTATAAATTTGAAGTGGTAAATGCTACTATATTTTTGAATTTTCTCATTTCGAAATAAAAAATCGAAATTTCTCTTAAAATTTTCTCAATATTGAACGAAAACAAGTAATTACCGTTATTTTTGTTCAGATTTAAGATCAAATTTGACAAATTCCAAATAGAATTCACAATTAATTTCACTTGAAATTCTCCAAATTTCATTCGGAAAGATATGGTGGAGTTCCTTTTTAGGCCTTTCCAAAGGATCGTATTGAACTTATTCCAGTCTGTCTTTCGAAAATACTGAGTATACATGTTAATATCGTAGAGTATATAGTTATGTTCCTGAAATAATTTCTTTGAAATACTCAATTTTTGATTGCCTGCGAGTAATTGACTAGCGTTAGATCCTGCACTTCCTCCCAACCTGCAAGGTGTTTTAACTTTAAAATACGGAATGTTGGTGTAGCGTCAAAGCAAAATTGGCCAGTAATTCTTTTTGTTAATAACGACATCTGACTCCCACAGCTATACCAAAACCGATATGAAAATTTAATTATACAAAGTTTTCCAAATGTTGATCACGAACCCCTGAGCGTCCCTAATCGCATCCTAGGAGGTCTGCGAAACATTCCGAAAAAATAATTAAAAAACAAGAATTTTTTAAATATTAGAAGTCTTTAGTTAAAATTTATAACTGAAGTATAAAAAATCAGCTTCTAATAAATAAATTGAATATAAAAATAATGAAAATAATTTCAAAACTTTTCAGGAAATATTAACTTTTTGCATTGTTGTTAAAAAGTAATCTCTGAGCTAAATCCTTGTAATCATCTCAATCAAATTCTGAGGACTTTTCAGACTCCGGCGATGTTTTTCGTAAAATTTTCAAAGTTTAATTTAATGAAATCCGCGATTTAAATCGTCATATGTATATCGAAAAATGGATTCTTTAAAATTTCTGTAAAAATATATGCGGTGTGTTCGATTAGTCGAAATTCTTACTACTTTTACTACAATTGGAAAGTTTTATTTACTTTTTATATTGAAATTTTGCAGCTGTAGTAAAAGTAGTAACTTGTAGTAAGTAAACGAACACGATTATGTTGTTCCACATTACTTTATTTTTGCCTTTACGAAATCTTATACTGGCAATCTTATTGGATCTTTTTTCACACAAATGCTGAAAAATCGAACTGTTTTTTTTTTTTTTATTTAATACTATACTATAACTCAGGAACCAAAAGGAGTATCAAACTGATATTTGACAGTGTCATTGATAAAAAACTAAGAACTAATACAAAAATATTAAAAGGCTACGATAAAGTATCCCGAACCGCGTATTAAGATAAAATGGCTTTAGACCTTTGATAACGATAAATGGGTAAAGTTCATTTTAAAATAGTAACTATTCACGTGGCTCAATCATGGCTTCAATTATAAAAGGATAGAAACAATTAATTAATTGTAGAAAAATTCTCAAAAATTAAAATTTTTTTAATAAATCGGAAATTATCAAATTAAAGAATGAGTTGCACACCAACTCACCAGTCACATAGCTAAAATAATACAAAAGTTAGACCCAAATATGTACGGAAAGTCTATAGCAAATTTGATAATTTTCCCCAAATTGAACACCAATTTTAGCTATACAAAGTATTACAAGTTAAAGCAAGTTTTATACAATTCAAATAGAGTGCGGAAATTTCAATTGTTGATTTTATATGTTATTTAATATAAACTTTTTTCGGCATTACTAACCCATCCTTGTTGGATGTCAAATACGTATCAAATATTAAAGTTTTTGATGAAAAATATAACTTAGAATTTTCCGTTGGACTTTATAATGTCTTTTATACCTAAAGCGTCGCTCATAAAATCGTTAACCTTGCGCTGCGGAGTCCAAAAACGTCCAACAAATAGTGTATGGCCAAATCAAAAGGGGTTAAAAAATATTTTTTGTGAAAATTAAAAAAAAAAAAAATTTCCCAAAATAGTAATATATCTTGTTTTATCTTATTATATGTGAATAAATATGTTGTCGTGAATAGCCATATATAATTAAATGTTTCTTATGTGGTACCTTATATATATTTTTATATATTGTCTTTTATAAGATTAAATATCAACCCTATATGCTACACATAATGAGATATGACAGATCTATTTTCATATATAATTATAAATGATCATATATAACACAATATATGATCACGTATGGTGTCATATAGGCCACATATTTTGAGATATAACAATATATGGCCTCTTATAAATTTTTTTTCCTTGTATGATGTAAGATATTTTTATATATATAATTAGATATTACATCAAATGCTATAAGATATAATTATATATGATTCCATATATGGTGCAAGATTAACAATATAATTTGAGATTTGATTGCATATGGTCCCACGTCAATAATATTTTATGTGTTTAATATATAATTATATATAGTCACATATAACCTGAGAGACCCTACTATTGAACCCCAGCTCGGGCCCAAAAAAAATTTTTTCCTTTTTTTAACTCAATTTGATTATACCATTTTGTGTCAACAGCATCAGCAAATTTGGTTTCGATTAATAGTGTTTTAAATATGTGATTAGATATCGTAATATATAATAATTTCATTAAAGTTCTGGATTTGAGTTCTTGCAGAGCGAAAATGATTTTTTTTTTAATATTTCTACATAAAATTTTGGCAATATTCTTATTTTTTTACTTTTACTTTTAATACCAACAAAACAACTTGTGAAAAGTGTTGGGTAAGAATTGTATAAACTTGGCAACGGATTGCTAAGTTTATAAATGTCATAAATAATTTAAAAGTCATTAATATTACCTCTTCAACAATATGTATATTGTTCTTATCCCATTATTAATTTCGCAAATACAGACTGCTGATATTTAGACTTTTGACCCATAAAAATCGTGGCTTAGACCCTCCAACAAATATTTTTTTTATCTTTTTCAAAATTCCGTGAGTGAAAAACTTTTGATATTTTTAATTTTTGTTTTTTTGCAAGAATGTTATTTTTTCTAAGTCATGTATATATATAAATGTATATAACTACCCAGTGTAAAAAATCATTATCAGATATGTGGTTATGTAACTACATACTTGGTAATGGTAACTAGTTACTTTTGTTATTACATTTCTTATTACCTTTATATGGCGATATCGCGAAAAATAATGAGTTATGGTTACACACCAGCATACGAAAAATCAAAAAATATATAGTTACCTACATATGTGCTTACCAGTACTGACAAAAATAATGTGTCTAAAAATAGATTTTTAAAATAATAAATTATATAAAAAAAAATTTTTTTATTGTATTTTTTTCTTAAATAAAATTTCCTGGTGCGGGAATCGAACCTGGGTCTACAGATTGCCAGTCAACAGCTCTACCATCTGAGCTATATCGACATGTTATATTTAATAGATAAAAACATAATTGACCTGCTACACACCAGTAAGCTTACTCGCCAACATACAAAAAATCAAAAAATATGTTGTTACATATATCCTTACCAGTGTTTAAAAAATATTGAGTCTAAAAATAGATTTAAAAAAATTGTCAAAAAAATCTAGAAAATTATTTGCTATTTGAAATAATGATAAAAATAAGTCATTATCATTATTTAATGTTTTAAAATAATGCAGAAAGTAAGTGGGTGCCATTACTGGTAGTCCAAAAATAATGATATGTTATTACACTGGGTATATATAACGCAATTGTACGAACAATGTTGTCTCATATAGTCAGTCATTTTAAATAGAAGTGTGTGGCTGAGTGAGTTAAGTGACCGACTACAACTCCAGAAATCTGGGTTCGAATTCTGCCGACGGCGTTTTTTATATGAAATAAATATTTTTTTAATAAATAAATATTTTTTTTTAATTTTTTGTGTTATTTTTTAAATTTTATTAAAATTTAAATAATTCCAAATATATCATAAGATAAATTTTGATCTCAAATTATCCAATTCGATCGGCCAAAATTAGCCTATCCATTTGTAACTAATTTGATGTAAATTAATGCCATGGTATATTTTGGGATCTATCAGGATCTTAATTTTATATTCCTGGATATTACTGGATTTCCCAATTTTGAGATCTATTTGGATCTAATCCTATAATATATTTGAGGGGTCTTATTGGATATTACTGGATACCCCAATTTTGAGATGAACTTGGATAAGATTAAATGTCGATATATATCAAATCGATTTATTTATTTTGGATTTTATTTTTATGTTGGACAAAAATGGCCCATTTTGGAAAAAGTTGTATTATTATTAAAAATACCCAAAATTCGAAATTTCGAAAAAAAAAATATTTTTTATTCCATTTATTCATTTAATTAGTTAAAATGATTCAGACATGGAATTTTGACTTCATCGGATATCATTAACCCAATTTAGCCTGGAATCCAAAATGGTCAACGAATTTTATAAAAATGCAAAAACGTGTTTTTTTAAATTAATTTTAAAGATTTTTTAAAATGCCTAATTTGGAGATATCGATAAAGAAAAAAAAATAAATTGGAAAAATGATAATTCGAGTTTGTGTTTGTGTTTGGGGCGACTGCTTTCCAGGACATTTTACAAAAATTGCTTATTTTGTCAAAAATTAAACAAAATTTGAATGTTTACATTAAATTTTACACAGTTTTCGGAAAAATATCACTTAAATTTGGTAAGACTTTAAATATATTTTCATTTGTTTAAAAAATCGTTAACGCTTAGTAGGCTGGGGTCAGAAAAGACCCATGAAACTTAATAATAATTATGGCTACGAGATTGTAAAGCCATTAAATTGATAAAAAAAAAATCTCAACTGGATAAAAATAACTATTTTATGTAACGTGAGCCATATGGGGTTAATTTTTATACTTTCCGCCAAAAACGCCCCACTAGGAAATTTACAGAATAACACCGTCCATAATATTCGGAAAAATATCGCTTTGAATAAAAAAAAAAATTTTACACTTGATAAAAATTATTATTTTGAGTAACCTGATCCATATGGGGTTAATGTTCTCACTTTTCATAAAAAAAAGACCCACTAGGAAATTTACAAAATAACATTTATCAGATTTTTGTTAAATTGGGATATGCGATAGAGCGTACAAAACTAACGAACAAGCGCACTTCTCTATAGCCCCAATTTTATTTTTAAGGGTTAAAAAGGTGGGGTCAAAAGTGTGCGTATGTTAATAGCAATTTTACTTTTGTAATCGTATTAGATTATAATTAAAAGGTTTTGTTTATTATGCACTTATTGCTTTCTATTTGGAAAGACGTTATTCTGAAAATTTCCAATTGGCCTTTTTTTGACGAAAAGTGAAAACATTAACTCTATTTGGATCAACTTACACAAATTAATAATTTTTATCAAGTGGAAAAAAGAGACAATATTTTATCCTTAAAAATAACCTAAAATACATATTAAATTAATTGAAAACACAATTTAAAAAGGACTACTAATTTGTCATTATATTCGAACCATTTTGCTATTTATTTTTAAACATTGTTTAAACAATCCATAAAAGAAATAAAAATAATTGAAAAGTCTATTAAAATAATCATCAATTTTTAACTGACTAACGTAAAAAAAAAGATGTTGTGATTTGTTTTTTCATGTTTGAAAGTTTTTTTTTTTTTTTAATTTTCAAAACACTGCACTATACACACAACACACACGTTCATATTTTTATTGGCTATGTTTTTGTGTATGAGTAAAGAATTTCTTTTAATTTGAATTGAAGTAATTTTGTATATAAACAAACTATTTTAACAAAAAAATATTTGAATTTTTTGTTTTAAAACAGAAAACAACGAAATTATATAAATTATTTTTTTCTAAAAATAGAAAACTAAGAAAAATCACTGATGAAGCCTGTCCATAAAAAAGACAGAAACTACCCAGGAAAATTTTCTGTTCCAAAGAATCGGTTGTAGAATAGCTACTTTTCATTCACAACCCCTTCTACTGTCGTTTCTAACACCGATTATTTTTGTTTGAAATTGTCCCAAAAGCAACCACTTCTATAGCTCCAAAGTGGAACCGGTTGCCGTAGAATCAGTTCTGGAACTAGTTGTAGAACTTATTCTACGCTAGTCACGCCTTCCATATAGGATCCCAGGAACTGGTTCCGGAACCAGTTGCAGTGGAACCAGTTGTAGAATTGATGTGGGTGGCAACCGATTGTAAAATTTTTTCCTGGGTAGATCTAATCTGATTTGCAAATTAATAATGTGTCTACAACTTTGAAAAAATGTTTATTCTTCTTCTTAACCTCAAACCTACTTAATTAAAATTAATAAAAATGCATATTAATTACAATATTAATAGCAGTTGTTCTATATGACGCGTTTGAACAAACAACACTTTACTAGAAAAATAAAAATGCCCTGCTGGCACTCCGTCTCCGATATACACAAATTGCCTGCACTTGTGCGTAAAAACCATACGTCAGTGAGGCAACATTTGTGAAAAGGGGACAAAGAGGAGATAAGAAGATAAACAAAAAATCGAATGTAGAATGTTTGTATGGCTGTTTGATCACTTCTGAGAGTAAATTATCATATAGAGAATCTGACAATAAAATATAAACAATAATACAATTTAGTGGAAAATCACTGATGTAGCTGTCCATAAAAAAGGCAGAAACTAGGTTTAGTCTGATTTGCAAATTAATAATGTGTTTATAACTTTGAAAAAATGTTTTTTCTTCTTCTTAACCTCAAACCTACTTAATAAAAGTAGAATATTTGACTCAAAATAACAACTCCTACAGACGATTTATATTTGGGTCATTTTGGATTCCAGGCTAAAGTGGGTTAATGATATCCGATGAAGTCAAAATTCCATATCTGGATTATTTTGACTACATTAAATGAATAAATGAAATAAATACCCAAGTAAAAAAAATTGATCTCGCGCAATATCTAATCATATCCAATTTTATATTGTTTAAGATCTGCTGTAATATCTAGCAGATCCAATTAGATCTCAAAATTGGGTATATCCAATGATATCGTATTAGATCCCATTGTATATATGGGGATAAACTAAGATCAAGTTATATCTCAAAATTGGGAGGTCCAATGATATCTTTGGGGATAAACCTAGATCTAATTTGATCCGAAAAATGGCGGATCGAATTAGATCCAGTTATATATTTGTAGATAAACTTAGATGTAATTTGATCCGAAAAATGGCGGATCGTATTATATAGAGCTATATATTTGTGGATAAACTTAGATCTAATTTGATCTCAATTTTGGCAAATCGAATTAGATCTAGCAATATATTTGTGGATAAACTTAGATCTAATTTGATCCGAAAAAGTGGCAGATCGAATTAGATCCAGCAATATATTTGGGGATAAACTTAGATCTAAATTGATCCGAAAAATGGCAGATGGAGTTAGATCCAGCAATATATTTGTGGATAAACTTAGATCTAATTTGATCCGAAAAATGGCAGATCGAATTAGATCCAGCAATATATTTGGGGATAAATAAGATCTAAATATATCCAAAAAATGACAGATCAAAAATTAGATCCAGTAATATATTTCGGGATTGCGTAAGATCTTAACTTTTTCGATAAATTGCAGATCGAATTAAATCCAGTTATATATTTGGGGATTTGGTAAGATCTTAATTTATCTCATAAATTGCAGATCGAATTAGATCTATGGGATAAAAAGTATTAAAATGGCAGATCGAATTAGATCCAGCAATATATTTGGGGATTAAGTAAGATCTAAAACTATCCAGAAAAATGACATAAAATTAGATCCCGCATTATATTTGGGTACTACGTAAGATCTCCATTTATTTGGGATTAAATAAAATCCCAGACAGATATTGACAACAGTTCAAAAAAATAATACACTGGCGGAGCATTGATTTTATAAAAATTACAATATTTTGTTAAAATAAGGTTTAAACTCAGAAGGTCTCGAGTTCGATACCGTTCAAAAGATTTTCTTTTTATAAAATTATAATTTTATTTTCTATATATGTTTTTATAAAATTATATTTTTTTTATTAAATTGAATTTTTTAAAAAAAAATAATTTTATTTGCATCTTTTTGATGCCCTACACCATTTCCAATTGTATCAATTGTTTTTAAGATTTATCAATTGTATTTCAGAAATAATCAATTGAATTTCAGTTTTATCAATTGTATTACAGAACTTATCAATTATTTTTCAGATTTATGAATTGTATTTCAGAACTAGTCAATTGAATTTCAGTTTTATCAATTGTATTTCAGAGTTTATTAATTGTATTTCCGAAATTCACAACTGTATTTCAGAAATTATCAAACTGTATTCCAGAAATTATCAATTGTATTTCAGAAATTATGAAATGTAATTTAGAAATTTTTCTCTATTAACTATGATAAACAATCAACACGTTCTGAAATAGATTTGATTATTTCTGAAATACAATTAATAAATTTCTGAAATACATTCCATAATTTCTGAAATACATTTAAAATTTCTGAAATACAATTAATAGCTTCTGAAATACAGATAATATTGTAGTTGCTGATGAGTTACCATATATGACCATTAGGGTGGGTCGATTTAGCAATCGATATTGTGCCATCGATTTTTCGATAGCTTTTGGCATGAGGAAAAAAATTCCACTACGACATATCAAAAAAATCATTTTCGAGGCACCCAAATTTCAATATTTTGCAATTTTTAAATAAATGCTATATTAGCGCCATCTTGCGTTGGCTTTTTGAAACAACTAATGAAGTTGTAAACAATATAACATTACAACCTTTCCAGAAAGGTATGAAAATCGGATAAAAAATGTGGCAACTAGCCAAAAGCTATCGAAAAATAAATGGCACAATATAAAAAAAATTTTGTCCATACAAATCGCCCCACTCTAATGACCATATATTGTTTAAATTGCACCATATATGGTATGTTCCCTATTAAAGAAAACAATATGGAGCTTTATATGGTAATATATAACTTAGAGTCATCAATGTACCATTTGATCCGGAAAATGGCCCGATAAAATTGTATCAGTTGTTTATCAGCTTTTATCTAATTGCATCATTTTAGATCTGACCTGATTAAATTATGTGTTAATCAGATGAAATTGTTTCAGATTTTTCACCTGATACAATTTTATTGGTTTATATCACATGGTATCAGTTTAGGTCCAAATAGATATATTTGTATACAAAATTATATAGTTATATCCCAATTTTGACCTGATATCAGTTTAAAACTTTGATACAATTGTATAAGGTAAATGTCGGATACAATTATATTTTATTTATATAAAATTGAACCACTTACGATCAAACCTGACACCATTACATATAAACCGATAAAATTGTATCAGGTCAAAAATAAGATATAATTTCATCTGATTAACACATTATTTAATCAGGTCAGATCTAAACTGATACAGATCTAAACTGATACATAGATAAAAATTGATAAACAATTGATAAAAATATATCGGGCCATTCTTCGGATGAAACTGTATATTTATACAGATATAACTTAATCACATATATATCAAAGTATATGGTACTATATATGGTAGCATATATTATCATATCTGGAACTGTATTAAAAATGTTGTTCATAAGGTACCATATATGAGCATATATTGTTGAAATGGCACCATATATGATAATATATGGTTTAAATGGCACCATATATAGTAATATATTACTTAAATAACACCATATATAAATATATATGGCACTATATATAGAATCATATATTATCATATCTTGAACTGTATTAAAAATTTTGATCATGAGGTACCATATATGGCCATATATTGTTTAAATGGCACCATATATAATAATATATGGTTTAAATGGCACCATATATGCTAATATATTGCTTAAATAACACCATATATAAATATATATGGCACTAGATTTAGTGGCATATATTATCATATCTGCAACTGTATTAGAGATTTTGTTCATGAGGTACTATATACGACCATATATTGTTTAAATGCCACCATATATGATAATATATAGTTTAACTGGCACCATATATACCCGAGTAAAAAAAAATTGATCTCGCGCAATATCTAATTATATCCAATTTGATATTGTTTAAGATCTGCTGTAATATCTAGCTGATCCAATTAGATCTCAAAATTGGGTGTATCCAATCATATCGTATTAGATCCCATTGTATATATGGGGATAAACTAAGATCAAGTTATATCTCAAAATTGGGAGGTCCAGTGATATCTTTGGGGATAAACCTAGATCTATTTTGATCCGAAAATTGGCGGATCCAGCTATATATTTGTGGATATTTTTAGATCTAATTTGATCCGAAAAATGGCGGATCAAATTAGATCCAGCTATATATTTGGGGATAAACTTAGATCTAATTTGATCTCAATTTTGGCAGATCAAATTAGATCCCGCAATATATTTGTGGATAAACGTATATCTAATTTGATCCGAAAAAGTGGCAGATCGAATTAGATGTAGCTATATATTTGGGGATAAACTTAGATCTAATTTGATCCAAAAAATGGCACATCGAATTAGATCCAGCAATATATTTGTGGATAAACTTAGATATAAATTGATCTGAAAAATGGGAGATCAAATTAGATCCAGCAATATATTTGTGGATTAACTTAGATCTAAATTTATCTGAAAAATGGCAGATCGAATTAGATCCAGCAATATATTTGTGGATAAACTTGGATATAAATTGAATAGAAAATTGGCAGATCAAATTAGATCCAGCAATATATTTGGGGATTAAGTAAGATCTAAATTTATCCAAAAAATTACAGATAAAATTAGATCCAGTAATATACTTCGGGATTGCGTAAGATCTTAACTTTTCCGATAAATTGCAGATCGAATTAAATCCAGTGATATATTTGGGGATTTGGTAGGATCTTAATTTATCACATAAATTGCAGATCGAATTAGAAACAGCAATATATTTGGAGATTGACATCTAAAAATATCCAAAAAAAATTACAGCTAAAATTAGATCCCGCATTATATTTGGGTACTACGTAAGATCTCTATTTATTTGGGATTAAATAAGATCCCAGACAGATATTGACAATAGTTCAAAAAATAATACACTGGAAGAGCACTGATTTTATAAAAATTACAATATTTTGTTAAAATAAGGTTTAAACTCAGAAGGTCTCGAGTTCGATACCTTTCACGACTATGCATTTTTTTTTTTTATAAAAATGCGCATTCTCCTTGCTGGTCTTATCGAAATTTTTTCAATCATTTTTATTCTTTGTAATTTACTTGTAAAAATTGTATCATCTTTCTTTGATTTGAAAATAATTTAAACAGAATGTGATATTAATTTATGATCTTGAGTCAAACTAAAATAACATTTATTTACTTAAAAATAACAGATCAACTAAAAACATTTCCCCCCATTCAAAAGAACTTCTTTTTATAAAATTATAATTTTATTTTCTATAAATGTTTTTATAAAATTATATTTTTTTTATTAAATTGAATTTTTTTTAAAAAAATATTTTATTTACATATTTTTAACGCTCTACACCATTTCCAATTGTATCAATTGTTTTTAAGATTTATCAATTGTATTTCAGAAATAATCAATTGAATTTCAGTTTTATCAATTGTATTTCAGAAATTATTAATTGTATTTCCGAAATTCACAACTGTATTTCAGAAATTATCAAACTGTATTTCAGAAATTATCAATTGTATTTCAGAAATTATGAAATGTAATTTAGAAATTTTTCTCTATTAACTATGATAAACCATCAACAAGTTCTGAAATAGATTTGATTATTTCTGAAATACAATTAATAAATTTCTGAAATACATTCCATAATTTCTAAAATACATTTAAAATTTCTGAAATACAATTAATAGCTTCTGAAATACAGTTAATATTGTAGTTGCTGATGAGTTACCATATATGATGGCACCATATATGACAATATATTGTTTAAATGGCACCAATATGGAGCTTTATATGGTAATATATAACTTAGATTCATCCATATACCATTTGATCCGAAAAATGGCCCGATAAAATTGTATCAGGTCTTATTTGTATCAGTTGTTATCTAATTGCATCAGTTTAGATCTGACCTGATTAAATTATGTGTTAATCAGATGAAATTGTATCAGATTTTTGACCTGATACAATTTTATTGGTTTATATCACATGGTATCAGTTTAGGTCCAAATAGATATATTTGTATACAAAATTATATAGTTATATCCCAATTTTGACCTGATATCAGTTTAAAACTTTGATACAATTGTATAAGGTAAATGTCGGATACAATTATATTTTATTAACAATTATTTTAATTTTTGCATTAAAAAATACAAAAATTGTCAAAATTTGTTTATTTATATAAAATTGAACCAATTACGATCAAACCGATAAAATTGTATCAGATCAAAAATCTGATACAATTTCATCTGATTAACACATAATTGAATCAGGTCAGATCTAAACAGATACATTTAGATAAAAATTGATAAACAATTGATAAAAATATATCGGGCCATTCTTCGGATGAAACTGTATATTTATACAGATATAACTTAATCACATATATGACTATATGTAACTATTTTTCCTCGGGTTGTTTAAATCATACGATATATCAAAGTATATGGTACTATATATGGTAGCATATATTATCATATCTGCATCTGTATTAAAAAAGTCGTTCATCAGGTACCATATATGAGCATATATTGTTGAAATGGCACCAAATATGTTAATATATTTCTTAAATAACAGCATATATAAACATATATGACACTATATAGTAGCATATATTATCATATCTGGAACTGTATTAAAAATGTTGTTCATGAGGTACCATATATGAGCATATATTGTTGAAATGGCACCATATAAGATAATATATGGTTTAAATGGTACCATATATGATAATATATTGCTTAAATAACACCATATATAAATATATATGGCACTATATATAGTAGCATATATTATCATATGTGGAACTGTATTAAAAATATTGTTCATGAGGTACCATATATGGGCATATATTGTTGAAATTGCACCATATATGATAATATATGGTTTAAATGATACCATATATGATAATATATGGTTTGAATGGCACCATATATGATAATATATAGCTTAAATAACACCATATATAAATATATATCGCACTATATATAGTACCATATATTATCATATCTGGAACTGAATTAAAGATTTTGTTTATGAGGTACCATATATGACCATATATTGTTTAAATGGCACCATATATGATAATATCTAGTTTAACTGTCACCATATATAATTATATATTGTTTAAATGATACCATATATAATTATATATTGCTAAAATGCCACCATATATATTAAGATATAGTTCTATATATAACTATATATGCAATAAGATCAACCATGTTGTGTAATATATAATTATATATGCCGTATCTAATATTATGAAGGCCGATATCTAATTAGATGAAATTATATATGGCATAATATAAGGAACATTTTTCGGAAAAAACGTCATATATAATTATATATGGATATACATAACCACATGTCTAATTATATATTGTAATATATGCCACATATGATTATATATAATTTTTTTTACTCGGGTAGTTATATATTGTTTAAATGATACAATATATAATTATATATTCTTAAAATGCCGCCATATATATTAATATATAGCTCTATATACAACTATATATGCAATAAAATCAGCCATGCTATGTAATATATAATCATATATACCATATCTAATATTATAAAGGTCGATATCTAATTAGATGCAATTATATGTGGCATAATATAAGGAACAATTTTGGAAAAAGACGTCATATATAATTATATATATGACGTCATGTC
Source organism: Leucophora obtusa (assembly GCA_949987735.1). Lineage (NCBI taxonomy): Eukaryota > Metazoa > Arthropoda > Insecta > Diptera > Anthomyiidae > Leucophora > Leucophora obtusa. The sequence continues at coordinate 302,349,477 of OX465295.1, read as the reverse complement.
TAATTATATATTGTAATAGATGCCACATATGATTATATATAATTTTTTTTACTCGGGTAATAATATTTTACTAAATTTAAAATTTTGGGAATTTTTAATAATAATAATAATACAATTTATTCCAAAATGGGCAATTTTCGTCCAACTTTCGGCACGGGTTAACGTTTTCCAAAAAAAAAAAATTGATTTCATCCATTTGGGACCATTTCCAATAAAACTAGGGGGTGTAATGACTAATCTATTTTTAAGGGACACCCTAGTGACCATACATATAACTTCCTTGTTAGTTTGATTTCAAGTCTGTTTCATTTGATTTACATTATTTATTTTATTTTATTGTGTTGACCTATAAAATGGTTTTGAAATTTATCATATATCTCCAAAAATTTAATTTTCCCACATATCCCATTTGCTTCTTTGCCTTATCCTCCCCTAAGTTAATTTATTAATGTTTGTTTGATTTTTTTACTAACAGTGTCGTTTTTTTTTCAAATAAACAAAATTATAATTCGATTTACACGATTTCATTAGGAACTAATTTAACGTATAAATCGAGGAATGTATCTGTTAAATATTTATTCACCTATTACACAATATCCAAAAACCGAAAATTATTCCCATAAAAGGTTAATTTTCCACTATTTATTTTTAGTAAACATTTAATAATTATCCATTAAATCCATCTACAAAATGTTTGTCAAATACGAGTAAAAACCATAAAAATATTTTATTACACAGTAGGGATATTCTCAGCAGATAAAATAATATTTACAAATTAACACTTTCATTAAAAGCCACCCAAAATATCAGATGAAATTAAAAACGATTTAAAAGTAATTTTACATTTATGTTTGTCCATGTTAACGTTTTTAATAAAAATCAAATGTTTTAACGGTAGATTAAATAACTTCTGTTGAAAAAACAATAAAATATAATAATTAAATATTGTCAATATTGTAAACATTAAATAAACAATGGTATTTAAAAGAACAAAAACAAACATAAATGAACAACCTGCCTTTGAGAGTCAGGCGGTAAAATCAGAGTGTTATATGTGGGGTATTTTGTTAGCGGTTAATATTAATTAATAACGATAATTTCAAAAGACAGCGAGACTAAATTATGACAGCTACAGCTAAAATCAAAACAATAAAAATTAAATATTAAAAACGTTCAGAAAACAGCAAAAAAAGAAATAAAAAAATTAAAAACATAGATCGTATAGGGATAGATATCTTGCTGTTCTTCTTCTTTTCTCAGCAAATACATTTTTTCACAAACATTCAAATATTGTTTGTATAGGTATGGCACATATGTATATCTAACACATTCTCATGATTTACATCCACTTACATCTAATATCAAAGAGCAAGAGTTCTATGTAATCTATGGTTAAAAATATAAAGAAGGCGACATCGTAACTTTACTGTTTATGTCTTAAATTATGATATTAACATAAAATGGCCATATTAAAAATCCATAAATATCATTGGATTTTTTAGAGCTAAGAAATAAAAAAAATCAATTCCCATTAAACATAAGCTTTCGTAATTATTACAAAAAAAAGTAGGTTTAAGACAACAAACATTTGTTCTTGTCTTTAGATTATAAAAATTGAAATAAAATACTTAAGCTGCATCTTGAATACTTATTGCAATAGTATGACATTAAATGTAATTTATTTCAGGAATGTCGTTACTTTTCAGCTTTTTTTAATGAAATATTTTTTTTCATTTAATTTATGTGACATTAGTAATGTTTGCTTTTATTGCGGTTTGAATACTTCGTTTTTTTGTTTTTGATGCTCTGCTTCTATTTTATGCATTGTTGTCACACTTTTCCAAAAAACCAGTTAATCTACATTTGTTCGGTTTCATTGTAAAAAAAAAGAGTCATTCATGCCCAGTGGCAGATAATCTACTGTCAAGGAAATACAAAAAATATATAGAGCAACATACCACGCAAGCCAACAAACATTTTAAAACAATTTAAAGCAAAGACATTTTTACAGGTATTTCTCGATCAAGATCGATTACGTTTTACACTAAAAAAGTTACTGGTAAGGGAACTATTTACATTAAATTCGGGATTAGATAATAGATTTTGTTAATAGGGATTTCTCGGGGTTCTTACACTCATAGAAATAAATCTGTAAAAATAGCAAAAGAAGTTATCAAAAATGAGTAAAAAGGTTAAAGTCGGGCATGCCGACTATACAATACCCTACACCAGTCTGGGGAAAAGCCAACTAACGTTTGGATCCGAAATTCGAATGGGTTAAAATGGGACTTGTGTCAAAATTTTCTATAATGTGAGTCAGCGCACCAAATTTCATTAAAATATCTTAATATTTGCGATCTTCAGTTTGTAACCAAGCCAATTTTGGGGGGACCCTTATATGGGCACTAGGTCTAAACATGGACCGTTGTTCACCAAAATCAATAGGCTTCGTCCTTGAGCCAAAATAGGTCTGTGTACCAAATTTCATCAAAATATCTTAATATTTGCAACCTGCAGCGTATAAACAATATCATTATGGGGGGACCCTTATATGGGCACTAGGTCTAAACATAGACCGATGTTCACCAAAATCAATAGGCTTCGTCCTTGGGCTGATATAGGTCGGTATACCAAATTTCATCAAAATATCTTAATATTTGCGACCTGCAACGTATAAACCAATTTTAGTAGGACCCTTATATGGGCAGTAGGTCTAAACATGAGCCGATGTTCACCAAAATCAATAGGCTTCGTCCTTGGGCCAACGTAAGTTGGTGTACCAAATTTCATCAAAATATCTTAATATTTGCGACCTTCAGCGTATAAACAATATAATTATGGTAGGACCCTTATATGGGCACTAGGTCTAAACATGGACCGATATGCACCAAAATCAATAGGCGTCGTTCCTGGGCCGACATAAGTCGGTGTACGAAGTTTCATCAAAATATCTTAATATTTGCGACCTGTAGAGTGCGCACAAGAATGCATGGACAGACAGACAGACAGACAGACATACAGACGGACGGACGGACAGACGGACATCGTTAAATCGAAATAAAAAACTATACTATAAGGTACAAACTTATAATACCCTGACCACATAGTGGTGTAGGGTATAATGATGCTGCAGAAAAACTGCTGAAATTAGTAGATTTTTTTGCAAAGTACTAGTAAAATAAAAACATCAAAATTAAAACTATTAAATTTATGAATTTTAGATATATTTAAGTTAACTTTTAGTTAATTGAAAATAACAAGTTGTACTGTAAAATCTACAGAAATTTTGCTAAATATTAGTAGACTAAAAATAGAAAAAATAAACAGTTATAACCGCAAAAAGTTTGCAATTTTCAAACTAAATTTAGTTGAATGCAGAAATATTTGCTAAACAAATTGTAAACTGCTGTTTTCAAAAGGCTCGATTTTTATTTGCATTAAAAAGAAATCGAAAGGAAACCATCGAAAATTAAAAAAATTATTTTTTTTTTTATTTTTTAGGCTACTAATAATTTAGAAAAATTTTTTGCTGATTTTAGTTGGTGACATTGTTTTTTCCATTAACAAAAATTTAACTCAAATATAACTAAAATTCTATATATTTAAATGTTTTATATGTGCTGTTTCCATATTAGTAATACATAGCAAAAATAATCTGCTAATTTTTAGTAGCTTTTTCTGCTATTTTTGCAGATTTATTTCTACGCTCGCCTTTTTTAATTATTCGTTGTAACTTCGACATTTACAGTCGGATCTTAAAGTGTGATATACCAATATTTTTGCCTCGAGGAGACCAATGTTTTGGTGTAAAGGAAAAATCCAATGAAAAAAATTTAAAAAGGCGACCCCTACGTTCGGAAACAAAAAAATTTTCTGCTGGAGTTATCGAAAAACTTCCTTAGCAAATGTTTAATGACTTTTTGCGTGCTTTAATTTTTTGATATTAGGGTCGTACATTAGGGGGTAGGAACTGAGATCTGCTGGGTAAATACTAAACTGGGATATTTTTGGTCAATGGCTCTTTGAGCAAAATATTGGTCCCTCGAGAAAAACATCAATGTCTCATACTTTAAGATCCGACTGTAAATGCCAAAGATATAACGAAAAATATCAAATAGCGATCCCTACGTTCGGCAAAACAAAAAAATCGAAACCTCCTTGGCAAGCTAAATTAGATTCGACGGCGAACTTTGTTTGAAGTACCTATGGTCTACTGTACCTTAGACCGTACCACCTTACAAGCAAAAAAAGTGCGCGGTAAACATTATTTTTTTGCCGAACGTAGGGATCACATTTTTTAATTTTTCGTTATAGCTTCGGCATTTAAAGTCGGATTTTAAAGTGTGATATATCGAGTTTTTGCCTCGAGGAGACCAGCGATTTGCTATGAAGGAAGAATCCAATGAAAAAAATTTAAAAAGGCGACCCCTACATTCGAAAACAAAAAAAAAAATTAAAAAAAATTCTGCTGGATTTATCGAAAACCTTCCTTAGCAAAAGTTTAATGATTTTTGCGAGCTTTAATTTTCTGACATTAGGGTATTAGCAATTGAGATCTTGTGGTAAATACTAGAACGGGATACTTGAGGTCAATGACCCTTAGAGCAAAACATTGGTCCCCTCGAAAGAAAAACATCGATGTAGCATACTTTAAGATCCGACTGTAAATGCCAAAGATATAACGAAAAATATAAAATGGCGAATCCTACGTTCGGCAAAAAAAAAAAATTTAAACCTCCTTGCAAAAATAATTTATATTGGAGGGTGTAAGGCGAACTTTTTTTTCAGGTACGATCTCCTATACATTTTCCTCTTTCTAATATCAAAAACAATTATAAAGAGGAAGATTAGTATATTCAGATGCCGTTACAAATTTTGTTAAAAATATTTTTCGAGGAAACATACGATTCGAAATATAGAGTTTTCCAATAGGTACTTGACAACTTTGAATTTAATTTGTGAACGCACTATTTCACTGATCATCTAACTGTTACTCTCATTTTTTTTCAGTAAACTCAACATTTTCATCATGGTAAAGTACACGAATGAACAACGTATGTAAAATGTACTACCGAAATTCGGAGTCGGTGACCGCAACTTTAAGAGCGTTAACTCCAATTTTCCGTCGTTATTCTCGCCCTAGTAGGCAAGCAATAAGAAGTTTAGTGCAAAAATTTGAGTCTACATATTCATTGTGTGATGCTGCCGTGCCAGTGAGACAACGGCTTTGTCGAAGTGATGAAAATATCGCTGCCGTTAAGGCGTCCGTAGCAAACGATCCAAATCAGTCGATTCCGCGGCGTTCTTAAGAACTGGGCATCGCCAAGACCACTTTATGCCGAATTTTGCATAAAGATGTTGGTTTACACACATACAAGATCAAGCTGACTCAAGAATTGAAGCCCATGGACCATTTGACGCGACGTATGTTCTCACTTTGTCAAGTCCTTATTGGAAGACTCTATATTTTGAATAAAAGTTAAGTTTTTCCCGTTTATATAGCTCGAAAGTCTGCTATGGAAGGACATTTCTGAGGCCAGATTTTGCTTTCAGAAAAATATACTTTAGTCCCCGTGTTTGATATTTTTATGCCTGAACTTATAAGTTTCCTCAAGTACTGAACTATACTCAATAGTGTATGTACAGCGCAAATTTTTCCGAATTTTCTTTTTCCGGATTTTTTTGTTGTAACCAACCACCAAACTTTATTGTATGAAATGGGTATTATAGTCATTAGATTATAAATTTAAAAAAAACCCGCACTTAAAAATTTGTAAAACACAAAAAATTAATTAAGAGAGCTAATCAGCGATTGACATTCCGCAAATGAATATATTGATGGAAAAATTTTCCTCTTTGCAAAAATTTTTTTAATAAAGTGTAAGTTTTGATTATAAAGTATTTATCACATGTTCGTTGATAAAAATAATGAAACAATGTTTTAAAACTTTTTTACAGGTACAAAAAGCATTCAAGGACCTCGGTATTCAGCTCATCCCAAAAAATTTTCTGTTCCAAAGAATCGGTTGCAGAATAGCTACTTTTCATTCACAACCCCTTCTAACACCGATTTTTTTGTTTGAATGTGTCGCAAAAGCAACCCCTTCTATAGCTCTAAAGTGGAACCGGCTGCTCTAGAATCAGTTCTGGAACTACTTCTGGAACTGATTTTACGTCACCCACACCTACCATATAGGATCCCAGGAACTAGTTCCGGAACCAGTTCCATGGAATCGGTTGCAGTGGAACCAGTTGTAGAATTGGTGTGGTGGGCTACTGATTGTAAAAAATTTTCCTGGTATGGATTGGCCTGGAAACCACCCGGATTTTTATCCTATCGAATATTTATGGAACGAGATGAAACGTAAAGTGGCTCAGCATAAGCCACAGAGTAAACTGGAGCTAAAAAGTATTTTTGAAAATGTCTGGGAAAATGAGATTTCAAACAGTGAATTGCAAAAACTTGTTGAGTCAATGACTTCCCGAATCGGAGCAGTTATAGGCTCCAGACGGGGGTCGAAATCTGATTAGACTTAAGATAATAATAATATTTTCTACAATATTCAAGTAAACAACCAGCAATTTCTTTTATTTTGTTTAATATTGAAAATATTTTGAAAACCGGGATTAATATATGAAACTAAAAATTATCCTTTTATGTATTTCATATGGAAAAAAAGAAAAATACAATTTCGAGATCAATGAAATTTTCTTAAAAACTGTATTTTTATTTATAAAATCCATGTTTAAAAAATTTTGCATATGGTCCAAACATAAGCTGAGAAATTTAAAAACTACTGCGAAAAATGAAGTCGTACTCGTAAGATGTGTGTGACCGCAGGTGTAAATGTTAACAAGTATTCTTCAACACGTTGTACATTGCGTACAAAAGAAACTGTTGCTGCATCATAATTCACAATAATTACGTTTGTGTTCATTGAATTTATGGCAGATATTTTGGAAATATTTGTGGATTTACAAAATCCAATTTGTATAATAACTGAAGCGGCGCGACTAGCGGGCGCGGCTTACATTTCGTGAGAGCCCCAAAATTAGATTTATGTATATTAACCCCCAGTTTCAACAAGAATTTTTTGTTCAATCGAATCGGATATTTAGATTTCCAAAAATATTTCAAATATTGATAATAAAAAATATATAAAGTTACACAGAAAGTCAGTTGGTAGTGCAAAAAATAATGATACTTCATTACAGTTTCGACAGTGGGAGAATTTTTTAAACTAAAAATCGCATTTACTTAACCCAATGTAGGGCATTTAAATTATGCATGTCATTTTAAGAAATGACCTAGTCCGAACACATTATGTACACATATATATAAATATATTTAATAACGAGTCCTTATAAAGGAATCATGATATAAAGTATGCAATTATAATATAAATAAACAACACAGAAAACTAAAAACGAAAACAGAAGCCTCCTTTTTTCAACATTAACCAAAGGAAAAAAAAACAGATAAAACAAAAAAGTATCTTCACTGCTTCAATAACTAAAAAAACTGTTTATACACATCAGCCTCTTTTGACATTGCTTATTTAAATGTATAAGTAAAAATAAAACTGGCTTTTGTCTGGAAATCAACTTTGTGTTAGCTTATCGGTAAACAAAATTGCCAAAGTTGTGTTTCCTAAAAAACTAAACAGCTTTTCGTCTGTAAGAATATATATATTTTTTACTTTTTATAATAATTTTGGTACCAATTTTTTTTTTTAGTAAATTATCTAAGTGTGTGTAATTAATATTTACTAATTTACTAACTCATATTATTCATACGTAATTAATATACTAAAGTGTTATGCATAATAATTTGAAAATCTTATAACACGTTTACTAAATGAATTTTGTATAAAAAATCTCTTTTATAACTCACTTCTAAATTTTAAAAGTGATTATGCATATGACTGTAAATCTTAACACGAATGGTGTTCGATTGTTACATTCTAAAAGGGAAGGTCTGTTTGAGTGGTTGCCTAAGATTTGAATAAAATTGGGATATGGGATAGAGAAAATATAAAAATAGGTATCTGTACCTTTTTAGCAGCCCAATCTCATAGCCGAGGGTTAACAAATAGAGTTAAAAATTACCCCGATTTTCGTTTTTGGAATTTTTAACGTTTATTCCTACGACATATATACACTAAAAAAAAAAGTTAGTATAAAAATTAGTAAAACGGTTTCCAATGTTATTATACTAACATTATGCTAACTTTTAGTATAAAGTTATTTTTTAGTAAAATAATTTGGTATTCTCATTTTACAAATTACAGAATTTTTTACTAATTTGGGTTGCTAATTCTACAAATTTAATTTTACTAAATTTTGAAACCCAATTAGCTAAAATTAGCAAAAAAAAATACTAATCTTTTTTTGAAGCTGAAAATTGTTTGTTTGAAAATGGACTTGGCTATATCTTCGTCATTTATAGTTGGATTGGGACAATATATACACCGTTGGAAAGGTAGTGGAAATGTCTTTTAGAAGATTTTTTTTTAAATTATTATTACGGTCGGCGAAAGAATTTCCATTTTTTTTTTTTTTTTTAAAGAAACGTTTTTATTTCATAAAAAGACCTATATAAGAATAAAATTTGTACTTCTTTATATATTGCCAAGACTTAGAGCTTTCATTTGAAATATATATCAAGTTTTTATCACTTCAAACACCAAAGATGTTTGGGGTCAAACGTATTATAATTTTTATACACGTTACGTGAACAACATGAAGTGAAACATTTTTTTGGGAAATAAATTTTGTAATCGCGTGATTTTTTTTCTTTCCAAATATGCACAATTATTTCAAAAATAAAAAATCTCAATAGGTTACAAACATTTTTTTCACAAAAAAAAAATGTCTTCAGTATGAGTTTGTTAAGAGTAAAAAGAAGCTTCAAAATTAATAAAAGCGTCCGAGTTAATTTTAAGGTAATGTCTCTCTAAATTTTGTAATGGCTCTTCTTCCGATGACGAATCTTCTTACAATTTACTTAAAATTAGGGGAAAAAGTTATTTTATTTCCCACATAACTTTTTTATTTTGCAGAACTACAAATTTTAACTAAACCTTAAATGAAAGCTTAAGGTCGTGACTATAAAAATTTTTTTGGTATTTCTATGGTTACATACGGTTTTTTTCTATAAAAACCTTTTTTCTTAAAAAACTTAAACAAAAAAAATAAAACTCCTTCGCCGGGCCGTAATGGGTTAACAATAATAAATTAAAAAAAAAATGTGATCTTTAAGATATTTTAGTTACCTTTCAAATGATGTACATATTGTATGAATCGGACAATAAACGACGAAGATATAGCCGAAGCCATTTTCAATCTTTTCACCGAAATAACTCCCGACATAAGCGTTTCCGTTTTTCAAATCACTGGAAATACAGCCCGTATGACACTAGCTTGTATTTTCACTTTTTCTTGACTTTTTTCCGAGTTTTGTTAAAGTTTTTGCTTATTTACGAAAAATTAAAAAGGAAAAGAAGAAAATCAAATAAAACCCATAAAAAAAGTCAAAAAAAGTGAAGAAAAAAGCTAGTGTCATACGGGCTTAACTCTAACACGTGTGGTTTTTAACAAAAAATCACAAAATTTAGTAGCATGAAAAGCTTTTGACTAAAATCTATTTAACGGGCCGAGCTTGCTCCAATGACCGAACTAGCTTTTCAAAGTTAGTCAAACTCTTACACTCAAATATTTCAAAAATTTTAAATATTTAGGCTTGTATTCACAAAAATGTTTTGAATTTTATTAAAGTTTAATAAAACAAATTAACATGCAAAACAACAACAAAAATCGTTCAATTAGCCTCTAATAAGAAAAAAAGTTTTTTGTGAATACCATGTTAAAATATATAAAAACTTTTAAATATTTCAAAAATTTAATGTCTAAATTCATAAATATTTTATAAAATTATAGGAGGCTTGCAAAACAAATTTTTCAAACAAAATTTGTTTTATAAGTCTCCTATAACTTTACAAAGCATTTATGAATTTAGACATTAATATTTAAAAAAAATTTTAATATTTCAAATATTATAAAATGTAGCTAAGTATTTTACTTAACTACATATTTCAAATATTTCAAAATATTTATATTTCAGCTTTGAAATATTAATATTTGTGTACTTACTTCAAATTATTTGAAGTAAATGAAAATCTCGAGATTTCGATGTAAATGTTAACGCATTTTACGCCAAAACTAGCCTCATATTTCGACGGCGTCTCGACTCCCAAAAAAGTCTACGGCGGCAGCATTACGACTTTATGCCATTCGACTTGCATTTTTGCGAATGTGTGTTTATATTTTTAAGGAAAAAAATTTGTTCAAATAGTTGTGTTTTTACAAATACGGTTAAAATATATTATAAAAAATATATTTTATAAAATTATTATATAAAATATATTTTCTTTTCAGGGTTTTATAAATTCTAAATTAAGATTATCTTAAGTGAGTGGAATATTGTAATTTATTAATTGGCCACTAGGCTTTCAAATTACAAAATGGTGAATAAATTAAATTAAATTAAAAAAATTAAAATTAAAATTCTATAATTTATTGAGCTTTTAAAAATTTTTTATTCCTTATTTAGTAAATTTATCATCTTAATAAAGTTGAAAAGAATTAAACAGATAGTTTAAGTCAAAATTATTGAATTTTTCGCTACAACAAATTGAAGGCTGTGCAGTTGTCATAAACTTAAAAAATAAGATGTTAATCGCAATACGGTACACAAATCAATATGGGATGCTTTTAGCAATCGCAAAGTAGATAGGTATGTTACACTCTGAATCTGAAACATAATTTTTCATATTATTACTACTTATTTCCAGAGCGGCTGTACAATTTAAACTTCCTCCGAACAATTATGACTTTCCTGTTGCAAAATCTAAGAGGAAATCTTATGAATGCCCTCTGTTGTAGTTTTGTTCCCAGACATGGAGTGGAATGAAAGCCTATGTTCGGAAAAACAATTGCAGTGTGCCGCAACATTACAAACTCTTAAGAATACTTTACAAGAACGTAATGTACGCATTTGCTTAGTGCTTCTACAAAAGGCAGCTCCACTGCCACCTGGAGAAGATTTACTAGCTTCCGAAGGGGCTATTAGTTTTACGGCAGCCTGTGGCCTTAACAGTAAAATGTTATTTATTTTACCACACACTGAACATTTAATGGTTGAGAATAATATAAAATAGATTTGTTCCTCATACGTTACCACGGGTACTCAATTTTACCAAAAAGCATTTCTGTTGCCGAAATTAAGTGCGTTCCTTTACTTTTTGGGTAAAGTTAGGTAAAATGAGAGTAAGCAAAAAATCCACTCACAAAACGACAAAATTACCCAAAAGTAAAGGAACGCACAAAACCACTTTTCGCGCCCAAAGATGAATCTCAAAGAAATATGTGAAAATTGGTATAATTTTAGTTTGCAAAATTGAATAAACGCACATATTTATTAGCATTTAAAAGTTCTTATTGATTTTGTTCAATTATTTATAAATACCACATCAATTTATTTTCACAATTGTTTTTGGTGTTATCATTGCATCAGCTGTTAGTTTTGCAATTTACCAAAGTTAGCCGAAGGAACAAATAGCCATTTTTGGAAGGAAACAAAAAAATGGTCACTACCAACAAAAATAAAACCGATTAGTTAACCCATTGAGAAATAATAAACTTTTCAAGTCTTTTTCATGGTGAGACTTTAGAATTTGGCAAAAAAAATAGCCATATTTGGAAAGAAAAAAATCGCGCTTCTGACTTACCATGAAAAAGTCTTGAAAAGTTTGTTATTCCTCAATGGGTTAACTAATGGGTCTTATCATAGTGAAAGATATTTCTAAAACCTAATAATTGACATGCATTTTTTTGAGTTAATGTAAAAGAAAAAAAAAAGTAAAAGTTTGACCCCTAATAACTTTGTTGTTTGATGGGTTAAAAGGTCGAGCTATATCTTGAATGGAAGGTGTAAGTCTCGAAAATAAATTAATAAGTAAAAATTGTATTGTTATATACGCAATATTCTTAAATAAACCCCTTTTTAAAAAAAAGAACCCTCTAAAAATTAAAAATTTTTAACTGGGCGGATTAATTGGTATAAAAATCTTTAACGTCATTTGAAAGATATTTTAAACACCTTCCCTATGGTGCGCATACTGTCCAAATCCGACCACAAATCACGAAGTTATAAGCAAGTTCAACTTCGAACTTTGAACCAAAATGGAATCCCAATAAAGAATTATACCTGTGGTAAAAATTTGGACCCGATCGGAGCTGTTCCCCTAAACTCAACTTTAATCAAAACTGTTTTAAATTTACTAATGTTTAGTAATTTTTTTTGCTAATTTCAGCAATTTTATTTCCATTTTCATTTTGCAGAAATGTTACTAATATTTAGTAAAATTTACAAAATTGTTCTATAAAATTAATTTTACTGATTTTATAAATATTTAGTATAAAATTCGCTTGATTTTAGCAAATCGATTCCCATTATGAGTTTACGAAAATTATACTAAATTTTAGTAACTATTACAAATTTTTTCTACTACTTTCGCTTTACTAATAATTACAGGCATGTTTTGCTAAAATTAGCTAAACGGTCTGCTGGCCTAATATTAGTTAATTTTTCTGTAATATTACAGTTTTTTCTGTAACTTTTAGAGACTTTTTTATTTGAGTATACAAATTGGGTACCAAATGAAAGCTATTTTAAAGATCTACTAAATAGCATACTAAAAATATTAAAAGTTTTCAAGTAAAGGAGTTTTGAACAACTTTGCAACTATTTTTTTACCCTTAAATATCAATTTGGGACATTATAATTAGAACCAAAAATTATTTAATTCATTCCTTGTATAACATATTTAAATTTCATAAAAATCTGCAGGAACCCAGACAAAGACTGCATTTATAAGTAACTATGTGAAAATTATAATTTTGTGATTCGATTTTGAATCATATTCAGCGCGTTCATATTGTTTAAAGTGTTGTAGATTATTTGACCATGTCGTGTCTTATAAATACAACAACTTTTTCATGCTACATATTTTGCGTGCCACAACAGCAAAATATTTCCACTTTCAGCCTCAAATCTGGATTAAATATCATCCATGTTTTTGCTGTGCCCGCTTGTCGTAAATAAAAACCGCACAAAAACAAAAAAAAATGAAGATATTGAAAAAAAAAACAATTGTAGCATACAATTTCATGCATATAAGGAAAGCTTCTTCTTGAATTCAAGACAAGATTGTCCGTTTTTGTTTTTTTTTTTTGTAATCTTTAATGTTAAGCCTTTGCCACAATAATGATGATGATGATGCTGATGACGTTAATGATGAAAATCACTAGTGACGGAAGACTTCAGCTGTAGGCTTTGTTACTGTTTCGTTTTTTTTTCATACAATTTTAAAAGCAAAAACTCAGTTTTTTTGCTTTTGTGAAAATACCAGCAACAACATTAAACAAATATGTTGTACAACAACATTTCCATGCAAATGACCATGAAATGGAATTTGCAAATGAACGAGTTTTTTTATGTTTGTTACTGGATTTTGTGTGTAACGTACTTGAACCAGAAAACTCAATTTTGATTTTGATAACAGAAAATTCAAGTATAACTAATATAGAATGACGTTGAAGGTGTTTCATTTTTATTTTATTTTATATTTTATTTACTTTTTGCTGTAATACTAATTAAATAAAAAATATGTATTCACATTATAGAAAATCATATTTCTAAGTTAAGGTTTGTTCCTTAAGTCTTTTGATTTATATGAAAACTTTGTATAATGATAAAATACTCATTTCTTAAAACATAGCAATTTGTGTTACTTGAAAAAGATAATATTTTAGAGAAAGAAATTAACTGAAAGTGAATTTTATTTAAATTATTTTTATTTGTTATTGCCTCACAGATGATAAGTATTACTGATAGCATTCTAACAAGGAAATTATCTCATATGACAGTCTCCGAGTTTTATGAAACTCGCATATGCTATAGAGACTGGAAATCTTAGAACAACCTGTTTGATTATTTTGGCCATGTCGGGGATTTAGGAGGCAAATTAGGAGATTGAATATTAGAATAATAAATAATAAATTAGAAAAATAAGTAATTTTTCTAAATTCCTACAGGAAGGGCAATAAAAGGGAAAAGCCATCCCCTTGACGGCCTGCCCAAATCCCTGTAACTAGGAAGTTGAAATTTGGTTGGTATGTTCCTTCTCGGGCTTCGACATCCGCTAATACGTAATTGTCGGGAATTCCTACAGGGAGGACAAAAAGGGGAAAAGTTTCTCCCTTGACGGCCTACCCAAACCGCTGGAACTAGGAAGTTAAAATTCGGTATAAAGGTTTCCTCTCTCTCAGACATTTGCAAAAACGGGATTTTTGAAAACTGCTACAAGGAGGGACAGAAAGTAGAAAGTCTGCCCTTAAACCATGCCTAAACTGCTGGAATTAGGAAGTTGGACTTCGATAAATAGGCTCCTCCTCTGGTGTAGACATCCACTAAAATGGATTTTTTTTTTGGAAATTCCTACAGGTAGTGGGAAAAAAGGCAAACTTGCCGATAAGACACTTTTTGGAATTTTGGACAGGAACGTGGTTAAAATACTGGTTAAAAAAGAGAAAAGTGCCCCTTTTAACGTTCTGCCAAAGCGCTGGAGTTAGGAAGTGGAAATTTTGAATGTTTTTCCTCTGTAATATATATTTACATAGAAGGGATATTTGGAAGAGTTTCCGTCTTGAAGGTCTGCTCAAACGCCTTTGCACTGAAAGAATTAACCTTCATGATATTAATACTATAATTTCATAGAATTTTTTTCGTAGAATCAATGAAGAATTTCATTATTAATATAATATTTCATTAATATTATGAAATTTTTCATAACTTTTCTTTCATAAAATTTTATAATTTCATTAACAAAATTTATTGAATTTCATAAATTCAATCTTCATAAATTTAATGAAAATGTTTTATATATATGAAAATGTTCAATAGTATCTACTTTTTTGTTAATTTTTTTATAAAATATCGTCATTCCATTAATTTTTAAAAAATTTCATACAATTAGAATTTTATATTAAATATTTAAGAGGTGGCTAAATAAATTCTAAACTAAATACAAATTGAAAAAAGGCTTTAAAATTTCTTTGAAAATTTGTTTAAAACTTTTTAAAATTTCATAAAAATTTAGAAACCTGAATTTAGTAGTTTGGATTTTATTTAGCCAATTCGCACCCACCCTTAATTCTCAAATACAATAGTTTTATGAAACCATAAGGACGAGTTTTAGTGATTTCATACTGAGAGAATTATCTTATAATTATACCCTACACCACTATGTGGTCAGGGTATTATAAGTTTGTGCTGATGTTTTTAACACCAAAATATATTGGTCCTAGACCCACCTTATAGTATACCGATCGGCTCAGAATTTTTTTTTATTTCGATTTAACGATGTCCGTCTGTCCGTCCGTCCGTCTGTCTGTCTGTCCATGCATTCTTGTGCGCACTCTACAGGTCGCAAATATTAAGATATTTTGATGAAACTTGGTATACCAACTTATGTCGGTCCAAGAACGACGCCTATTGATTGTGGTGAACATCGGTTCATGTTTAGACCTAGTGCCCATATAAGGGTCCCACCAAAATTAAATTTTTTATACGCTGCAGGTCGCAAATATTAAGATATTTTGATGAAAAATGGTACACCGATTTATATCGGCGCAAGGACGAAGCCTGTTGATTTTGGTGAACATCGGTCCATGTTTAGACCCAGTGCCTATATAAGGGTCCTACCAAAATTATACTGTTTATACGCTGCAGGTCGCAAATATTAAGATATTTTGTTTAAATTTGGTGCACAGACCTATCTTGTCGCAATAACGCAGCCTATTGATTTTGGTGAACATCGGTCCATGTTTAGACCTAGTGCCCATATAAGGGTCCCCCCAAAATTGGCTTGGTTACAAACTGCAGGTCGCAAATATTAAGATATTTTAATGAAATTTGGTGCGCTGACTCACATTCTAGAAAATTTTGACACAAGCCCCATTTTAACCCATTCGAATTTCGGATCCAAACATTAGTTGGCTTTTAACCAGACTGGTGTAGGGTATTGTATAGTCGGCATGCCCGACTTTAACCTTTTTACTCGTTTTTTATTAATTTTTTAATATTAATTTTGGACTATGCAATTTTTATAAATCATATTTTTTCGAAACATTAATAAGGAATTTCATTAATTGGATTAAGCTTATTATAAAATTCTATGAAACTTTTTAATTTTATGAATTATTTCATTAGATATATTTTGTACATTCGTAAAATATGGTACAATTTACTACGCTTTTGGAATTTGCTAAATACTTTTTATTTATCGACTCCAGCTCAGCAACGACAATAACCAACTATAATAAATAATAATAAATGAAATTGCTTCATAGATTTTATGAAGCTCTTCATTGGCTGAATGATTTATTCATTGCAGGAGTGGGCTATTCATTTTATGAAGAGTTTCATTAATTTTATGAACGAATTCCAGTGACAATTTTCATCGAAACTATAAAGAAATTCATTACTGAAGTGATGATAATTCTCTCAGTGTGGCTAGTTGCTAACGCACCGAAAGGTATTTTTTGAAAATGGGGATAGAAAAGCAGAAATTCTCCCTCTTATCGCCCTGGAACATTAAAATGGGGAAACAAAATGGTGTGGAATGAAAAACGAGTGGAATAGAAACCCTAGACTGGTGCTACGAAACGAAATGGAATGGGCAACGAGTGGGACTGAAACACCAGACAATGGCAACGAAATGGGAATGGGACGCGAAATGGAATGGGGAAAGAAATGGAATTTAAACACTAGGAATGATTGCTATTGAAGCATAAGACAATGGGAATGATATTGAATGGAACGAGAAACATTTAAATAAACGGGGAATGAGTGGAATTGAAGCACTAGACAATAGGAACGAAATGCTATGGAATGGCGAACGAAATGAAATAAAACGAGGAGCAATTGTAAATGAAAATCCTAAATTGGCAAACGAAATAGAATAGAACCGGAAACGAGTGCAATTTAAATAAAGGGTGTTTTTTAAGCCCGATAGAACTTACGAAACGATTAACTGTTAAACGGACTATCATACAGAACTAGGGTTTGGGATTTCCCGGACTTTTCTATTTCCCGGGAAACGGGAATGAAAAAATTTGATTCCCGGGATTCCCGGGAAATATTTTTGAACAAAATTGTTAATGAAAACCACCTATATAAGTAATTTTTGTTAAAAAAAAAACACTATTTCAGTACAAATTCAGTCTGTGTAGTGAGAATTCAAAGTAAAAATGTCAGAATGTTGAACATTTGATTTCACATAAATTACTCGCAGCACTACCAAATGAAATGCATGATTCCAGCAGGCACCTACTACTGGACTATCGGAAACAAACCGTTTCATCACACTTGGCCCATTAGATATGGTGGCCACAATGTTATTTTCCAAAGCCAAATAAAACTCTTCTAGTCTTATTTCTACAATTCTTCTTATTTCATCAGCATTACATCTTCCTGACATATAAACCAACCTTATATTATAAAATGAATTATTTCAGTTTATACATATGTTCAAATATCTCTTTTGTGATTTCTGGTCCATTCGTCTAAGATTATAGTAAATCTCCTATTGTTAGAAATATTGCTCGATATTTCTTTTATCATGATATCTTTTACATGATTGTAGTAATGTAATATAATGTTCTTTACATCGGTTTCATTTTTTTGCAATGCCAGGTTTTTATTATAAAAACTTTCTCGAATAAACGAAGATCTAGTTATGGTGCGGATTGACTGCAGCTAATTTGGATACCATTTCAGGAAATGTTTGGTCTACCATAAAACTTTTAATGCCTATTCAGCTTACACTTTTTTCTTCAGGTACTTTGCTAACTTTAGCTTAAACGTTATTCTTGTTGGTTTCTTCAAGAGAAGATGAATGACCATAAATTTTTTTTTGTGAACCAAATTTAGATGTCGGATAACCAAATTTATATACCACCGTTAACCATTAGTCTTTTCTTTTCACATTTATTAATGAAAATGTTACTTATAAAATTATTGACCCTTAATATAAAGGCGTATTTTAAATTTAAAGTCGACTTTATTTTTAATCAAACGGTTTTGTTCATTTTGTGTATGAAAACGTTACAAAAATATTTATATTTTCAAATATTTTGATTGGTTGAAAATAAATTAACTAATCAGAATGCTCCAAAAATAAACCAAGTCAAGGTATACTGCCACCCAATATTTTAACAAAGTCGAATTTAACTCAAATATACATTTGAAAAATTTAGAAAGTAAGGGCGATTATTTGTAAGAAACAAAGCTATTTTTTCATATTTCTTTTAAACATTTTACCAAGTTTTTAGGTTTTACTACTTAAATTTTGAATAAGTTATACGAAAAATCTTTATTAGCTGAAATGCTCCTAGTTACTTCGCAAAGATTTTATTTCTGTGTCAAATAAATTGATTCCCTTTTAAAAGATTTTAACAATGACATTTTGGTTTTGGTATTTAAAATGTTTTTTATGACTAAAATTAAAAAATCCTATTCGAAACAAAAACATTTTAAAAAATTTAATATTTTTAAAATTTCCCGTTTTCCCGGGAAAAATATATTATTTTCCCGGGAATTCCCGGCAAACATTTTCCGGGATTTCCCGGGAATTCCCGCCCATACAAAACTCAATTTTTGACATTTATGATCAGTATATCGTGAATAGATTAAAGCTTGAACAACGCTACCAAATTATCCAGATTTAATTTGAAAATCAATTTCAATTAGTGCAACTTATAAACGACTTGGTGATTTTTGTGGCACAAATAATTGTCCATCTGAGATAGATTTCATACAACATACTCTCTAAATGATGCAATAACACCAACACGTCGAAGAAATGTGTGTAATGAAGAGAATATCGCCGCTGTAAATGGAAGTGCGGAATAACATCCACATTTATTGATTCGTCTTCGGTCGCAGGCGTTGGGACTCTGTCCGTCCACTAAGTGGAAAATTTTGCACAAAGGTCTTGGCCTACACCCGTTTAAGATTAAGCTGGTGCGGAAATTAAAGCCACGAGACCATCATATGCGTCGTTCTTTCACCGATTTGGCTCTACAGTAGTTGGAAACTAATCCGATGTTTTACCGCAAAATTGTGTTCAGCGATGAAGCACATTTTTGGCTTAACGGGTTTATGAATAAACAAGATTTCAGCATATGCAATGAAACCAATCCACAACTGACCCTACAGACTCCTTTACATCCAGAAAAGTGCACAGTTTGCTGCGGTTTACACGCTGGTGGCATCATTGGATCTTATTCCTTAAAAAATTAAGCCGGAGCTCGCGTTACGGTCAATGCAGGTCATTACCATACCATGATCAATGATTCTTTGATTGAAAATATGGATAACATTCATCCGGGCGAGATGTGGTTTCAACAGGATGGCGCTACGTGCCATACGACGACCGCAAACATCGACTTATTGAAGTCAAAATTTGGCGATAAGTTGATTTCGAGAAACGGACTTGTCCATTAGCCTCCAAGGTCATGCGATTTGACACCCTTCGATTATTTCCTGTAGGGCCACGTGAAGTCACTGGTTTATGCTGGTAAACCAGCAACAATTGACGACTTGAATGCCAACATTCTTCATGTTATTCGTCATTCGTTTTGGATTAAAGTTAAATTTTTGTGTCATTTTTTACAATTTATGGTTCTAACGCGCTTAAAAACAACCTTTACAGCTGAAACGAAATTAAAGGGAATTTGAATGACTCAAACAACTGGAGTTGGTTCTTGAAATGCTAATATGGGACTCTACCCTTAACCCTCTAACGGGCAAGGATGTCTCAAGGCAGCTATCATAAAATTGCCCACAAATGCTTCAAGTGCGCAGTTTGCAATCACAATTTAAGTTACTCCGATAGAAAACAAAATGCACTAAATGTTTTTAGAAGAAATTTTTCGTATGCCGTGCTTAGTTTGGAAGCTAGAAAGTTGAAAAATTAAAAATTCGTAAAATTTCAAAAAATAATTATTTTAAAACGAACACAATTTTCAAAAATCTAAAAAGCATATTTACAATCACTAAAAACTTTTGATAATAAACTCAAAGCAAAAATGAAGCCTTAACTTTTGTAATAAGTTCTCTCTTTGGTCCAGAGACCCACGATCATTTTTCAGGGTATCTTTCAAAGACGTGGTCTTAACTTTAAAAGAATAGATGGATATAAATGCCAAAACTACTAACACGAAATGAAATTTTATGAAGTTTTGTGACATACATATAGTGCTGATGCTATTTTTAATGCGACTTTACTACTTTAGAATTTTTCGTATGGCATTTCCTTAAGGGGTGTTAATACTGTAACAACAGCATTTTAAAGGGCATATCTGAACGGTTGTCAAAAATTCAATTAGCAATATTTTTAATATTTTATTTTCTATTTAAAAGTCATATTATTGTAGTATTTTTAGAAAATATCAGTTTTATATTTCCCCAGCAAATATCGCCAGAGTTGCCACTTCATTACAGGCCTTTTTTAAAAAGGGCAAAATCGGCTGCCACTGTGCAGCCTTCATTAATTATCGGAAAATAAAAATGTAAAGTGATTCTTAATCCCAGATAAATTCTCTAGTTATTATCGTCCGATTTTTATTTAAAATTTTTTTTTAATAAAGTTTCCACACAAACTTAAAAATTCCAAAAAAAGGCAAGAAAAAACACATTTGCTAGGTGATATAAACTTTATTTGACCAAAATTCAAAAAAGGGCCACGATAAGGACTAGAGTTTTCTGTTGCCTACGAAAAAAAAAACCCGGATCGAATCGGTTAACCCATCTGGGCTGTACAGTGGCAGCCGATTTTGAACTTAGGGTTGTGGGAAAACGGAAATTTTACGCTAAGAAAACAGCAAAATTTCAAAAAACTGTGTATGAACAAAATCTCGCAGATTTCTACATGGGCACTAAATTTAGGAAGAGTCGGATAAAGATATTTTATATATTATCGGTCAAAATCTTTTGTTTCGAACACTTTATTTATTTTTATGGCTTATAAAAAGCAATCAGTACCTGCCTCAGATAACGTGCCTTCGCCCACCATCGAGGAATCGTCATTGGATTTTTTTTAAAGACTGCGTGTAATTCTTACATCTTTGGAAGTAATTTTTTTCTCTTTGTTCTGCTGTATTATGCGAAATAAGACTTATAATAAAGTCAATGATAAAAAATGCTCCCGAAAAATTTTGTGTACAAATTTAATGCATAGAATATTACTTTGTGACTAAAATATATTTTACAAAAAATCATGTGGAAATTTTATTTCTTCTAATTTTTTATTGATATTTCCTGAGCATATACTGAAAAGTATGCTCTATCCAAATAAAATATAAAAAAAAACAAAACTAATCCTGAACTATAAGCCAGTATCACTAAAATTTGGACATCTCAGATTCGCACCAAACAAAATGCTGACAGCGAAGCCGAGGCGGACATTTAAATTACAATTTATATTAATGCCTTTCAAATAAAACGAAAAATGCATTGATATCAAAATTTTAAATTTCTTAAAATGCAAGAAAGTTTATTACATTAAGAATTTCGGAAGGTAAACATCTGGCATTTATTCCCACTTACTCGTTGGACGAAATAGTGTTAACAACAAAAAAAAAAAATTTTTTCTTCCAAAATGTCGAATTTTGTGGCAAAAAAGCATAATTTGTGCGAAGTTTTGCTTTATTTGTTCAATTTGAAAAAATTGCAGCTGAAGCACATCGATTGCTCACTGAAGTTTATCCTAAATACGTTCCATAGATTTTAATGTTCCATCGATTTCATTGTGTGTGCGCTTCAGAAGTGGTGAATTTGACATGGGAGGCAAAGACTGCCCAGGTCAACCAAAAAAGTTCGAAGATGATGAATTGGAGGCACTACTCGATGAAGATTTGTTGTAAAACTCAAGAAGAATATGCCAAATCATTGGGAGTCATTTAAACAGGAATTTCAAGAAGTTTACAAGCAGCAGGATTCATCCAAAAGCAAGGGAATTGGATACTACACGAGTTTCAGCCGAGAGAGAATTTTGCATGTCCGAACTGCTGCTTGAACGCCATAAAAAGAAGTCGTTCATTACTAGCGATGAAAAATTGATCCATTTCGACAACCCGAAGCGCAATAAATAGTATGCGAAACCCGGCCAACCAGCCAAATCAACCCCAAAGTCGAATATTAATGGCGCCAAGGTAATGCTCTGTATTTGGTGGGACTGAAATCATCCCATCTATATGAGCTACTGAAATCGGGCTAGACGATCACAGCGAACCTGTACCGAACACTACTGATTCGTTTGAAGCGAGCATTGGCCGAAAAACGAACGAAATATGCAACTAGACGGTAAGCCGTAATATTCCAGCATGACAACGCTCGGCCACATATTGCAACACCGATTAAAAAATATTTAGAAAATAGTGTTTGGGAAGTTTTGCCTCACCCGCCTTATAGTCCAGAGCTTGGCCGTCTGACTGCCATTTGTTTCGCTCTCACTGGAATACGCTAAATTTTATTTTGCATAACCAAGGACGAAAAATTCATTCGGAATGGCTGAAGTGAGAAAGTTGTAAATTACATTTTATTACTTGTAGTCCAATATAAAATATATAATACTGTTAATCATTAATTCCAAGCGTAAGTGTTTTCCCAACACGTTACAAAAAACTTCTTGTATACAACACCTTAAAAACAAATTCTTAGAAGTTGAATTGCTGCTATCAACAACCTACTGTATATGAGAGTGGTCTGCCAGGAAACGTTAAAAACCCGACTTCGAAGAAAATTAAGATACGGCTTTTCAATATTAAGACAACGATATGATTTTCTTCTTTTTTGATTCTCTATACGATACCATCATCACAATCAGAGGGAACCCATCAGAGGCCTTCCCTTATCGGTCTTTATTTTAATAATTACAAATGACATTATATTTCAATAGTGCGATTGATCACCTCTTAACAATTACCATAAACTCTTTCAAAAAATATATAACTATAACAAAGTTCGTCACCCAAGTTATTGCGTTTTTAAAACTAAATTATTTTTTAAATAAAACACTATTACTAAATGGGTTAAATACAATATTTATGTGCATGAGCTTGAAAATAAAGCTTATCTTTGAGATACATAAATAAAGCCGGATCTTAACAATTGAATTTCAGTTGAACAATAACAAAAGAGAGTTTAATATAAACGACTTTTGTTACTATGACGCATAAGGTGGCAGGTTAACAATTTCAGTTGCTTAATAAAAACGGACATAACTCAGTAAGAGAAAATGTAATTGGAACAACAAACTACAAATACAATTTCTTTAAGATACCCAGCAAAAACATTGCAAGTAATGCTTTACAAACTACGTCTTTCACTGCTTCACAAGTATCCGTTAGCCTATTTTTACTGCTTTTTAGAAGTTATTCTGAACAACTTCAAAAAATCACTTCTTTCATTGCTTCCAAAGTATCCGTTAGTATATTTTTACAGCTTTTTTAGAATTACTTCTGAACAACATCCAAAAAAATAACTTAAGTATTGCTTCTAAAGAGTAATTGCTCTAGAAGTGATCCTAAAAAGTTATTTTGGTATCATTTGGCATTTCCAAACAGAGGGTCCCTTGTTCGATTCCCGGCGGGACCAATATTTTTTATTAATTTTTTTTTTAATATTTATAATTAATTTGTTCACATTCAATATTTTTTATTAATTTTGAAATTTTTAAAAATGTATAGATAGAAAAAAATTATGAGAAATCGCTTTTTATGCACCTCTAAAAATAATACTGAAAACAATATTTAATTGGAGTGGTTTATACTTGTTTAATAAGTACTTTTATTGAAGAGACAAAGTGGTGTTTTTATGCCAGTCAACTTTCATATCAAAGAATAGCTCAGCGGTAGAGCGCTAGACTAGCAATCTTGAGGTCGCAAGTTCTATACCCGGTAGCGACAATAAAAAATTTTTATAAAATAAAAAAATATAATTTTTTTTGGGAAGAATTTTTTTTTTAACTTTTAATTGGTGAAAAAGGGCTTCGTTTGCACTCGTTCAAAAAGTACTGAAAAAATATTAAAGTGGGAGTACTCCTCTCCTATGACAACTCAATGTTAAAATCATTAGTGTTTATGTTAAAAAAAGAAGTGCATCTAGAACATCAATTGTAGTGCTTTTTCTACTGCTTCGGCATCTCTTTTTTTTGCTGGGTAATGTTAAATCATTCAAATATTGAAAGTTTTTTCTTATACTTATTTGGAGCCTTTTACAATAATTATAGCCAATGTTTTGTATCCCGTCGATTCAATTGTGGTTAATGAGTAAAAATCAACTACATGCAAAATAAGGTGTATAAAATTAATATAATGGACGACATACAGACTGCATTTGAGCGAATTAAAATTAAAAAAAAAAAACGTCATAACTAAAACATGATTACAATTTGTACTACGACTACCTCATACTAGACGTAAAGACGTTTTTAGAAAATATAATACAGCTTATATGAGAATATAACTGCAACGTAAAGGTATTTTTTAAATTTTTAGAAGGTTAATGTAAAAAAAATCATAAACTTATTGCATTCAGCTCGTATTCTTTCAGAAAAGAACAATTTGTATACCTTAATATTAGAAGTTTTCATTTCATACCATCTAAAAAGCTGGGTGCTGTCAATTGACTGAGTTAAATAAACTATTGCCACTTTCTTCTTCTTCTTTTACTACCTATCCATTTATGAATATAAGCGATTACATGCAAGATTTCTTTCAAAATAAGCTTTTTATAAAATCTAATATCCCTTGTGTGACTAAAGCCCAGATTGCGCATCATTTCCAGCTCTAAATAATTTAATGTATACATTGCTTTTAATATCTCTTCAATTCCTTCGTACTTTTGTGAAGCAATAAGTCTTGAAAAGCTGAAAAGTAGCAGTAATAACTTTTAGCGCTTCTCAATTTCTTCTGGGATATTTCTTAATCAATATCAACTAAATTTTAAGTAACTGAAGTGCAATTTATTTTACCATAGTAAATTTATAGAAAACTATATAAAAAATAGTAATAAAACTTCCAATTTAGTTTAAATAAATGATGCAAAAGCAATAGAGAAACCATTACAATTAATGCTACTTTTCTTTTATCAGAAACACTAATGATTTTAATATTGATTTTTCATATGAGCGCAGTACACCCACTTCAACACTTTTTCATTGCTTTCTGAGCTAGCGCAAAGGAAACTCTTTTTCATTAATGAAAGTAAAAAAGTGATATTTTTTATTTTACTTCGATTTGTGTTCAATAACCCTTAATTGGATTTGCAAAATTTAACACATGTAAAACTTTAACACCCTGCAAAAAATATATTCAAAACTGCTAGGAAAGGCAATAAAACTAATGAATTATATTCACTTCTTCTGCACGGAAACGCTAATGATTTTAACGTTGAATTCTTATTTTGAGCAAATGCAAAGGAAACTCTATTTCATCAATTTAAAGTAAAAAAGAAAATATTTCTTTATTAAAAAAAATAATTTTATTGCCGCCATCGGTATCGAACTTGTGACCTGAAGATTACTAGTCTAGCTCTCTACCGCTGAAATATCTTTTGATATGAAAGTCGAGTGCAATAAAGATCCCAATTTGTTATTGCGTATATTGTGCCTAATTTTCTTCATTAAAACTACCCGAGTAAAAAAAGTTAGATATTATAAAATACAAACATATCTTTTTTTGGTATAGCCTAAACTACAATTTGATCCGAAAAGTGGTGGATCGTACTGTATTAATTTAGATACACCTTGGATTTAATACAATGAAATACGATCCGAATAATGGGGTTATCTTAGTATATATAATTAGATTTAGTACAATAAAGTTACAATTTATTTGATACCATTAGACAAAAATACTTCATTCAAAGTTCGCTCATATTGCATTAAATCGTCCATTCTATTGAAATTAGTTTTTGATTGTCATTATGGCACATCCAATTCTATATGATTAGATAAACCCATTTTCGGATAGTATTTCATTATATTAGATGCACGGTGCATATAAATGAATACAGCATGATCCACCATTTTTCGGATCAAATTTTGTTTTGAGCAACTTCAGAAAAAGATATGATTGCATGTTGTAGCTCATTAATTTTTTTAATAGGGTACTACCACGGAAGTGAAAAAGATGCACGGCAATTCAGTATTTTTCTAGTACTATTTTCACAGGTGCATAAAAAGCAATTTTCATCATTTTTATTTTACATACTCAGCAAAAAAAATTGGAATCATGCCTAAAAAATAACTTTTATTTTGTGAGATTGCTGAAAAAATTAAGCCAGAAAAAAATTTAAGCTCAATCGAAAAATTTTTGATTGAGCTGGCTTTTCAAAGTTTTGTGCTACAATTTACAATGGGAAAATGTACTTTTTTCGAATTTTTTGAAAATATATTTAGTTGAGTTAGTTTAGTTGAATACAAATAGCAGTTTATCCTGCTAAAATCAGCAGAAATATTTACTAAAAGATTGTAAACTGCTGTCTTCAAAACGCTCGATTTTTTGCATTTAAAAAAAAATCAAAAAAGCTTCGAAAATTTTAAATTTTTTGTGTGATATTTTAGGCTACTAATTACACAGTACAACAGCCAATCTGGGGGGTGAGAAATTCCAAGTCAGAGTGATGGTACTAGGTCAGTATAGTAAAACCCTCAAAGGGTTTGGCGTTCGTATGTGTCATTTTTTTTATGACCTTTTAAATTTTTTCCTTATCTTGATGTTTTTTCGCTTAGTTGTAACATTTTGGCAAAAACGTAGTTTAACATAACTCGAGAACCACTTGTCCGATTTTGATGAAACAAATTTAGAAAAATTTAGAATTACAATTTCTTTAATCCGTTCATATAACGTTCAACAGTTTTGCCGGTAAAATATTTTTTTGCCTAAAAATTAAAAATTTTTTTTTTTTAAATTCATAAAAAATCCAAAACGGAAAAAAGGATCAAGTGTTATTAATTTCATGTAAAGTCACATAACCTATAAACAAAATTTAACGCGTTCTGCTTTTATTTACAATTAAGTGAAGGTATCCCATTTTGACAAGAATATTGATATTTGTTTTTATTCAAAAAAGTGTCACTTATCGCCTTTTTCATAAATTTTCCGCAATAACTCCAGACTTCTGACCATAAACTACTAAAAAAATTAAGTAAACATTTTTATAATTTTTTATTTTTATTTTATTTATTTATTTTTATTTATTTTAATAAATATTGCCTAGACTTTTTCGATGGTGGTTGTTCGGGACTAGTGGCATCACATTCATCGCTATCATCAGTGTCTGAACCACACATAATGTCAATGTGTGACTCCACTGTTGGCCCTTCTGCATCTCCTGAAAATTCTTTATCATCAAGATCATCCTTGTCTTGCCACACTAACTTACTCCACCAGCAAATTTCCGCAATTATTGCACTCGGCGACTTTTTGCCTCTATATCTGTAAGTTTTTGTTTTATTAAAATGAGTTTGAAAAAATAAAAAATCAGTATTACCTCATTTCAAATGGCATAGCAACTTGATGATAGCGTTCACCTTGTTCATCAGATTCGGTAGCCAATTGTTTGCTGAAGTAGTCCAGATGATGATGTAAATAATGGATTTTCAAGGACATGTGGACACCAATTTCCAAGAATGCTCTTAACATCCTTGCGACAGAAACATCGTAGTTGTTAGAACGATGCTTTCCCAACAAGCCTTCTATTACTTCTTTGATTGCCTGCCATGCATTCAATTCAGCGTCAATCAAAATATTGTTGAATGCGTCACTTTTAATCAGCTTTCGTATATCTGGACCATTTAGTACGCCTGATTGGAAAAAATTAATTTGTTAAGATGGAAAATCATGGGAAATGAATGTGATATTATAACTTACCTTCTTTAATTTTACTTTCGCTGAGTCTCGGGTAAATTAGTTTCAAACACAAGAAAACTTCATCTCTTTTGGCGACAGTTTTGATAAAATTCTTAACAATTCCAAGTTTAATATGCAGTGGAGGCAGCAATATCTTCTCCTTCGGCACTAGAGGCTCACGAATAATATTGGCCGTTTGTAACCTGCTGTGCTCTCTGAGTTTCCATCCGTGGCATGCATATTGGTCACCGGAAAATCGTGTGTCCCAATCGCACAAAAAGCACATATATTTTATATAGCCGCTTTGAAGACCGCAAAGCATTGCTACAACTTTTAAATCGCAGCATATGCGCCACATATGTTTGGCGTAGTTAACCATTTTTAAAATATTTTCCAGTGCATCATATGTTTCTTTCGTTTCTGTACTGTAGGCGATTGGAACTGAAGGTTTTTTATTGGTCTTATGCAGTAAAACCGCCTTCAAGCTGAGTTTTGAACTGTCAATAAATAATCTCCAGTCATCTGCTTCATATTTTATTTCCATTGCGTCCATCAATTTCCCTACATCCGGGCAATATGCAGAAGTTTTTTCATCATTCACAAGGAATAAACTTTGGAGTGTTGCCTGACGACTTCGATAAGCTGTGACTTTCACACCGGGTGCCAACAAATTGTTTGATTTCAAAATGGAAGCCAGCTCTTCCGATTTATGCTGTGTTAATTCCTACTTGGCAACAATTGAATCAAGCTTATTTTGATTTATTAAAATTGGCTCATTGGATACTGATGGCTCATATGGGGAATCATCACGTGCATGATATGTCGGAGCAGTCGTAGAAGAGAAAATATCTGGGCTAGAAGCTTTTGGCACAGGAATGTGGTCCGAATGAGGCAATGGTGTTGCGGCACTTGCAACACCAACGTAATTATACGATTTTCTTATCCTTTTTGCGGCTCCTTTATTCGCACATGCATAGCAATTCAATGGATTGTGACCTTCGCCAGGATTAGTCCAAGTCATTGGGATACCGAATGGCATACTTTCACGTCTTCTATTTTTCCAATCCATTAGACGGTTGTAGCAGCTTTTACACACTATATTTGGTACCCAATTTTCGTTCACTATAACATTTTGGTTGAAGTACATCTCGTATGTTTGAACAAAATCAGTACTGAAATTTCCCCTTTTTTTATGTGTTGAGACATATTGACCACAGCAGTAGCAAAAGCTATTTATATCTGGCTTGCACAGTTCCATATTCTGTTCTCTTTTGTTCACTTTTAAAAAACTGGAGAAAAATCACTTTTACTGTTCGCGTTCGTCGGCACTTGTTGAATGACAAAAATCACAGAACCAGTGTGAGAAAGAGAAGAAGTATAATGACAATGCATGTTTTATGTGAACATTACAGAACCAGTGTTGCCACATCAATATTTCTCTTTTAGTACAGTAGAAAAATATGAGAGAGTTCGGCTTGTGAGTGTCAATGTTTTCTCCAAATAATGTTGTGCATATCTGGAGCAAATTTTTGAAATTCATAAATTTACCTAATTGTGAATAAATGAGAAACGCGTGAATCGATTTTCATGACCTATGTCTTTTTTTGCTCATGAGTTATGTGACTTTACGCGAAAGTAATTAGTTTTGGCACTTTTTTCCATTTTGGATTTTTTATGAATTTAAAAAAAAAATATATTTAAATTTTTAGGCAAAAAATACTTTTTTCCCTTCATACATTCATTTTTAACTTCGAAAGTGTTGCACATATAGGAAAACGGTATAGAAACAGATTAGAGAAATTGTAATTCTAAATTTGTTTCATCAAAATCGGACAAGTGGTTCTCGAGTTATGTTAAACTACGTTTTTGCCAAAATGTTACAACTAAGCGAAAAAACATCAAGATAAGGAAAAAATTTAAAAGGTCATAAAAAAAATGACACATACGAACGCCAAACCCTTTGAGGGTTTTACTATACTGACCTAGTACCATCACTCTGACTTGGAATTTCTCACACCCCAGACAATAATCCCAAAAATGTTCCATAGTGTTATTTAGCAACATTTTTTGTTGTTGTTTTAGTTTTTTCTTTGATATTTTAAATGTAGGTATGTCCCGGAGAGGGACATACCTACAACGGATTATTTTTCGGAATTTATTAAATACGTTTGGGATTTTAGCATATTTAATTCCTTTAATGCAATTAATGTACATCCCGATAAAAATAAAATTTAAAATTTTTTCCTGATTTTAGATGGTTAATTTGTTATTTTCTGTTAACAATAATTTAACCTAAATGTAGGTAAAATTCTGCATATTTGACAGTTTTATTTTTGCTGTTCCTATCTTACTAATATATAGCAAAAATAGTCTGCTAATTTAACAGTTTTTTTTCATAATTTTTAACTAACTTGGAACTACTTCTGTGACTAGCTTCATAGTAACAGATCCGGCGACATGTTCTTTTAGGATAGTTCAGTGACATGTCACAAAGTATTTAATATGTGACTGGTTCTGCGTCAGCCCCTTTTTATTTGTTCGGTGCTATGTTCTTCTGGATGAGTTCGGTGACATGTTCTTTTGAGTTAGTTCAGTGACATGTAACCAAGTGTATATAATGGGACTGGTTCTGTATCAGTTACTTTTAGGTTAGTTGGGTGACATGTCACAAAATATACAAAGTGTGATTCATTCTGCAGCGGATCCTTTTGGGTTAGTGAAAGAGACTGATCAACGACCTGTATTTGCCCCCTTGGGACCTATTCTGCTGTCATCTAGGACCGGTCCCTTTCCCCGTAGGGTACTAGCCCTCAAGTAACTGTATTTCTGGAAGACTCAGTTCGTTGACCATTTTTTTATATTTTGTTGAACAAAATTTTAAGGAAATCAAAATTAGTGTTTTGAAAATTTACAAGAGAAAACCCATTTTTAGTCATACCTGGGAGGTGGTTAGCATAATCCAAGACAGACAAAAATTTATATCTGAATATTTAAAAATCTTAGAAATGAAATTAGAGTATAACATCATAAGTTCTTAAAAACAGATTTAATTTCTTTCACGATTTTCATAATTTATTCAATTTAAACCCTACAATATTGCCTTCGTTGAATGGCACTTCAGTTTAGATTACGATTCTGTTGCATTAACAAAAATACAGTTACTTGAGACTCAGTATTTTCGAAAAAAGCCAAAGAATTGATTTTTTCGCCTTGTAAATCGTATTTAAAATTTCTGGGCCGCTGCGGCACGTGTTCCCGTTATACGATCATCTTAACTTTTTTATGGTGCATTTTTATACCCAAGGCACACTACTAGAGGGGGGGGGGGGGGGGGGGGCGGACTTAAATCGGAAGTTGCAAAATAAGGTCCACCCTAATGTAACTATATCTAGATTGATTGGAAAATGAATGTGTTTATAATTTTTAGAGGAAAAGTTAACCTAAAACCCACGAAAATAAAAAAAATATTGGTTACGCAAATAATCAAACCCACGACCAGCTGTTTGGAAATAAACTGTGTCAAAATTATTTTTTATGATCGGTTCTAGAGCAATTATGATTTAGAAGCCATATTTAAATGATTTTTTGGATGTAGTTCAAAATGACTTCGAATAAAGCTATAAAAATGTACTAACGAATACTTTGGAAGCAATGAAGGAAGTGCTTTTTTTAGATTGTTCAGAATTACTTCTAAAAAATGTAGCGGATACTTTTGAAGCAATGAAATAATTGGTGTGTAAATCACTTCCAGTTTTTTTGTTGGTAAAAATCAGTATGTGTACAATAGGAGACTAAACCAGAGGTCGTAAAGGGGTAAATGCTGATTTCGACTTTGGTTTTGTCAAAAACTGCAGACATTAATGGGAGTTACACACTACGGCACCTCCATCTAGCGCTCTACCGCTGAGCTATTCTTTGATATGAAAGTTGACTGGCATAAAAACACCACTTTGTTAATGCGAGATATTATTCCTTATTCCCTTCAATAAAAGTACTTATTAAACAAGTGTAAAAGGTGCACTCCAATCAGGCGCGGATACAAGGGGGGCTAAGGGGGCCAACCCCCCCCCCCCTTTAAGGCCCAAAAAAAATTTTTTATCCAAATAATGCTATAAGAGACAACACGATTACAATTTTAAACAGACATTTTAGAATTTCAGATTAAACAAGCATTTTAAATTTTGAGATTTTGTGTAGATTCTTGGATTCAAGAAGGAATTTCTTTGTTCAGGAAACATGACAGACTCTACATTTTTTCTCTGTTAACCATTTTTTTGCAACTTAACAAATATTTTGATTTATTTTACTTACGAATCAATATTTAGGGTCAGTTTTATTGTCAAAACAAAGGTCGATCTCAAACGAAATTACTTACTTATGAAAACAATCGTGCTTAGTTCTGACTATAAAACTGGCCCTTATATTTAAAGTTAAAACAAAAGTTTTGTTTTGTTTTGAAATTTAAGTGTACTACTATTAAAATCTCTTAAATGAACTTCTTCCTTAATTTTTTAAATTTCATGGTCTTAGGATCACCATCTAAACCGTAAGTAATGCTCATAAACACCTTAAAATATCGGAAAAAATGTCACTTAAGTATTGGGTTTTATTTAGGTGTTAACTATAATATTTCCTCGCAGATCTTTTGATAAAAAAAATTCTCATATTTAAAATTTTTTGAATTTTTACCCTATAAAAATTTTACATTTAAAAAAAAAATTTGTTAATTCTAAGACATTAAAAAAATATCAGATTTGGAGTCACATTTTCATAAAAAGAATCAAACATCTAAGCAAAAATTACCCCATTTAAAATATTTTTAATGCTTTTTCATATTATTTCAAAGAAATTGCAGACAAATTGAATATCAATTGCATATTTGTCCATTGAATCTTTTCATTCAATTAATAGAACTTTCCACGAATTGTAAAAAATTTAATTTTATGTATGAAAAGTATCATACACTCAATGAAAAAGCTCCATAAAATATATGAAGCTTTTTCATCAATTCTAAGAAAATTTTTCATTTTTTGTAAGGAAAACGTCATAAGTTTAATCAAAAATCTAATTAAAATTCGTCCAGCAGAATTCTCTCTGTATAGAGATAATGAGTGTTTTTTTAGGAAGTTACCGCGATTGACATGCCCTTGATAAAATTATACGTTTTAAAATAGAAAAGTGAGAGTTTACATTTCTTAACTTCTTCTTACAAAAATCATTGCCGGGTAATAGTAGGATGTTTTGTTGTGATTGCATTTGTGGCGTCGTTTGCCGCAGAGCTCTACCACATATCCGAATTTCATTAGGTTAGGAAGGAACCCATCGAGATAGCTTCCTCATTAGTTGTTTACTTTTGTAAAATTTAAAATTTTTTTTCAAGATGAAAAACCTTCAAATGTTAGGACATTCTTCTTGTAAATTTATTTTTTTATTTAAAAGTTGAAATAATTATTGCCAATTTTATAGTCAGAACAAAGATTGATATTTTCTTATATATTTTGTTCTCAGATCGTTTATTCTTAAATATTTCTTAAATAAGAAATTTCCAAAGACTCTAGTTCTGACTATAAAACTGTCTCTTACACTCTGAGAACAATTCCGTTGTGACAACGGAATTTTTTGCCCGAATTTTTTTCCAACCGAATTGGGTCGGTTGCTGCAACCTCGTAATTCGGTTGCAGCAACCGAATTCAGTTGCGGCAACCGAATTCAATTTCAATTCGGTTGCGATAACCGAATTATCGATTGCTTCAACTGAATTCGGTTGGGGCAACCGAATTACGAGGTTGCAGCAACCGACCCAATTCGGTTGGAAAAAATTCGGTTGTCACAACGGAATTGTTTTGAGAGTGTAAGCATTAAAGCTATTAGATTAGGAAAAATTGTAGTATTCGAAAAATTCTTTGACACTGAAGCATTTTTTATATTCTATTTCCCGAACACCTTTTTGGTACTTTTTGGAACTACTTGGCAAACCTATGCTAAAATATGTATTAAAATATCTACTTCTAGCAAGAAGAGTTGCAAGAGTTGCAATCGGACATCATACAGAAGATTATGGCGTTGTCAGACAGTCGATCAAAAAATGAGGAAAAAGTAAAAAACAATTGCAAGAAACTAAAAATTACAATAAAAATTTAAAAAAAAAATGTTAGAATTAAGCAAAAAAATTACAAAAAAATATGCAAATATCGAAAGTAAAAAATAAGCTGAAATTAGTTATTAAATTTCATTCCAAAAATTTTAATTTTCAGATACTCATAAATTATGGCACTTTATTAATTTCTGATATTACCAAAATTTTTCTTACTTTTTATACCCTACACCACTACTTGGAGAGGGTATTATAAGTTTGTGCTGATGTATCTAACATCAAAATTTTTTTTTATTTCGATTTAACGATATCCGTCCGTCCGTCCGTCTGTCAATGCATTCTTGTGAATACTCTACAGGTCGCAAATATTAAGACATTTCAATGAAATTTAATACACAGACCTACGTCGGCCCAAGGACGACGTCTATTGGTTTTGGTTGAAATCGGTCCATGTTTAGACCTAGTGCACATATAAGGGTACCCCCCAAAATTGTCTTTTTTACACGCTGCAGGTCGCAAATACGAAGATATTTCAATGCAATTTTGTACATAGACCTATGTCTGCCCAAGGATGACGCCTATTGATTTTGGTTGAAATCGGTCCATCTTTATACCCTACACCACTATGTAGTCAGGGTATTATAAGTTTGTGCTGATGTTTGTAACACCAAAAAATATTGGTCCTAGACCCACCTTATAGTATACCGATCGGCTCAGAATTTTTTTTTATTTCGATTTAACAATGTCCGTCTGTCCGTCTGTCTGTCTGTCCATGCATTCTTGTGCGCACTCTACAGGTCGCAAATATTAAGAGATTTTGATGAAACTTGGTACACCGACTTATGTCGGCCCAACGACGAAGCCTATTGATTTTGGTTAACACCGGTCCATGTTTAGACCAAATATTAAGATATTTTAATGAAATTTGGTTCGCTGACTCACATTATAGAAAATTTTGACACAAGTCCCATTTTAAACCCATTCGAATTTCGGATCCAAACATTAGTTGGCTTTTAACCAGACTGGTGTAGGGTATTGTATAGTCGGCATGCCCGACTTTAACCTTTTTACTCGTTATACCTAGTGCTCATATAAGGGTCCCCCCAAAATTGGCTTGGTTACACGCTGCAAATCGCAAATACGAAGATATTTCAATGAAAATTGGTTCGTTGACTCACATGGTCCCAAGGAAAAAGCCTATTAATTCTAAATAGGATCGGTCCATATTTGGACCTATCGCCCATATGGGCTATATTTTTGATTTTCTCTTCTTTTATGATTTTATAAAAAATTTTGACACAAGTCTGTTTTAACCCATTCAAATTTCGGATCGAAACATTAGTTGGCTTTAAATCAGACTGGTGTAGGGTATTATATAGTCGGCATGCCCGACTTTAACTTTTTTACTCGTTTCTAATAACTTAGAGATTTTTTGCCTCTTTGTTCACATTTTTATTTTTTTTTTTTTTTGCGAAAATTCTCTTATATTCGTGTGTGCTACCATGGCATCATACTGTAATTGACGCAATTGTGTTGTCCGATGTCCGGTTCGATGTGCGATCCGATGGCGATTGGGACCCTAGCCTTATACCCTTCTTCCATCTAGTTCAGTGAATCTTGAATCCCCGCCTGACTCCAATTCAATATTGTTTTCAGTACTATTTTTACAGGTGCATAAAGAGCTATTTCTCACCATTTTTTTCATATACCCTAGTAAAAATGATTTTTATATAATCATATATGATTTTTATACAATCATTTATGATTTTATACAATTATAACTTGTCGAGTATTGTGAAATATATATTTTTATATGATTACATCAAAAGATATTTAATTATATAAAATTATATTAACTAGATCCACCATTTTCCGGATCAAATCATGTATGGGTTAATATAATTATATAAAAATATATTATTTGATGCGAAAAATGGTGGATCTGGTTAATATAATTTTATATAATTAAATATCTTTTGATATAATCATATAAAAATATATGTTTCGCAATATTCGACAAGTTATAATTGCATAAAATCATAAATGATTGTATAAAAATCATGTATGAATATATAAAAATAATTTTTCCTAGGGTATACAAAGTTTTAAAAACTTTTAAAATATTGAATTTAAACAAATTAATTATAAATATTAAAAAAATTAAAAGCCCAGCTAAAATTCGACATATATGAATCCAAACAGGTTAAATGTCTGTTCGTGCATGCTCATAAACATGCATTCATGGCCATACATGGATACATAAATTTCCATACATGAATCATATATACGTGTGCATTAACGAAATTTGAGGCAATATCTACATCTATTATCATGCATGCTCATGCGTGTTCATGCGTGTTCATGTATGTTCATGCATGTATACTAGACCGTACCTCAAAACAAAAGTTCGCCATAAACCCTCCAATATGATGTATTTTTGGAAGGCGATTTCAAAAAAAAAAATTTTTTTTGCCGAACGTAGGGGTCGCCTTTTTCAACTTTTCGTTATAGCTTCGGCATTTAAAATCGGATTTTAAAGTGTGATATATCGATTTTTTTGCCTCGAGGAGACCATTGTTTTGCTATAAAGGAAAAATCCAATTAAAAAAAATTTAAAAAGGCGACCCCTACGTTCGATGTATCATACTTTAAGATCCGACTGCAAATACAAATAACGAAAAATATAAAATGGCGACCCCTACGTTCGGCTAAAAAAAATTTTTTTGAAACCTCCTTGCAAAAATACTTCATATTGGAGGGTGTACGGCGCACTTTTTTTTATGCCTGTAAGGTGGTACCCCATCAAAACTTTGGTAATGGGTGCGACAAACTCATGCATTACCTTGTAATGTATACTCCTTACAAGTATAATTATTGTTCAACATAAAGTAATTGGTTACCGATAATTGGATACATAATGCATTACTTTGTAATGAATACTCCTAACATTCATCATTATTTTGAATCATAAAGTAATTAGTTACCGAAAATTT
Organism: Leucophora obtusa; assembly: GCA_949987735.1. Lineage (NCBI taxonomy): Eukaryota > Metazoa > Arthropoda > Insecta > Diptera > Anthomyiidae > Leucophora > Leucophora obtusa. Next base: position 302,312,349 of record OX465295.1, on the reverse strand, counting down.
ATTACATAATGCATTATTTTATAATGTATATATAATCCTTACCATTATTTAGAAACACAGAGTAATGAGTTACCTTTAGTTGATTACATAATGCATTACTTTGTGATGTATACTGCATACATGTATCATTATTTTGAAACATTAAGTAATGGGCTACCGAATGTTGATTATATAATGCATTATAAATAAATATAAAGCAATTACTATTACAAAATACATTGTTTTAATGTAAAAATTATTTACTTAGATAATTTTTTATTTAAATTGAGTAATTATAGGGTAACTAATTACTATTTCAGTCCTTATAATTATATGCGTAACCAATTATTCTCAGCCTCTTCGTAATCATATGGGTAACCAATTACTTTTTTAATATCTATCTGCAACTAGGTAACCCATTACTCTTCATTTTTTTTGTAAGTATACTGGTAACAATGAAACATTACTTTGAGGCTCATCGCCTGTAAAATTCATCAGTGAAGTAAGGTGTAAAGTAACCAGTCCAACTCTATGGCGATAAATTACTTTACCCATTATTTGGTAATGTGTGGTTTTGCTGGGACGCTCTAATGTACACACATGTATTTAGATATTAACTCATATTTCGTTAATGCACACGTATGGTCATATAAGATTCATGTATGGAGATTTATGTATCCATGTATGGTAGGCTGGGTCGATTTGTGGGGAGGCAAAAAAATCGCCCATGGCTCAGGGAAAATCGTATTCTAGGGATCAAAATAAGAAACTTTGCCGAAAGAACCATACCTCTAAAACGAATTCTACTACCCCTAACTGTTGACTTTTGTCCCGTAGGGTCAAGTTTTGAAAAATCCCACTTTGACCCATTTAGAGTGCCCCAATCGAGTCCAAATGTATGACCGACCCCCACTAACTTTGGAGGGCCGATCCACCCATGCCAGTGGTACACCCCCTGGAACTCCCCTGGGGGTTCCCCATACAAACATTTTAAAAAATCACCATTTTTGGCACTTTATTTTATTATTTTTTATTTATTTTATTTATTTTTATTATTTTATTTATTTTTTCTCCTTAGAAATTTATTTAGTCAGAACATATGTAAATGAAAAAATTAATTTAACTTAGTAATAGAAAAGAAAAAATGCCCAGACTTGAAAGCAAAAAAGACTTCAAACAGTAATTTTTTTTATTTTCTTTTCTATTACTAAGTTAAATTAATTTTTTCATTTACATATGTTCTGACTAAATAAATTTCTAAAGAGAAAAAATAAATAAAATAATAAAAATAAATAAAATAAATAAAAAATAATAAAATAAAGTGCCAAAAATGGTGATTTTTTAAAATGTTTGTATGGGGAACCCCCCAGGGGAGTTCCAGGGGGTGTGCCACTGGCATGGGTGGATCGGCCCTCCAAAGTTAGTGGGGGTCGGTCATACATTTGGACTCGATTGGGGCACTCTAAATGGGTCAAAGTGGGATTTTTCAAAACTTGACCCTACGGGACAAAAGTCAACAGTTGGGGGTAGTAGAATTCGTTTTAGAGGTATGGTTCCTTCGGCAAAGTTTCTTATTTTGATCCCTAGAATACGATTTTCACTGAGCCATGGGCGATTATTAAATCGACCCGACCATACATTGTATGGTCATGAATGCATGTTTATGAGCATCCACGCACATACATTTAACCTGTATGGATTCATATATGTCGATTTTTAGCTGGGAGAATAAAAAAAAATTTAAAAAAAAATAAAAAATATTGGTCCCAGCGGGAATCGAAACCGGGACAACCCGTTTGGAAATGGCAAGTGATACCAAAATTTCTTTTTACGATCACTTTTAGAGTAATTACGCTTTAGAAGCAATGCTTAAGTGATTTTTGGATGTTATTCAGAAGTAATTCTAAAAAAGCTGTAAATATATACTAACGGATACTATGGAAGCAATGAAAGAAGTAATTTTTTGAAGTTGTTCAGAATAACTTCTAAAAAAGCAGTAGAAATACGCTAAACGGATACTTGTGAAGCAGTGAAAGAAGTAGTTTTTAAAGCATTACTTCCAATTTTTTACGCTGGGTATTTAAAAAGTAAATCAATAAAGTTGTTTTTTACTTTTTCTGTCACTCATTCAGTGGAGAGTGGAAAAACAGTTGTTTTTAGTTGCATGCCAGTGATGAGATTTGTGGAACAATTGTATCATTTTCTATAGAATTGAAAGTTGATGGGTGGACTGTCATATTTTGGTTGTCTCCAAAAATTCAATAGAAATTGGATTTATTTAAGAAGAAATATTATTTAGAAAAGAAACATATTGGCAAAAACAATTAAAATAGTTTTTCTTTTTTTTAATTTTCATACAAAAACTTGTGTTTAAAACGAACACGTAAAATATTCAGAATTTTGAGTAAGCGATTTTTTGCTTTTATTCAAAGTTTTTCAAAAATTTTACTCAAGTGAGAAATTTTGTTTGAAAATATTAAAAAAATTAAGTAAATAAAAATCGATTGAACTTACAAATAAAAAAAATTTGTCATAAAGTAACTGAATAATTTAATGAGGCAAACAAGCTTAATTAACTAAAAATTATTTTCGATTAAAATAAAATTGAATCCGATTTTCAGGTACAAAACATAATTCACAATGAATTTTTATGAACGTCTTTGTTTTTTATTATTAAAAATATATTTTAAAGTGCTATAGGTTTCGAGAAGGAACTATTTTTAAACTCTTTGGCACTATTCTGAAAATCCCAATTTATCATCTTTTAGTAGTACATTACATCTTTTGCGTAACTTAGCAAAAATACAATGCCACGTTACAATTCGTCCACGTTACATTTACATTCGATTAACGAGCCCTTAACGAATAAAAATGTTTACATAAAAGAAGTTTGGAAAGCGGTTATGAGCTTAGCTTTTCAAATATGGCATATATAAATCGAAATTTCTGAATACAAACTAATATTAACAGAAAAATTATCTCGATTAGCAATGACAAAATATTACCTGAAAGTTAGCTCGGGTTATTATTTATCAAAAAAACTTTTATAATTAATTATTTTACTTAATATATATCCTATTAAAAAATGTTAGTTAATTTCAATAACAAATATTGAGTATTAAATATTGACCAAAATCAATATGCAAATGTGTCGTTGGAATAAGGACGTAAAATCCAACATTGCGGAAACTATTTTTAGTATGATATTGTTACTAAATTGGATTGGCCTAGTATAGAAAATTCTACAATTTTAGAATAAACATATCTCGAGAAACGGGATTTACTATACCTATGAATCTGGTAGCACTATATTGAAGTAAGATGTTAAGTGGTTTGAGAACCACTGGAAATTTTCATATGTTATACAACCACGGCCGTTACTATATAAGAGTGTAATTGACGAAGGAAGTCGAAGTCGCACATTGTCACTTGTGGTGTTCAGTTGCGCTTTAGACTTTGTATAGTGTGTTGTGTACTAGAGTTTGTTAATTGCGTATTTGCATTGTATAATGAGTTGCACAATAGTGTTTGTATAGTTGTGTGTATTTGACAGTTGTATGTAAAGTCATAAAGTATAAAATAAATAAGTGTATAAGCTTGAAATCAAGCAAAAGAGTCTGCGTTATTTTAATTGCAAAGATCACCAATCCAGTTTATTTAAAGGAAATAAGCCAATGTTTTTAAAAGGAAAAACCTTATAATATTTTAGCTAAAAATACATACCATTTCAATAAATTTATTCATAGATATGAAATCCGCATGTTGGTGCTTATTTTTAGATGGATGCATTTCCATAATCCGCGAAACTTTTCAACTTTGAACTTCATAATATTTTGAACAAATAACCTAAAATTCAGGATTTGAAAATTTCAACAAAATCATTGAACTTGCCAATATTTGTTTCTGATATTAATGAAAAATTGAATAACTAGTTTAATTTTTACACTTTTTGTGATTAATGTTGGAAATTCCCTGTTAAATTTAAATACAATACTTTGTATAAAAGTGTATTTGCCCAGCAACATTTTTTAGTTCCGGTTACCTCAGAATTAATCCAGAACTGTTAGGTTTCACTGTCCCAGAACCAGTTCTGTAAGTAGTTTTGGAACCGGTTCTAAAACAATGTGTTCTAATTTGTAAGAAAATACCTATTGCTTTTGGGTCAAATTTCATACAAGAAGAACCAGTTGTAGAATATAAATTTATGGTAAGTTGTTCTGCAATCAGTTCTTTGGATTTTACATTTTTACTGGCTAGAATCCTGTGAAGAGTCGTCGAAAAAAATTATGAAAAAATATTAATCGTCTTTCCATGTTTTTTTTCTTTTCTGTAGATTTATTAAAATGGATTTAATGCCCTTATTGTGTTTACATTTATATTTAAAAAATTGTGATTTTTCAACCAGGTTTTTTTTCCAAATATATTTCATTAATAATAAAAACTGTTTATCTTAAATGCATAAATAATACACTTAAATACTCAAGAACACGCACAATTTATTTATCGATAGAAAAAAAAAATATTCATAAAAATTTATACAAAAAGTATTTATCATGATTTGTAGCTTGTTTGTCATCTAAATGTGATGTAGTAAATCAACATAAATCTAAAATATTTTTCATTTTTTCTCAACAGAATCGTTTATAAATTTCAATGAAAACTACCTTAAAAACTTTAATAATAATAATAATAAAAATTTAACACAATATACAAAATATAATCATAACTTAAACATCACGATATTCTATGGAAACAAATCGAAAAAATACTAACTATATAGCAAAACTATACGCATTATTTATTATTATAATGCATGTATATATATGTATGTGTGTATAATAGGGTGGCACATAATATTTGGTGAAGTTTATTTTTCAACTTCCCATGTGAAAATAGAAGTATATATGAACGTACATGATCATACATGGACTAGTATATGATCATGCATGGGCATACATGCATGGGCATTAGGGTTTATGTCCCGGGAATTCCCGGGACGGGATTCCCGGGAATACCGCCCTTTTTTGAATCCCGCAATCCCGGGAATTTTATGCGGGATTTCCCGGGATTTTTTTTAGTCTTTTACAGTAGTTTTAGCTAGTTTTATTGCAATTTTAGAAGCTTTATTTAAATTTAAAGCATTGATTTTTTAAAATTAATTTAAATAAAGAATATTTAAAATTAAAAAATACGGTTTAAAATTTAATAATCTGAATTAAGCCAAATTGTTTTTGGATGCCAATTGAATTTGGTTTAGTTAAACCAAAAAATATTATATTAGCAATTACCAAATTTACAAACTAAAATACTTGTCCTTCGGGAATTTTTTTCTTCTTTAAGATGATGATATTTGTTCAAATAAAGCAATATTTATATAGGCTGTTTTAAACTACAAGATTCTCGGAAAGATTTTGCAACCTTGCCTATATGTTTTGCACGTGTACTGAATTAAAATCGTACTGAAAATCTTATAGTGTAAACCAGCCTTATACAACATTTCAATATCATTATTTCAGTTCCAAATACCTCCACTAAACTAGGGATTAAAGTTAAAAAATAATAATTTTTTCGTATTTTCAATTATTTTGAGTTTCTTTTACTTCAAATAATTTCATTTAAAGTTCAATTGCTATTCCTTTATTTTAAATATATTTTTTAAATATTATTAATTTTTAAAATAATAAATAAATCAGATGCTTTTTCAAATTATTTTGAATTTTGTATATGCTAATTTAAAATGAAACTAAATATGAAAATTAAATAATTTCTTTTTAAGGAGTTGTGGCATAAAAAAATTTCTATTCAAGAAAACTAATTAAAGTTATGAAACTATTTAATATTTTAGTGTCTACTTTTATAAAACAATTTAGGCGAATTTGCCTTAAAAATTTCTATGAAAAATGCTCACTTTTAAACTTTATTATAAAACTAATTCTAGACGGATGCTTCTGAAAATCTGCATAGAAGAAAACAAAATATCTAGAAATAGAAATTTTTGGATTTCATGTATAAGAAATATTTAAAAAATTGATTTTAGTTCTGACTATAAAACTGGTCCGACACAAGTTTGCACCCATTAACAATTCCAATATATCCTGAAAAAAGGGATCAAAATAATATAACCGTGTCTTTCACTTTTTTTATATCAATTCGTTTAACAGCTTAAACCGCGAAATTAATATTTAGTTAATATACTACTAAAAGTTTTTTTTTAATAAGGACGGCCTTCCCTATAAATATATTACATAAATACTAATTCACAATTTAAATTGTTAAACGAATTGACCTGGAAAAAGTGGAAGACATGGATATTTAGCCCTCCTTTCAGAACATTTTCTCATGGATACAACCAAAAGATGAACTTTGTCGAACGGTGTTTAACCAAAAAGTAGTTTTTCAAGTACAATATATGTCGAATTTATATATTTTCTAACGAGCGGGAATTCCCGGGATCCCGGGAAATTCCGAAAAAAATCCCGCTGTCCCGGGAAATGAAAAAGTCCGGGAAAAGAAAAACCCTAATGGGCATACATGATCATATACGTCCATGCATAGTTCAATGTATGAACATACATTATCTCATATATTTCCATATATCTTCGGATCCGAAATTTGAGGGTATATATTCATATATGCCCATATATGCTCACATATGATTCACGTATGCTCATATATGATCATATATGGGCATCTACCTCCATATACCCTCAAATTTCGGATCCAAAGATATATGGAAATATATGAGATAATGTATGGTCATACATTTAACTATGCATTTACGTATATGATCATGTATGCTTATGCATGATCATATACTAGTCAATGTGTGATCATGTATGTTAATATATATTTCGATTTTCACATGGGTTATTAGAAAATCTAGTTATTGAACATTTAAATCTAATTAAAAAATATCTAAACTTATTACAACTTATGCATCTAACATATACCGGTTTAAACCTAAATAAAGTTTTGATTGGAACAACTATCCGAACGGCTCTAGTACGCTGATTGTCAAACCGAATATAAGATATGTTTTAATATTTTTGATTGCTACCCAAAATTTGCATCCTGTTGTTATGAACATTTATTTTTATTTAATTTTGTCGCCAAAAATGCCACAAATGTAGACAGCAGAGCACATAAAGGTTAAACAGGTGCAAGAAGTGCATTGCAATTCAATAATTTGTCAATAATATTTTCGCAGCTGCATAATAAGAAATTTTGCATCATTTTAATTTTTTATATTTTTAAAAATTAAAAAATATTAATTTTAAACAAATTAACTATAGATATAAAATAATTTAGAAAAATTAAAACAAAATATTGGTCCCGCCAAGAACACTGTACAACAATTTCTAAATTTTTTCAAAATTACGGGGTTCTGATAATGGATTATGGTAAAGAAGACAAACAAAAAATATGCGCGTGTCGGCGTTTTGAAAGATCTCATCGGAATTCTATTTTAAGGGGGGTTCAAATTTCCCCCCTTTGGACTGTTTGTACAGCATATCGGTATATGAAACTATGTGTTCTTTACACCTGAGGTGTAGGGTATGTTCAGCAACTTTGTAGAAAATATTAAGGCAAATTCTTTGGTAGAACATTTTAACAACTCTAACTCTCCCACATAACGGTAATTTTTGGCTCTATTCTAACAAATCGTAAAAAACCCCTGGAAAGGGGAGGGCAGAGATAAAATGTATAAACCAAAAACCAGTCAAATTCAAGATTACCTCCCAGTGCCCAGTGTAGAAACGGTAATGACATATCATTATTTATTGGACTACCAGTAATGATACCCACTTACGTTCTGCATTATTTTAAAACATAAAATAGTGAGTTACTGATAATGACTTATTTTTATCATTCTTTCAAATAGAAAGTAATTTACCACATTTTTTTTGAAAATTTTTTGAAATCTGTTTTTAGACACAATATTTTTTCAACACTGGTAAGGATATATGTAACCACATATTTTTTGTATGTTTGCGAGTAAGCTGACTTGTGTGCAGCAGGTCGATTATGTTTTTATCTATCAAATATTACACGCCCAGCAAAATCTTTCATTACCAAATAAGTGGTTATATAATAGAAATTCATAGCTCCGCACAACTTATTTTTTGGCGTCTAAACTCATTATTTTTGTTTGGCGTGGTCGTTTTTATAAGTAGTCACGCTTACCCGCTCGCTTCAGAAAAAATGAGAAATAAGTAGTTATGAGATTTTGAATAATAAGTGGTTACACACATGCTTACAAAAAGTTTAATTATAAGTGGTTATCCGATTGCTTACTTGATTCTTAAAAATAAGGAGTTAGGCAAATAATATTAGCCTAAGGAAATACATTCAGAAAAATTTAAGTTTTCTCTAGTGTGTAATTTTAGGACTCCCCTAGTAAAAATGATTTTTATATATTCATATATGATTTTTATACAATCATTTATGATTTTATACAATTATAACTTGTCGAGTATTGTGAAACATATATTTTTATATGATTATATCAAAAGATATTTAATTATATAAAATTATATTAACCAGATCCACCATTTTTCGGATCAGATAATATATTTTTTATATAATTATATTAACCCATACATGATTTGATCCGAAAAATGGTGGATCTGGTTAATATAATTTTATATAATTAAATATCTTTTGATATAATCATATAAAAATATATGTTTTACAATACTCGACAAGTTATAATTGTATAAAATCATAAATGATTATATAAAAATCATATCTGATTATATAAAAATCATTTTTACTAGGGTCGTCATAAAAATTTAAACATAAAACATATTTACATATAATAAAAACCTGGTTTTTTTTCAAACTAAGCATTAAACTTTGGTGTATGAAATTGGTATCATTCCAGTGTAGAAACGGTAATGACATATCATTATTTTTTGGACTACCAGTAATGACACCCACTTACCTTCTGTATTATTTTAAAACATATAATAATGAGTTACTGATAATGACTTATTTTTATCATTATTTCAAATAGAAAATAATTTTTTAGATATTTTTGAAAATTTTTTGAAATCTATTTTTAGACTCAATATTTTTTAAACACTGGTAAGGATATATGTAACCACATATTTTTTGATTTTTTGTATATTGGCGAGTAAGCTTACTTGTGTGCAGCAGGTCAATTGTGTTTTTATCTATTAAATATTACATGTCGATATAGCTCAGATGGTAGAGCTGTTGACTGGCAATCTGTAGACCCAAGTTCGATTCCCGCACCAGCAAATTTTATTTAAAAAAAAAAAAAAAAATACAATAAAAAATATTTTTTTTTATAGAATTTATTTTTTAGAAAATCTATTTTTAAACTCATTATTTTTGTCAGTACTGGTAAGCACATAGGTAACGATATAACGATTTACCATTACCAAGTATGTAGTTACATAACCACATATCTGGTAATGATTTTCTACACAGGGATAGTCCCCAGATTATGAAATTAAATAAAACGCACTTAAAAAATTGCAAATAATGGCGGAACGCGAAAAAGGTCTTTATGGTGCAAAAATTTAATTAAAAAACTTAATCAGCGATTTACATTCTCCAAACGAATATGTTGATGGAAAATTTTTCCTTTTTGCAAATTTTTTCTCGCGATTTTCTTTTCCAGCTAGCCACCAAACTTTGTTTCATGAAATGGGTATCATAGTCCCTAAATTATAAATTTAAAAAAACCGAAGTTAAAAAATTGCAAAATAATGGCAGAACGCGAAAAAAGGCTTTGTGGTGTAAAAATTTAATTAAAAACCTTAATCAGCGATTTACATTCTACAAATAAATATGTATACTGATGCAGAATTTTCCTTTTTGCAAATTTTTTTCCCGATTATTTTCGCGGTTTTCCTTTGCAGCTAGCCACCAAACTTCGTTTCATGAAATGGGTCTTTTTTAAAAAGTGCAAGAGCCCGATTGAGCGAGCTTTTCCATCCCTGATTAAAACTTTGCACAAAAAAAATTTATAAAATGAACTGACATGGTATTGTGTTATTAAATTCAATACATTTACGGAATAGGCAAAAATGTAGGGAATATTTTTTTGTATGTAGGGAAAAAAGAGAAATTTTTATAACAAACGTAGAGAATTTTCAAAACAGCTTCTGGCATCACTGGTTAAACAAAGAGTGTAATAAAAACGATAGTAGCGAAACTATATTACTTATAGGAGTTTTTTGTTTAAACACAAACATACTCTCCCAGGAAAATGCTATTCGAAAAGAAGCGAAATATCGGCAATAAATAATATTTAAACAACTAGATCTTGATTTTTAAAAATTACTTCTATGAAGAACAACTGAAGCGCCGAATAAAAAAAGATTTATAATTAATATTAAAAGTTCTTTCATCAAATATACCAAATATGAAAAAATATAATAAAAAAACTGAACCCATTATTTGCAATTTAACTTCTTGAAATATCAGAAAGAGCCAGTGAGAGGGAGCTTTAAAATATAAATACAATCCTACTAAATATTTATATATTTACGTATACTGAGTATGATAGAAATCTTAAAATTTATTTCAACAAAACTTCCATAGACACATTTTAGCAAGAAACTAAAAATGCTAAGCATTTACAGAAATAAAGTCTACTCCAAAACTAGTGTTTGTAACGCTTAGAATACTGCTGTGTGTAAGTTTTTTTTTTTTTTTTTCAAACATGAAAAGTTCTCACGCACCTTTAGATATAAGTCTCTATGTAGTGGAGTGTTTGATCATAAACAAATCAAGTTCAAAATAAAATTGTATGAGTCTAACAAAAATACACTACATGTATAAATATTTTGTAACATTAAACCGCCAACTACATTTACATTTTGAAGTCCAGCTGGTCTTTGAAAAATATAATATAAGGGGAATGCATCCGAAATGTTAAATTTATATTTTATGGAATAAAATACTTCCCGTAGTTTCCCAATTTTTTGATTTGAAAATTTTCTAAAACCATTAAGAAAAATTTCTATCCAAATTAGGCAGCATATTTTAAGTTTTCTAAAATTTATTTAAATTTACCAGTGAAAGTATTCATATGGAGACAGTCTGACAATAAAAATATGTATAAACAATTATACAATTTAATGGAAAATCACTGATGAAGCCTGTCCATAAAAACGGCAGAAATTGGATCTAGTCTGATTTGCAAATTTAATGTGTTTATAACTTTTGAAGAAAAGGTTTATTCTTCTTCTTAACCTCAAACTTACTAAATTGCTATTTATTTTAATGTATTTAAATTTTAAGCATTCCTTCCCTTTTCTTTATATTTTTAAGTTTTAATTAAAAATCATTAATATTATGTAGAATACTAGAGATTTCTTTTATACGCACCATTTACTCAGCACGCGTTGAAATTCACATTGTTTTTGTTGTTGCTGTTATTAGATATTGTTGTTTTATTTAAATTTAGTTTATTTTTCGTAACATGTTGTTATTTTGGGTGTATATTCTAAGGTAGGCAAGTGATGTAATTTTCATGTTTTACGTCGTGTTGTCCAGTTATATTGATATTTTAGATCCTTTTTATCAATAACAAGTTTACACTGTAAAAACTACGATTTGAATCTATTAATTATTATTACTTTAAGAAAACTACATATGTTTAGTCGGTCAAGAGCAACAAAAAAAAACAAATGTATGTCTGTAAGAGTTTGAAATAGTAAAATATTGAAATAAAAATATTTTTAAATGCAATTTTAGATAATTTCGTTATAAAAAAAAATTGCACTCTTTTCTAGTTTTTTAGTGTCCCTGGAACTTGAGGTACCAAGCAAAGCAAAATAAAATTAAGAACTGCTGTAAAAATTGTTTCTAACTTTTCGATATAGCTTTTCGGACTACTTATGTACAAATAATTAAAGTTTTTCTTTCCACTTTAGTCATCGCTTTTTTAGGAAATATATATAAGTGCTTATGCAAAATAATTTGAAAATCTTATTGCATGTTTATAAAAAGAATTTTGTATAAAAAATTTCTTTTGTAAGCAGTTTATATAATAAATTTTAAAAGTGATTATGCATATTACCCATAGTATAACCCAATTTTTACCAAATGAGGTGAAATTAGTTAATGAAAATTAGCCCCTAAAGCACACCACCGTTTGACACATGTTATTTATTTAGCTTGATTAATCCTGTCGTAATACAGCTTGATTAATAATTTAGCTTGATTAACCCTGTCGTAATACAAAATGCATCACAGGGTGTCAAATTCGAAAATCTAAGTTAGAAATTTTAAGTTTCCGAAAATGTTCACTAATTCCAACAAAATTTATAGTTGATTTATAAAAACAAACAAAGATAACTTCCGGCACCCTGCACAACCATAATGCAAAAAAAAGGAATATTATACTATGCACTGAGAGAATTATCCTTCATGATATTAATGATATTATTTCATAGAATTTTTTTCGTAGAACCAATGAAGAATTTCATAATATATATAATATTTAATTAATATTATGAAAATTTTCATAACTTTTCTTACATAAAATATCATAATTTCATTAAAAAAAATTCATTGAATTTCATAAATTAGATCTCCATAAATTTAATGAAAATGTTCTTTATATATATGAAATTGTTCAATAGTATTTAGTTTTTTTATTTTTGTTTTATAATATATCGTCATTTCCTGAGATAATAATCTTTTATAAATTTTATTTTTTTTTTAATTAATTTTTTATTATTAATTTTGGACTATGAAATTTTTTTATAAATCATATTAATTTTTTCGAAATTTTTTTTATGACCCTTTTTTATTTAATGAATTCTTTCTTTAGATATATTCTGTACATCCGTAAAATATGCTACGATTTTATTACGCCTTTTGCATTTGCTAATTACTTTTTATTTATCCACTCCAGCTTACCAACGACAACAACCAACTATAATAAATAATAGTAAATGAAATTGCTTCATAGATTTTATGGAGCTCTTCATTGGCTGAATGATTTATTCATTGGACGAGTGGCCTATTAATTTTATGAAGTGTTTCATTAATTTTATGAACTTTTCACAAACATTGACTTTAATGAAACCTGTTTCATAGATTCTATAAAAAGTTTCAATGGAGGAGTTCCAGTGACAATTTTCATTGAAACTATGAAGAAATTCATTACTGAAGTGATGATAATTCTCTTAGTGTGGATAACAAATTTTAACACTCTCTTACTCACACTGTGTTTGAACAAAATATATTTAATATTCTGAATTTCCAATTTCATGCCTATAAAGGGTCAAAACGCTTTTAATGCGTACGTATTGTGGCATAAACTCGAGTGTATGAGTTTATGCGAAATAAATCTGTAAGAACAGCAGAAAGAGTTACTAAAAATTAGCTAAAAATTATGCTGCAGAAAAAACTGCTAAAATTAGCAGATTTTTTACCAAATACTAGTAAAATAAGAATAGCAAAATTAAAACTGCTAAATTTACAGAAATTTAGTTATATTTAAGTTCACTTTTAGTTAACTAAAAATAGCAAATTGTACTGTAAAATCTGCAGAAAATTTTGCTAAATATTAGTAGACTAAAAATATCAAAAACAAACTGTTATATCTACAAAATTTTTGCTATTTTTAAGCTAAATTTAGTTGAATGCAAATAGCAGTCTATTCTGCTAAAACCGGCAGAAATATTTGCTAAAAAATTGCTCGATTTTTATTTGCATTAAAAAAAAATCGAAAAAGAAAGCTTCGAAAATTTTTAATTTTTTGGTGATTTTTTAGGCTACTAATTATTTCGCAAAATTTTTTGCTGACTTTAGCAGGTTAATTTGCTATTTTCCATTAACAAAAGTTAAGCTCAAATATGACTAAAATTCTGTATATTAAACAGTTTTATTTTTGCTGATCCTATATCACTAGGGTTTTTCTTTTCCCGGACTTTTTCATTTCCCGGGACAGCGGCATTTTTTTCTGAATTTCCCGGGATCCCGGGAATTCCCGCTCATTCGAAAATAAATAAATCCTACATATGTTGTATTGGAAAAACTCGATTTCTAATACAACACCGTCCGACAAAGTTAATTTTTTGGTTGTACCCATGAGAAAATCTACTTAATATATTCTGAAAGCAGAGCTAAATATAAAATATCCATGTCTTTCACTTTTTCTAGATCAATTCGTCTAACAGTTTAAATCGCGAATTAATATTGAGGTAATATATTTATATGGAAGGCCGTCTTAATTTTAAAAAAACTCTTAGAAATAACTGAATATTAATTCGCGTTTTAATCGGTTAAATGAATTAATAAAGACAAAGTGGTATTTTATTTCCATCTCTTCTTTTAGGATATATTAGAATTGTTCATGGGTGCAAACTTGTGTCGGACCAGTTTTATAGTCAGAACCAAGATCGATTTTTTACTTAAACATTTCTTAAGTATTGAATCCAAAAATTTCTATTTCCAGATATTTTGTTTCTATGGAGATTTTCAGAAGAATTCGTCTAGAATTATTTTTTAAAAAAAGTTTAAAAGGGAGTATTTTTCACACAAATTTTTAGGTAAATTGGCTTAAATCTTTTTATAAAAATAGAATATTAATTCATTTTTTAACTTTAATTGGTATTTTTTGAAATTTTTAAAAATAAATTCCCAGCCAGCAATTTCGGAGCGCTCATAAATAAAAAAGTATCTGATGCATTATTTAAAACATAAATAATTTTTAAAAAATACTATTAAAATAAAGGAGTAGCAATTGAAATTTAAATGAAATTATTTGAAGTAAAAAACACTCAAATTACTTATATCAGCTGAAAATACGAAAATATTTTTAATTTTTTATGCACAGGCTTTTTGGAACTGAAATAATGATGTTGAAATGTTGTATATATTGCTTTACTTGAACAAAGATCATCGTTTTAAAGAAAAAAATTTTTTCTGAAGTACGAGTATTTTTATTGGTAACTAAACTTTTTTATATTGTACTAATTCAGTTTATTAAATTTTAAATCGTATTTTTTATTTTAAATATTTTCATTGAAATTGATTTCAAAAAAATTAATGCTTTAAATTTAAATAAAGCTTCCAAAATTGCAATATATACTAGCTAGAACTTCTACACTCACAATATTTTTTCTGAATATGTACATTAAAACAACTGAAAAGAAGTTAAAAAAAGGACTACCCACTTTTCGTTCAAAACAATTGTATTTTGTTGTTTATTTTTAATTGTTAATAAATTAACTGGCAAAGTCTGTAAAAATAATAGATTTATCGTTTATTTTAAAATTAATCGTATTAT
The DNA here is from genome assembly GCA_949987735.1 of Leucophora obtusa. Lineage (NCBI taxonomy): Eukaryota > Metazoa > Arthropoda > Insecta > Diptera > Anthomyiidae > Leucophora > Leucophora obtusa. The sequence continues at coordinate 302,297,090 of OX465295.1, read as the reverse complement.
AACAACTGATTGTTTTTAACAGACAATTTTGATTGAATATTTTAACTTCTACCGAAAGTCCGTATTTTGTGTATTTTGTTTATTGAATGACTGATAGAAAAAGTTAAAAAATATATTTCTTTGCAATTTAACTACTTATTCAATTGAAACAACTTTACTGATTTACTTTTTAAACAACTGTTGAACTTTTACGGTAAAATTATTGTGAGTGTATGAAAGAATAAAAAAAATCCCGGGAAATCCCGCATGAAATTCCCGGGATTGCGGGCTTGGAAAAAGGGCGGGATTCCCGGGAATCCCGTTCCGGGAATTTCCGGGACATAAACCCTATATATCACTGATATATAGCAAAAGTAATCTGCTAATTTAGCAGTTTTTTCTGCAGCATTATTTTTAAAAAATTTTTAGTAGTTTTAACTAAATTTTTTACGGACTTTTTTCTATTAGTGTAGAAATAATTCTGTTAAAGTACCAGAAAAAGCTGCAAAAATTAACTTTATCAGGCATACCCCAAAGAAAAAAAAATACCTCCATTGGAATAAAAAAAAAACCAACTTAAAAATTAGTGGCGGCGGGACCTCATAGGCCCACTCGGTCCAAAAAACTGGGATGCGTATTTACATGGAAGTGTGGATTCTCAAAAGAAATTTTCTCAGGATTTCAAAAATTAAGCTTTTTTTTATATCCATACATCGTGGTGCGAGCTACAGCCATTTTAGTGAATTTTGAAAATACTTGATTTTTGAAATTGTGAGAAAATTTAATTTCGTTTGAGTAGACACACTTACACGTAAGCATGCACACTGATTTTCTGCCCCAGAGGACCTATACACAGTGGTTTAATCCCATATAACGATTGCACAAAGTTTTAAAATTTGGTACATTGGCATTGGGTTAGTTAAGAAAAATTTAAATTTTTTAATATATCGGGCCAAGGACACGCCCACCTCCCATAGGTAAAGAAATTTAAAAATATTATATTAGCCACATAAATGGACGTAAAATTACAAAAACTATCCATTGAGATACACATAAAATTGGAAACGTATATGTTAATTTTTATCAAAATCGAAGCAAGGACTCTTAGTCCTGCCATATATACTTTATATTAAAATTTTCATAAAACCTGCAAAAATTATACGATTGCCATGAAATTTGGAACGTGAATTGATATAACGTCAAACCATATTTGAACCGAATTTGGGTAAAATCGATTCATTAATAAAAAAAAATGTCTCTCATAAAAAATGCGTTTTAAACGCATAAAATGATTTTTCTAAAACAAAAAAATAAATAGGATTAAAATAGGAAACCATGAGACTCCTGCATTTTAGGTATAGGGTATGTTCAGCGAACTTATGTTTAAAACTACCAGGAATTTTTTTGTGGAACATTTTAACCTTCTAACTAAAGACACTTTTCTGGCCCCTTTTTAAAACGGACAAAAACAACTCGAAAGATAAAGAGTTAGAGGGTTAACATGTTCCGCAAAAATATTTGTCATAAAATTCTACTATAATATGCTTATTCGTAAAAAACTTTTTGTCTTATTAGAGGCTAATTGAAAGATTTTTGTTGTTGTTCTGCATGTTAATTTGTTTTATTAAGCTCTAATAAATTTCTGAACTTTTTTGTGAATACAATCCTAAGTGTTTTAAGATATCAGCATTGAAAATTTAACTTCACTGCCAGCAATAGGTAAAAACTTAAAATGTGTTTAAGGGTTAATTTCGTATTTATTCAGAATTGGCGCTCAAATGTCCCGCATACCTGGATTTTAGGGAGAAACCATGGGAATTTTCCATTTAAGGTACAGGATGTGTTTAGCGAACTTATGTAAAACACTACGTGGAACATTTTTGTGGAACATTTTAACTATCGAACTCTTCAACTTACGGGCCTTTTTTGTCCCTTTTCAAAAAGGGGCCAAAAAATTCCCTTTCATTAAAGAGTTAGAGGGTTAGAATTTTCCACAAAAATGTTCCTCGTAATGTTTTTAGTGGTGATACTTCAGTGAATTTCCTCCCAAAGTTCAAAGATAGATTTTTTTTATCAGCTGGCAATTTAATTAAAATATGTAGCTTTTATTACGTGAATGAGATATAAAAAAGAGTCTTTAAAACAATACATTTATTTTAATCTCTACCTATAACAAAATTGATAGACATTTTTTTTTAATATAATAACTAAAGACCTCTTCCTAACAAAAAAAAAAAAAAAAAATTATGTGAAAATTAACTAACATAATTTTTTTTAATATATTATCAAACTTTGGTAATTTTTATGATTTTAACCAAAAATTAGTTATATTTAAGGATTTATTAATGAAATAGATAATGTGTTTTTGCCTAAGTTTATAATTTTTTTTTAAAACATAATAACACCTCAGTTTTTCTAAAAAAAAATCATAATATTTTATTAAAATCTAAGAAAATTGGAAACTTTTTCGTAACCCATAAAAGATGAAATAACAAAAATAAATTTTTTGACACTTGGAAAAAAATTTTTTATATATAGTTAAATTAAGAAATTGGTTCTTTTCTTTATTTTTTCTTATATAAAATTATAAGGCCATGACAAGAAATTTAAAAATTTTAAAATCAATTAACATCCCAGCAAACAAAGATGATCAGTAATGACTCAGAAATGAGCTCCAAAAACATAAACATTTTACCACTTTTTCCTATGAAAGTGGTCCGTCCAAAAGAGCCCCCTATGTACTCAGAAATGACTCAGAAAAAAGAACGTATAAAATCGAAATTTTCTTCATAAATTTAAATAATTTTGGAATCTCATTTGAGTACGAAAAATGAACCCTCGTTTTGAGACAGCTTTTTAGATTGTAGAGACAACTTTTTGGATTGTTTTCTGAGAGTTCATATTTTCTACCAAAACAAGAGTGTTTTCAAAAAATCAATAATCATTTCTATGAGCCATTTAAAATTCTTATTTATGAGCGCTCCAAAATTGCTGGGTGGGATAATATAAATTTTTAAAGTTCCATTTAACGTTTGATATTTTTAGGCTCCCAGCAAAAATATTGTAAAAATCCAAAGATTAATCTAATATGTTCATTGCAGATTTTTTTACAATTTTATTATTTTTTATTGTTTTGAATATATTCAAATATTAAAAAAAAAAAAGTTTAAAGATACCTCTAAAAATTAATTTTTACCAATTTTTTTGTATCCAAAAAATTCATCTTTTTTTATTACATTCTATGTTAAAAATTTAGCGATTTTAGCGACCTCTAGTGTAGATAGAATGAGTTATAAAAGAAAGGATAATATTTACAATATTAAGTAATTTTAGTATATATTAAAAAAAATATTTTCGTCGAAATAGGAGACACAATTTTTTTTTTTTTTGAGTTTTGTCTATGGTACAAAGCACTGTGCGACGGGTTGTTGAAGAAATTATCATATAGGGACAATCTGAAAATAAAATATAAACAATAATACAATTTAATGGAAAATCACTAATGAAGCCTGTCCATAAAAATAAATTTAAAAAAAGGCAGAAACTGGATCTAGTCGGATTTGCGAATTAATGTGTTTATAACTTTTGAAAAAAATGTTTATTCTTCTTCTTTTTAACCTCAAACCTACTAAATTAGAGTATTATTTTCGTTCGGTTTTAAGATCAAATATGACAAATTCCAAATAGAATTCACAATTTATTTTACAACAAATAGAGAAAAAACTTATGAAAAAAAACCTTTGCTAGATCCAATGGTTGAAAATTAATGCATTTTCAATTGCAACCAAGCACTATCATCCGATTATCTTTATGGGGTTATCTCTAGGTTATAATATAGATCTTAGTTGAAGAAAGTGAAAAAAAAAATTGCAGAACTAAACTCAAACATTTTGACTTATTTATTTCATATTACAACGAAAATCACATGTTTTTAACAAAGCTATTATTTTTCTCTATATTATAGTTGTTGCTTTGACTGAAGCTCCTTCAATATCAAAGCAATGTATGTTGTGCTAGTTTCTCATAAGCTTTTTTGCGAAAAAATCTAAAAAAGGGTAGGAAACTGATCTTCAACCACATTCGAACACTTAATTTGCAGTAGTTTTCTAAAAGATTTGCAATAATTCGATTAAAGTCGTTACTTATGCTATTACCAAGGAAATTTTGAAAAAAATATATGGCAGCTCCTTCCGTGACTGATAAGCATTTTCTAATGTTGTTGTTCTTCATCAATCTTCTAATATTTGGTACGACAAAATCAACTTCTTTGATTTTGCCAAAGTAAATTTTATGAAAGAGAACCCTGAGATACTGGAATCCAGGTTCTCGTTGTTTGAGGAAATTATACAAATCAGTGCACCGTTAATTGTGATATTAGATCGTTAATTGTGATTCACTTTCCAGAATTTTGGAAGCTACCCCAAATATGACCAAAGTCATATTGAGTTGTAGGATATCATATAATCGGCATATGCTACTATATAATATGCATGTTTGTTATTTATTTTAGCATCCGTTTCGCAAGATTGTTTTATAGTATTACATTGTAATTTTTGAATAATTCAAGGCTCAACTGGATTGCCACTTAATTTAAATATGAATTCTAGCAATGTTGTTTATTGGGCTACAAATGATTTAAATATATGTCTAAATTATTATTTCCAAAGATTTTAAAACAATTATTAAATTTATGTCCGTTTTATGTTGTTCATTAAAATATTATTTGCAATTAACAAAAATGGCCTCATTTTGTGAATTTCAATAAAATGTATAGTTATAGTTAAATATATAGAATACAAAAATTATTACTAATAATAATTTATTAACAAAAAAAAAAAAAAAAAACTAAAATCAATAACAACACCAACACTTAAATTTTTGAGTAAAACTAACAACATAACACAACAAACAACAAAATTAATGTTGCTGCAATAGAAGCACTTGTGCGTAACAACATCTATGGCATTAACCACAAATGTTAAACAATAACGCATACACATGTATAAACATGAAATATTTAAATAAAGATTGTGCACAAAATAATTTTCTTTCAGCATATTAAAAATCTTAGTTAAAAGTTTAATAATGTTTTGAAAATATTTGTCAAAACTCATAATAATTTCATATAAACTTGTAAATTCCTTGTAAACCTTGTATAAATACAAACAATATTTTTTATATATGGAGTTTGACATTAAACTCATAAGGTTTACACCGCTTACGAGTAGAATACGAGTTTATATGAATACCGCTAATATTTTCATTATCTTTCATTAAATTGACTGAAAAATGGTCTCTACTGATATGTAGTTTTGACACTATTTGACCCATTTTGCCACACGAAATATTCTCATATTCAACACAGAAAATGATTTAAGTTATGAGTTAGATTATGAGCAACAAATATTTTGTGCACTTTATTCCATAGCATTACAACTTTGTTGAAAGTCTATGAAATTCTTATTTTACAAAAATTTTATTTACACTAAACTTTGCAAAAACTTTTGCCAAAACATTCTTTAATATTAGTAATAATGGATTACATGTAGTGGCAGTTTTTTTTTTCATGCTCTATTCAATTTTAATATTTAAAATTTATGAATATATAGATATTTGACAGGTAATCCACTAAAAATTACGTTACGAAAAAAAAACTACAAATAATTCTAAATGCTAATTAAGCTGCCGGCATAATTTAGACGCACACACAAACTACAATATTCACACATGTCAAAATGCGATGCAGTGCAAATGTTATTTTGCGAGTTTTTTTTTTATATTTTGTTTTAATGTATAAGGTGTTAGTAGTTTTGTGCGTTAATTTTTTTTGTTATACGTTTAATAAAAAAATGTCGTGATGTTGCTTTTGAAGTTTCTGTCATTAGGTGATCAATTAATAGGAAAAAAATTCTAGATCAAGGTAAAAATTTAAAAAACCAATAAAAAAAATCGATGTCTCTAGTAGTTAATAATATTAATTTAATAGAAAAATGTGGAATAATGCGTTAAACATATTTTCAATTTAAATTAAGTGGTTAACGTAAAATTTAATTATAAACTGAATTAAATATTGTATTTTCGTCACATACTGCTATAAAATGGAACAAAAGACTTTAGAAACAAACTTTTTTTCAGTTTTTATTCTATTTTTAGGAAGAGTAAGCATTTTCTTCAATTCTCTCGCAGGAAATGTGATCCTACACCAAGAAAATACAGCATACAATATATGCGAATTGTTTAAGTAGCATTTCAGTTTTGTTTTTTTAGTTCAAGTGCAATTCAACAATTTGTGTAAGTTATTAAAAAACAATCGTGCATAAAATTACGGATAGTACGCAACAATAATTATATTCAGTCACTTTGTCGTTATAAAAAAAAAACAAAATATTAGTGGTTTTTGAAATATTTTTTAAATTTTTTCAATTTTCAAATTCTGCATCCAGAAAACAGATCCAGTTCTGATAACCGCATTTGTAGCCAATCGCATGGTTCGGTTGTGGTCGTGGAATATTTCAGTTGTGGCAACAGAAAACCAATTAAGACAGGACTAATTTGACTGTGGCTGCGGAATTTCAGTTGTATCAAGAATAATTCGGTAGCGGCAACCGAAAAATTCATTTGATGCAACTTAACCATTCGATTGGCAACAAATGGGGTTGTCAGCACCGAATCTGTTTTCTGGGTGTAGAGACCACGATTTATTCTAATTAAGGTTTTTATTTCTAGCATGTAGGTTTTGATTTCTAGCGCCGTTTATTAATCTTGCCCATTTTTCACCATTCTAGTTATTTTTTAAACTCAACGATTTGTTTGTGGTTTTTATACCCTACACCACTATGTGGTCAGGGTATTATAAGTTTGTGCTGATGTTTGTAACACCAAAAACTATTGGTCGTAGACCCACCTTATAGTATACCGATGAGCTCAGAATTTTTTTTATTTCGATTTAACGATGTCCGTCTGTCCGTCCGTCCGTCTGTCTGTCTGTCTGTCCATGCAATCTCGTGCGCACTCTACAGGTCGCAAATATTAAGATATTTTGATGAAATTTGGTACGCAGACCTACGTTGGCCCAAGGACGAACAAGTTTGATTTTGGTGAACATCGGTCCATGTTTAGACCTAGTGCCCATATAAGGGTCCTACCAAAATTATACTGTTTATACGCTACAGGTCGTAAATATTAAGATATTTTGATGAAATTTGGTACACAGACCTATATTGGCCCAATAACGCCGCCTATTGATTTTGGTGAACATCGGTCCATGTTTAGACCTAGTGCCCATATAAGGGTCCTAACAAAATTATACTTTTTATACGCTGCAGGTCGCAAATATTAAGATATTTTGATGAAATTTGGTACACAGGCCTATATTGGCCCAGTAACGCAGCCTATTGATTTTGGTGAACATCGGTCCATGTTTAGACCTAGTGCCCATATAAGGGTCCTCCCGTGTAAAAAAGTTTAGATCTAACCAGATCTTTTTGGTTCTCAATAGATATGATTCAATCTAATTAGATCCTGTACCAGATCACATCAAATATGATCAGATATGGCATATGTGATAATACCTTTTGGCAAGATCTGATAAGATCTAGTGCCAAATTTGTTCAAATCTAAAGTGATCTGGACAAATGCGCAAGATATGCCTAGATCTGATCAGATCTAATTAGATCTCAAATTTGTCCCCAATTTTGAGATCTGATTAGATCTGGTAAGATCTACGAAGATCTGGCCAGATATGCCTAGATCTGATCAGATCTAATTAGATCTCAAATTTGTCCCCAATTTTGAGATCTAATTAGATCTGGTAAGATGTGTTGAGATCTGGCCAGATCTGATCTTTTTTACACGGGCTACCAAAATTATACTGTTTATACGCTACAGGTCGTAAATATTAAGATATTTTGATGAAATTTGGTACACAGACCTATATTGGCCCAATAACGCCGCCTATTGATTTTGGTGAACATCGGTCCATGTTTAGACCTAGTGCCCATATAAGGGTCCTAACAAAATTATACTGTTTATACGCTGCAGGTCGCAAATATTAAGATATTTTGATGAAATTTGGTACACAGGCCTATATTGGCCCAGTAACGCAGCCTATTGATTTTGGTGAACATCGGTCCATGTTTAGACCTAGTGCCCATATAAGGGTCCTACCAAAATTATACTGTTTATACGCTACAGGTCGTAAATATTAAGATATTTTGATGAAATTTGGTACACAGACCTATATTGGCCCAATAACGCCGCCTATTGATTTTGGTGAACATCGGTCCATGTTTAGACCTAGTGCCCATATAAGGGTCCTAACAAAATTATACTGTTTATACGCTGCAGGTCGCAAATATTAAGATATTTTGATGAAATTTGGTACACAGGCCTATATTGGCCCAGTAACGCAGCCTATTGATTTTGGTGAACATCGGTCCATGTTTAGACCTAGTGCCCATATAAGGGTCCTACCAAAATTATATTGTTTATACGCTGCAGGTCGTAAATATTATATTGGCCCACTAACGCAGCCTATTGATTTTGGTGAACATCGGTCCATGTTTAGACCTAGTGCCCATATAAGGGTCCCACCAAAATTATATTGTTTATACGCTGCAGGTCGCAAATATTAAGATATTTTGATGAAATTTGGTACATAGACCTATGTTGGCCCAAGGACGAAGCCTATTGATTTTGGTGAACATCGGTCCATGTTTAGAACTAGTGCCCATATAAGGGTCCCCCCCAAAATTGGCTTGGTTACAAACTGCAGGTCGCAAATATTAAGATATTTTAATGAAATTTGGTGCGCTGACTCACATTATAGAAAATTTTGACACAAGCCCCATTTTAACCCACGAATTTCCGATCCAAACAATACACCAGACTGGTGTAGGGTATTGTATAGTCGGCATGCCCGACTTTAACCTTTTTACTCGTTTTAATTTTGCTATTCTTTTAGATACGGCGATTTTGTCAGTTTCTTTAATTTTTTTAATTTAAGGATTTTTTAATTTTTGCGATGTTTTCAGTTTTGGTGTTTTTTCCGATTCTATGCTTTTTTTAATTTCAACGACTTTTTAAATTTTAAAGTTTATTTTATTTTAGCAATTTTTATTTTTTATTTTTTTTTTTGTTTCCACTTTTTTAAATTTGATGGTTTTTTCTATTTCAGTGATTTTTTTACAATTTTTTTATGAATGTAACTAATTTTCAGCCATCTTTTCAATCTTTTTTCTATTAAATTTTGAAATTTACTGCAAATATTTACCAAAGCAACTGTAAAAATAGTAAATTTTATTGTTTGGTAGGTAATTTTTTTATTATTCGTATATTAAAAACATTTTTTGTATAATTTTTTCCAAATAAAATTTTCCCCCTAGTTCCTTTTTTGTATTTATTTTACTCACATAATGCGCTAAAGCCATTGTTGGTTTTTATTTATCTCATTTAGTTTTTGAGATATGACTGATATTCCAAATGGAAGCCCTTGTTTCTTCCTTGGAGAATTTAAATATACCCGTGTAAAAAAGTTTAGATCTGACCAGATCTTTTTGGTTCTCAATAGATATGATTCAATCTAATTAGATACTGTACCAGATCACATCAAATATGATCAGATATGGCATATGTGATAATACCTTATGGCAAGATCTGATAAGATCTAGTGCCAAATTTGTTCAAATCTAAAGTGATCTGGACAAATGCGCAAGATATGCCTAGATCTGATCAGATCTAATTAGATCTCAAATTTGTCCCCAATTTTGAGATCTGATTAGATCTGGTAAGATCTACGAAGATCTGGCCAGATATGCCTAGATCTGATCAGATCTCAAATTTGTCCCCAATTTTGAGATCTGATTAGATCTGGTAAGATGTGCTGAGATCTGGCCAGATCTGATCTTTTTTACACGGGTAGCCAAATTTGGTCTCCGTACAGTGTATTGGGGGTGGCATTTGCGGCAAATTTTCACCACTCTATCGATTTTTTTTTTAATTTTGGCGATTTTCTAAATTTTGATGATTTTTTAATGTAAGCGATTTTTTTAGTTTAGCAATTTTTTATTTTTCAGATTTTTTGTATTTACTTGATTTTTCAGTTTAAGCGGTTTTGAAGCGATTTTTTAAATTTTGTCATATTTTGATAATTTTAACAATTTTTTTTTGTTTTGGAGATTTTTTTAATATTGCTGACTTTTTTTTAGTGAGCTTTTTACAATTTTTGTATGTATATGACTAATTTTTAACCATTTTATTTTTAAGCTTGAAATTTACTGCAAATAACACTGTGAGACAAATGGTAGGGGTCAGTGATCGGGAAGGGTTCAAACTACCGGGGAAAGTTATATCGGTAAAAAAAGAAGTTATACGTGTCCCGGCGTTTCGCTGGGTCAACCCTAGGAATCGAGATATATCGATTTGACCTTTGGTGGTCTTTGACATAACTCGAGAACCACTAGTCCGATTTTGCTCAAACAATTTTAAAAAATTAAAAATTACAATTCCTTTAATCTGTTCATATAACGTTTTTCTATATACTCAACAGTTTTGCCGGTAAAAATAAATGTATGAAGAAAAAAATATTTTTTGCCTAAAATATTAAAAATAAGTAATAAACAAAATGTTATTGATTTTTATGGTAGCGGTAACAAACATTTATTTTTACCGGCAAAACTGTTGCGTATATAGAAAAACGTTATATGAACAGATTAAAGGAATTGTAATTTTTAATTTTTTTAAAATTGTTTGAGCAAAATCGGACTAGTGGTTCTCGAGTTATGTCAAAAAAAAGATATATGTCGATTCCTAGGGGTGACCCAGCGAAACGCCGGGACACGTATAACTTGTTTTTGACCGATATAACATTTCCCGTTGGTTTCATCCCATCCCGATTTTGACTGTCGCATAGTGTAATTAACTGTAAAAACAGTAAATTTTATTGATTGGGTGCAGGCGCGGATCCAGGATTCGCTCAAGGGGGGTGGGGGGCTAAACATTTTTTATATCTTATATGCCCAGTGTAGAAACGGTAATGACATATCATTATTTTTTGGACTACCAGTAATGACACCCACTTATCTTCTGTATTATTTTAAAACATATAATAATGAGTTACTGATAATGACTTATTTTTATCATTATTTCAAATAGAAAATACATTTTTAGATTTTTTTGAAAATTTTTTGAAATCTATTTTTAGACTCAATATTTTTTAAACACTGGTAAGGATATATGTAACCACATATTTTTTGATTTTTTGTATGTTGGCGAGTAAGCTTACTTGTGTGCAGCAGGTCAATTATGTTTTTATCTATTAAATATTACATGTCGATATAGCTCAGATGATAGCGCTGTTGACTGGCAATCTGTAGACCCAGGTTCTATTCCTATACCAGCAAATTTTATTTAAAAAAAAAATACAATAAAAAATATTTTTTTTTTATATAATTTATTTTTTTTTAAATCTATTTAGACTCATTATTTTTGTCAGTACTGGTAAGCACATAGGTAACGATATATTTTTTGATTTTTCGTATGCTGGTGTTTAACGACAACTCATTATTTTTCGCGACATCGCCATATAAAGGTAATAAGAAATGTAATAACAAAAGTAACTAGTTACCATTACCAAGTATGTAGTTACATAACCACATATCTGGTAATGATTTTCTACACTGGGTGGTAGTCATATCTATAGATATTTCATGAACTAGAAGTAGAGATTTTAATACATGTTTAGCATAGGTTTGCCAAGTTGTTCCAAAGAGTACCAAACAAGGGTTGGGAAAAATCTGTTTAACCCCATTTCGACATTTTTTGAACGTTCAGTTAGTTTTTTATCAGTGAAAATCTGTTTCATTAGTGTGGTCCTCTATCTTCGTTAACGATTTTATCAATATAACTTATAATTTAAGACAACTGTCGGTTGAGTTAAAGTAAAGCTTATTCTGTAATTTTTTTTTATAAAAACCAACAAAATTAATTTGAGTTTTAGTTGTTATGAAAATGTAAGATTTAACCAAAAAATTGTTATCATAAACTTATAAAAATTTGCTATTAATATGTACATTCGATTACTGGATAATTTGTACAAATTTTACTAGATGGCGTTCGTTAACACAAATAATCAGTAAACAGAAAGAAAAAAGAGAGAATAAAGTGACAGTTCTATGATGAGAGTTTCTAAGTCTTCTTCGTTTTCTTGCAAATTTTTACTGTAAAAATTTTTGCCAGTAAGAATTTACAAGCAGAAAAAAACATATGTTTGTTTATTGTAAATAAAAAAATTATTTTCCAATTATGTTATTTTATGGAAATGCAAAGCAGTAAAATTTTCAACATAAATTACGGAAAAGATAAGAAAACCTTCCAAAAATTGTCTGCTTAAGATTTAACATCAAAAATTATCTTTTTCCATAGCGACCAGTTAAAATTTATTTGTATATTTAGTGTTGTAATCAGCTGTGTCTACAAACTTGCAAACAGGTAAATCTTGTCTTATTCTCTGTAAGTTTGTACTCAGTAATTCTGAGAAACTAAATGACTGAGAAAAGTAATCGACCTAATAAGTTAACGATATTTTTTCTATATTCAACAAATTTTTTCGTTAACTATCAAATTTTATCACAAGTCAGTTAAGAAATCGCAGTACAGAATCCGAACTATTTATAAGAGAAAATATCTCTAAAATCGCAAACTTAGTATGTTTCAAAATCATTTTAAAATTAAATAATATTTTCATAGCAAACACAATGGAGATTCTGATACGGAAAAAAATCTCACAATATGATAATAGGAATATGCCGAAAATTGTTAAATTTTTTGCAGTGTCTGCGCATCTTTTATAAGAAAAATTACTGCAATTCCTACAACTTTCATATCAAACCTCGGATATAAAAAATGTTCCAATGTCGAAGAGTTTTTCGAATACAAAAATATTTCCAAATATAATAGATTTAATATAGAATCAGTGCCTAACGGGCGGTTTTATAATCAGAACTAGCTTCTTTAAAAAATTCTTATTAAAGTAGGGCATACACGTTCAATATTATTGATCAATTTTCCAAAAATCAACCAATCGGTACATTTTATTTTTAAATAAATATTTTGTTCTAATTGGTTGATTTTAAATACGTTGATCAATAATATTGAAAGTGTATGTTTGCCTTCAGAAATATTTAAGAAACACAAAATTTCTTACTTAAAAATATATAAGAAAAAATCAAACTTTGTTATGACTATGAAACTGGCCCTAATTATTACAAATTTTGAATAAAAAAATTCATTTTTCAAGAAGAACGACCTAAAGGCTTTCCATCCAAAAATTTTGGAAACAAAAACTTTAAGTTAAAGAAAATAAACAACTAACGATTAAACTATCACAATGGGTTGTTAATAAAATTCGGATATGGGTTAAAATTCTGCGCAAAAGTTGCCAAATATCCAAGTAGTAAAACCTTCTATTATTACCCGGTAATGAGTTTTGTAAGAAGAATCTAAGGTATGCGATTGGAGATTATGAGATTTCCTAATTATCTGTTATATAAACAAATTATTTTAGCAAGGACATGTCGATTGAAGGAACTCCCTACAAACACGCATTAACCCTACACAAAGAGAGTTTTGCTTGACGAGTTTTAATAAAATTTTTCATTAAACTAATGAAATTTTCTTAACAAAATAAATAAAATTTTTTTTTAATTTATGAGAAAGCTTCATATACTTTATGAAACTTTTTCATTGAGTGTATGGTACTTTTCATAAATAAAAGGAATTTCCATATATTTAGTTAGAATATTGCTCTAACTCAAGTCCAAATTCTAATATGATATCGTCATATTAGATTTTATTTGTTATTGTAAAAAGGTTGACCAACTCTTCAGTTGTCAGCAATAAGAAAATGGTAGCTTAAGCATTACTTACGGATGAGATGGTCATCCTAAGACCATTAAATTAAAAAAAGATTTAAGAAGGTCGGTTAAGAGGTTTTAAAAGTAGTGCACTTCAGTTTAAAAAAGAAGAAAATTGTAGTATTCACTTTAAAATAAAAGGTAAGTTTTATAGTAGAACTAAGCACGATTCTTTTTTTAAATATATCTTAAGTAATTTCGCTTGAAATCTATCTTTGTTCTGACAATAAAACTGACCCTAAATACTAATGTTTGAGGTAAAATGCCTCAAAACACTTGTTTAATTGCAACAAATAGTTAATAGTTTCATAATAATTCTGCAAAAAAAGCTCATTGGAAAAAATTTTTGAGAATTATCTCTTGAAAAAAATGTAGAATCTCTCAGGTTTCCTGCACAAAAGATATTCTTGAATCCAAAAAATCTTCACAAAATCTCAAAATTAAAAATATTTGTTTAATGTCAAATTCAAAAATGTATGAATGTTTACTTAATTATTCATGTTTTCCATTATAGCATAATTTGAAAAAAAAAAAATTTGCCCCCCCTTCTATCCGCGCCTGATTGGGTGTAATTACTTTATCGATTATGCGGTAAACTTAATCGTAATTATAGTAATTTTTCAAATAAAATGGTTTAACCCATTTTTGTATTTATTTTTTCTCATGTGACTCACTAGGACTTCCTAGCAAGCTCACTTTTCTTTATCTCATTTGGTTTTAGGGATACACATGATATATCACTTAAGTATTACAATAAAAAAAATGTTTAATTAAAAGAATATTCTTTTTGGTCCTAAAATTTATGAAATAGAAATTCCTTTGTACTAGTTGAAAAAGTACTAAAAAAAATATTGAAGTGGGAGTACCCGCCTCCTATGATATCTCAGTGTTGAAATTACAAGCGTTTCTGTAAAAAATAAGTACGTCTAAATTTTTGTTGCAGTGCTTTTCTAATGTTTTGCATTTATTTTTCATTTTTTTTTTTGGTGGGGAATCTTGGAAAACTAAATAGAGCACAGATATCATAGGAATACGAATATCCAAACTCAAATTTTCAATGAAGTCGAAGATTTTTAAAATTTGACCATTAAATTTTAATCACAATCTTTATTATTTTTCATACTTTAACTAAATAAGGTAGTATGTTATAAATTTTTACATCCCACTGTGCATAATTTAATTTCATAAGCTAAAATATCTTTAACTCACACTATCTATTTAAATATTTAACACGAATTTCACATCGTCCATAAATATAAATATCTTTTATAGATTTTGTTTTATTTATTTGCTAATGGCGATAATTTTATATTAGTTTATTAGTAAAACGTGAACTATTAATCATTATAATTAGCTAATTAAACTTGGTTATTTTTACTGTCTCTATTTTAGTATCAAGAAGGAATTCAATTTTTTGCATAACTAAAATATATTATATTTTTATTTTAAGATCATAAATTAATATTATTTGTTATCGTTGTGCTGTTTTGATGTTTTTAAATAAACCCACAATAAAAAAAGACAATAAACTGATAGCAATAAAAAGCAATATTTCAAAATATTTAATTTCGAATAGATTTATTTTTTTAATTTTGCAAAGAATTTATCTTATAGTAACCGATACTTAAAAGGTAGATGAAAAAAACAAAAATAAATAAAAACAAGTGGCACTTGTTTAGTGTAATACAACACTCAGGGAAAGTTAATTAAAGGCACTTAAAACTTTTTAAATTTTACAAAATTTTATATAATTTCAACAAAAAATTTATTAAAAGAACAAAACTACAGATGTGGCGTTCAAAATTTCTTGACCTTATGCTAGGGTGAAAATGAGTTATACTGCATGATGGAGTTAGTAGATTTCTGAGCAATGCAGGAAAACATGGAGAATTTAAATGGGAACTCTATCAATAAATCACAGTAGTCATACCGCGCTAAACGGAAAGCTTATAAGGAAGCCATTTCAGCTGATAAGGAGAACTCATACGATCAATAATACTACACACAGAAAACAGATTCGTAGTTCCAACCGAATTTTTCGCCAACCGAATTTTTGTAGTTCCAGGTTCAATCACTTTTATTTATTTTTAATACCATTATAACTACCGAAATTTATTTACAATTTTTGAATTTTTGTTGTGTTAATAGATTACTTTAATGTTTGTGGATTATAAATTCTATAAATAGAAAAACACGTTCCATAAAATTTATTTTAAAATTAAAATTTTTTTGTCGCTAACTGGAATTGAACAACAACAGAAAATCAGTTGTGTCTTTTAATTTGAATAAAAAAAAAATTAAAAAAAAATGTATATCGCAAAGTTGGATTGAACCGGCGACCTGCCGTTTGTCAGCTCATTGCTTTTTCTCTAGGCTAAACTCGACATACATTTTTTTTGTCAAATTTCAAATTGGAATTTCTTCAGGTTGAAAATTTGAATATTTTGTTTTTGAATAAAATTATATTCACAACAGAAAATCAATTGTGTCTTTTAATATGAATGAATAAAAAAAATATTTAAAAAAAAAAGTTATGCCTTGGTTGAGGTTTGAACTCAAATCCCTAAGGCTAAAGGCTGTGTCTCTACCTCCTGCGCCACAGATACTTACGTTTAGTTGTTGTCTAACTTAGAATTTAAACACGCATATTTATGAAACGAAAAAATATGATAGATTCCAAAATTTTATTATGATAAATAAAATTTCTGTTCCTTGTCTCAATATATTATTATAATTACCAAAATAATGGAAATTAATGGTTAAAGCTACTAAAGTTAAAAAAAAAAAAAAATTCAAATTGATTGGAAGAACTAATACTTTGGATAGAGTGATCGATTTTATTGAAACACAACTGATACTAAATTGTTGCTGCCGATATTTTATTCAAATGAATAAATCTTCGATAAATTGGTGGTTGTTGGTATTGAAGGTAATATCGTTAGCTGAAATGCAAAACCACGTAACTAACATTTTTACTATTTTACAGGAGAAACAAAAAATGTTATATATTGAAAAATAAATGGAGTTTTGGTAATCAAATATCGCAGATTTTTTAAATATAGACTGATTAATTAATTTCTGGAATAAAAGTAATAATTTACTAATGTTTCAAAGAGTTAAGTTAGTTATGCGCTTTTGAACTCGTATTTTCTTAAACAAAAACACGTAACTACAATGAATTTTTTTTAAGTTTCAAGGAAAATTTTGTTTTGCATTCATAAAATGTAGAATAAAAGAAGTTGTTCTCTTGTTTTTTAATATATCGCTTTATATATTTATTATTTTTTTTTAAATATGAAAATAAAAAATGATTTACAAAAGCAAAAGATAATTAACAACAATAACTACAATACAAAAATTAAACCATTACTTCTCAAATGGAATTTCATTGTAATAATAATGACAATCGGTGGTAATGGTTTAAGGTCCTGAAGATGTTGCCATTTTTTGCTTGAAATTTTTATTCTTTGTAAATGCAACTTCAAAGTTTCAAACGCTTTTAATTTGTTTCCAATTCTTTGTGGAAATTCCTTAAACTCATCTGTTGCACTTAATTTAAAATAAATTACTCCAGAGGGATCATACGCTAATACACGAATCATATTGACTGTGGGATCTCCAAAAAAAAAAATTTATTATAATTAACAAAGTAAAAATTTCAAACTATAATCACTATAATTATGAGAAAATAGGACTACTAGGGGAGGGGAGCGTAGTATATTTTTATATTTCCGCTAGTGAAATATAAAAATTCAAATCCTACTATGAATAAATAAAATTCAATAGAAATAAATATGTGTTAGTTACAATTTTCAAGCAACAAGTATGTAGTTACGTGCTTTCGATTTTCGCTAATAATATGTCTAATTTTTATTATATGACAGTAAAAATTGGAGAAGACGTGGAAATCGTTGATATGCATCATAATTGATCAAAAACCCGATTTTGAATTTTTTGTTAGTTACGTGGTTTTGCATTTCAGCTAACGATATGGAAGTTAGTAATTTTTCAATATTGGTTAGAAAAGCCAATATTTTGGATAATGTGACAGTGTTTTGGTTCATCATATATATTTTTTGTTCACAAATAAATATAACTTTCCTGATGATGAATTTTAAAAAACTGCAATTAAAATTATTGAATGATGAAAATATTTCGTTGGTTCCGATAGAATTCCAATCAATTTATTTTCTGTGTGTAGGGATACTGCCAGACTATACAGAGTTTTTCTCAAAGGACACTCAAACCTTGTTGTTGTGCAGTAGAGCGTACCACCTTACAGGAAAAAAAAAAACTTCGCCGTACAACCTCCAATATGAAGCATTTTTGCAAGGAGGTTTCAAAAACATTTTTTAATTTTTTTCCGAACATAGGCGTCGCCATTTTACATTTTTCGTTATATCTTCGGCATTAACAGTCGGAACTTAAAGCATGATACATCGATGTTTTTCTCTCGAGCACACAATGTTCTGCTCTAAGGGCCATTGACCTCAAGTTTCCCGTTCTAGTAGTTACCCACCAGATATCAGTTGCTACCACCCTAATGTACCTACCCTAATGTCAGAAAATTAAAGCTCTCAAAAAATCATTAAACTTTTGCTAAGGAAGTTTTCGATAAACCCAGTAGAACTTTTTTTTATATATTGGTTGCCGAATGTAGGGGTCGCCTTTTTAATTTTTTTTTTTCAATGGATTTTTGCCAATAGCAAAACACTGGTCTCCTCGAGGCAAAAAAATCGATATATCACACTTCAAAATCCAACTTTAAATGCCAAAGCTATAACGAAAAATTGAAAAAGGCGACCCTAACCCTCCGTTCGGCAAAAAAGAAAATTAAATTTTTTTTGAAACCTCCTTGCAAAAATACTTCATATGGGAGGGTGTACGGCGAACTTTTTTTTTTTGAGGTACGGTCTATTGTGCAGTTAAACCTACTAAAAATTTGATAAAAATTATTTGGCAGAAAAAAACTGATAAAATTAGCAGATTATTTTTGCAAAATATTAGTAAGATAGGAACAGTAAATAAAACAGTTATATAGCATATTGGCTGAAAAGTCCATAGGACAATCAATAAAACAAAAAATGTTGGGCTAAATTTGACTTTATTCACCAACATAGTCTCCTTCAAGAGCGATACAATTATCTTCGGCCTCAAAATAGGCCTCTGTTTCGGCAACCACCTCTTCATTCGAACCAAATCTCTTTCTAGCGAGCATTTTTTTTAAGTCTAAAGATAGGTAAAAATTGCTGGTAGCCAAGTCTGGCGAATACGCGGGGTACGGAAGCAACTGAAAGTGTAATTCGTGCAATTTGGCCATGGTAGCCAACGACTTGTGATACGGCGCATTGTCTTGGTGAAAGAGTACTTTTTTCTTCTTAATATTGGGCCTTTTGTTTATGCGATTTCCTCCTTCAAATGCAACAGTTGGACCACGTAGGGATCACTATTGATGGTGTGGCCTTTTTCAAGGTAATCAATGTACAAAATTCTAGCCGCATCCCAAAATACTGATGCCATAACTTTACCAGCTAACTGTTGCGTCTTTAGCTTCTTCTGCCGATTTGACACTGGAGTGAAGCGGCAGATCCAAATTTCGTCCATTGTTACATACCGATGCAAAAAGTCCTTTTTATCTGGGCGAAACAGCTCCAAATAGCTCTCAGAATCATCGACACGTTGATGTTTTTGGAGCACTGTGAGCAAACGCTGCACCCATTTCGAAACAGCTTTCTCATGGACAAGTGTTCATGCAAAATAAAACCAACATACTCCTTCGATATCTTTAAGGTATCAGCTATCTCCTGCAACTCTCTACCAAAACGATTTTGTGAGTCTTTTTGGTATTTTCCGGTATCACCACCTCTTTTGGGCGACCTTAGCGTTCGGCGTCATCGGTGTTTAAACGACCACGTTTAAAGTCAGCAAATCACTTTTCTACCATTTGTCGCGATGGAGCAGAGTCCGAGCAGAGTTTTTCCCATTAACCCTCTAATGCCCAAGGCCGCTAAAAAGTGGTCTTCAGATCTTAAATAGTTTTTGTCTACACCTTTTCCAATTGTATTTCAGAAGTTATCAATTGTATTTCAGATTTTTCAATTGTATTTCAGAAATTATCAATTGATTTTCAGTTTTATCAATTGTATTTCAGAACTTATCAATTGTTTTTCAGATTTATCAATTGTATTTCAGAAATTATCAATTGTATTTGAGAAATTATCAATTGTATTTCAGAAATCGTAAATTGTATTTCAGAAATTATCAAATTTATTTCAGAAATTATCAATTGTATTTCAGAAATTATCAATTGTATTTTTTTTATTGAATGACTGATAGAAAACGTTAAAAAATATATTTCTTTGCAATTTAACTACTTTTTTAATTAAAACAACTTTACTGATTTACTTTTCAAACTACTGTTGAACTTTTACGGTAAAGTTATTGTGAGTGTATTTTTTTGCCTTCAAACTATTTTTGTATAAGGAACGATTTTCAAGCGCGAAGAATGTAAAGTGAAAATTTCATAAATTGAATGAGGGGAATGTTTAGTTGTTCTCTTATTTAAGTAAATGAATGTTCTTTAGTTTGACATCATTCTTTGATTAATTTCAAATCAAAGAAAGATGATAAAATTTTTACAAGTAAATTACAAAGAATAAAAATTTTTGAAATAATAACAAAGGATAAAAATAGCATTGTTAAATGTATAACTCAAATAATATCCCACAGATTTTTTTAAAATTAAATATAGATTATATACTCAGTGTTGGCAGCAAGAAAAACTTATTTCGTCGAAATTTATTGATTTTTATTGCCAAATTCGTTAAATGTCGTAATTTCCAAAAAGCAAAAATCGCCATAACTTCTGAAATAACAACACTAGATTAACAATTTTCGGTATGTGATATTATTTTATTCATAGTGTTATTTATAACAAAAATTTAAATTTTAATATGGGAATTCTTGATTCATCTTCAACACTTATTGTACTATATCGCCCAAACAAAGCCATAAATTAAAATTTTAATATTTGTTTCATAGTAGATTTTCAGTGTCAAATATATAATTCAAATATTATCGCAATCAGAAGAAAGAGCATTAGAGGGTTAAAAAGCATTGGGGGGTGATAAATTAACACAAGAAATTGTCCTGAATCCATTATTTTCAAAATCGCTAAAGTAGCGTCACTAAAACAGCTGTAACTTGTTCACTAATGAACGAATTGTCATTAAATTTTGACAGGTTGGCAGTTCCGAAGGTTGGTAGTTCAAAAAAGTCTTATAGATTTTTCATTAGTGGCGCGATCTAAATGTCAACCTACGGATTTTTCAGCCGATGTGTTATATTTTAGTTATATTTGAGTTAAGTTCTCTTAATAGAAAATAACATCTTAATCCGCTAAAAGCATTGGCGGATTTAGGCCGGTCTGGGGTGGGCTAAGCCCACCCTAGACTGATTTTTGCCCACTCCAGAATTTTAAAAAGATCTACCTACAATTCTTTGATCTATAATTTTGATGGCAAAAAGTATCACAATATTACTTTGTTTTTGATATCAATTAATAATGTGTTTTTGGTCTGGCAAAATCTCTACTGGTTTCCTAGGCAGATAATTTGTTGAAATCTAAGGGTCAGTTCTATAGTCAGGACTAAGATCGATTTTTGTTAAAAATTTGTTTTAAAAATTTCTTAAATAAGAAATGTTGTTTGAAAAATTCTTACCTAAGAAATATTTAAGAAATAAATCGATCTTAGTTCTAATTATAAAATTGACTATAAGAGTTCTTCTTAAAAAAAAATTATTAGAATCGCAAAGTTGTTTAATAAGAGAAAAATAACACAGAATCTTTCTTGGTGAGTTAAATGTCTTAGATTTCATAGTTTTCTAAACGAATAATTAGTTAATATCTAACAAGGAAGTTACTTCAAACTAAACACTACTATGTTATTTTAATGAAATTTCAATATTTTGTAGAAAAAAAAAATTTATGAACATCTCATTGATTTTGATTTTTATTTTCTCTATTATAATAATCTGAGAATATAGCGTGGAATACATTCCTTGTACGAGGCTTTCTTTAGAAAAATAGATGCACTATTCAGAGTTTTGTATAAAAACATGGCGATTTTGATAGGATAAGCTACCAGGATTATTCAATTTTGAAAATTATGAAAATTTTATTAGAAGGCAAGGAATCATTTTTAAGTTTTTTGTGTGAAATAATTGTAAGCATAATGCCGAGAGTTTTTTTTAGGATTTAGAGTGTGAGAATGCAAATAAACAGCAGAAAATTAATGGGTCGCTTGCCCACCCCAGAAAAATGGTCTAGGTACGCCTATGGCTAAAAGTAGCAAACAATTTTGCTGAATTATTAGTGGTCTAAGAAATAGCAAAAAAATTAAAAATTTTACAAATTGAATGGGGGGGTATGATCTTTTATTTGGTAAATGAATGTTTTTAGTTCGATTTTAGATCATAAATTAATTAGGTTGTTCATAAGGGGTGTGCTATCTGTTGTATCGTTGTATCGTCCTAACAAAAAACAGAGTTGTTAAAATTTTTATTTGTGTTTAACAACGATTTTCTATTCAGTTTTCTATCGGTTAGCACACTCAAACATAGGACACTAAACATACGTAAAAATGTTGTATCGTGCTATTCTCAAATGTTGTATTTTTTCAATTTAATTTTTAACAACTCTGTTTTTTGTTAGGACGATACAACGATACAACAAATAGTACACCCCTTGTGAAAACCCTTAATATCACTTTCTGTTTAAATTATTTTTCAAATTAAAGAAAGATGATATAATTTTCACAAAGGAAATTACAAAGAATAAAATTTTTTTAAGTCAAATGTAAGTACATTTTTGTGAATTTAACAGTTTTATATTTTCTGTTCTTGTTTGCAGTAATTTTGACTTAGCTGCACAACCTTCTGCACGAATTTTTGTGCAGGCAAGCCAAAAACGCAGCTAAGTCAAATTGTTTACCTACCCTAATGTGCAGGTATACCAATAGAAACTGAAAACAAATGAAGCTAATGATGACAACTTTGTTCTTTGCACCAGACCTTGCGATTTTTATGGTTAAAAAACGACTAAAGTAGGATATTTTTGTCATAAAAAAGTTGACAACATATTTATTTTATGTGAATTTTTTTCCCTAGAATTGAAAAACAAAGCAAAACACAAGAGGCAGCTAACGGTGATCTTTTTTATGAAAATAATGTAAAACTGCCAAAAATATGAGGCAGTTATCTTAAATGCGAAGGTATCTTAAATGCACTTAAAGAAGACAATTGCGTACATAATTTTGTAAAATAGAAACGAAATCAAAATTTTGTGCAGTTATAGCAAGTGTGCACTTAAGAAAAAGGCAGTTAAGTCAACACTACTGTAGTAGTATTTAGCAAAAAATCTGTTAATTTTATTAATTTTTTCTGCAAGGTAATTTTTGGCTAATTTTAAGCAGCATTTTCTACTATATTTATAAGTTTATTCCAAGGCGTGTACCGCTATAAGTGCGCAGCTCCTATCAGAGCTAAGCACTTTCCGGAAGCGTATGCTGTACACTCAAAAACATAAGTAAGTAGAAAAATAAGTTAGTAAAAATCAACTCGCTGATTTTCAGCAAACTACTTTTGCTGAATTTACCAACTTTTTTGCATGCACGCTTCTGACTAAAAACTTGCTGACACAGCATCCTTTTTTGCTGACATTACTGACTTTTTTTTGAGTGTATGAATTATCTGAAATGTCAGGGAGTAGGCTGGATTATCTTATTAGATATTTAATTTCGTCGGCTCGGATCTAGCACTCTCGATATCAGCTCCTTATCTGAAATGTCAGGGAGTAGGCTGGAAATCTTATCTTATTAGATATTTAATTTCGTCGGCTCGGATCTAGCACTCTCGATATCAGCTCCTTAGGTGTGGCGTGTTTTTAAAATGTAGTCATCAAGTACCCTACCATTGTTCGCTTGGTGTGAGCTGCCACTTCGACCAACAACAACAGATTTATGTTAATTTTAATAACGGACAAAAATTTCAGCTTTTAAGAGATTTTTTAAAGTATTAATTTTTTAATTGCATCTAGTATATAAAATTGACTGCTTATTAAAATAAAATACTTACTGCTTAATTTCAATTATTTTTTATCTTCATACTTTAATATAATTTCAACACAGAGGCATAAAACCAATTTTGTGTTATATTGAGACAGGAAGCCAATGATAACTTATGAACTCATAAATTATGCAACAAGTGTCATTTAAATATATAGTTTTGTATTTCAGTTTATTTATTTCCTACCCATAACATAAAACGAAATACAATCGAACCCCGATTTGCGCCCTTTTTTTGGGATATCGTAATCGCAATTTAGGAGTCAGGGTTTTTCATTAAGGATTTTCTTTACTTGAAAAGATTTTTCTTAAAGTTTTGTATTTTGCGCGGAAATCGGTATTCGACTGTATTATTTGAAACACTTTATACAGTACTGTTACCTTTTTGTCACAATTTGTGTACTAATGGCGAGTGGTGTGAAAAATTTTGCTGATTTACTAGTTTTGGTTTTCTGTTTTGGCCAATGAACTTGTTTTTGTCGACTTGAAAAAAAATATACAATATTTTTGGCTATTTTGACTAACACCTACATTAATCTTTAATTAAATAAATTAAGAGTTAAGAAATTTATCAATATGTCAACGGTTTTTTAAAATATATTTTTTGTTTTTTTTTTTTTTTTGTTTGTTTAACAACAACCGGTAATATACGACCAATAACTCAAAGTTTTCAATAAGTAGCAATTTTGTTGTGCCAATTAACATATTGTATATTTAAAGAATTAAATTCAATTTCTTAAAAAAGTAGTTTTTATAATCGTGCCATTATTCGGATACATTTATTTTATTTTCATAAAGCGGCCTAAATATGAATATGATCAAGTAATGTCAAGTTTGACGGTTTGTCAAGCATGTTGGATGAAAAACAACATTTTTTGATTTTTCGGCAGATTTGAAAGAAAAAAATCATCAAACATTGTAGAATTTTGCTTTTTTAATTTCTTATTTTGTGACAAGAAAGGGAAAACGTTAATAAATAAACTAAAAAATGCAAAAACAGAAATTTAAAAATGAAATTCAAAGAAAAAATTTAATAAAAATAATTTCGTCATTATCATCCGCTGTGTTGATTTTGTGTTTTTGAAGTCAAATTTGGCAGCATGCTTGACCGTCTATTCTAAAAATCATTTTTTGTTTGTCAAACAAGCTGGATAGCATGCTTGATGGTATATAGGCCGCTAAACATCTTCAATTTTTCATGTGCTTACACAAGAAAAGCAGCTGCAGTTTTCATTATTTGACAACAAAAAAATCGAACAAAAAAGTTGAATATTTAATACTTGTACACGCCAAATGCAATACTTCAAGAAGAATAAAAAATAAGAAAAAATTCAAAAAAAAAACATTGTCGCGCATTAACTAAATCTTGTTAAACTAAATTATAATTACAAAACTAACTTCAAATGCCGCTTAATGTTTAATTGTTTATACAATTTCGTGTCTTTTTGTACGCATCTTTTTTTATGAAATCGCTATTTGTAAGTTGCTTTGTTGTGGTGTTTTTTTCCTTAAAGTCACGCAATAATTATTGAAATTGTGCGTTTTTTCATTTAACGGCATACAATCAGACAATCCGACAATACCGATTACATGATTCGTTTTGTGTGCAGTTATGTGGTGGTTTGTTGCACAAAAATCAATGAAAATTTCTTCTTCTACGTCTGAATATGTATGAACGTTTGTATTTAACTATTTATTATTTTTAGTTTTTGATAGTGTGGGAATTTAATTTTTTTTTTGGTTTTTCTGAGTAAAATCTGTACACTCTAAGAAATAAGTTAGCAGTAAAATTAGTATATGAATCGAACATTCTTGCTGAAATTGCATTTTCAGCAAAATTTTAGTTGTATTTTTTATCGCTAATCCAATTTTAACAAATGTTTTACTAATTTGTTTTTCTACCAAAATTGTGCTGATAGGAAATTTTTTTTTTATGTTTCCTTTCGATTTTTAAAGAAAAAAGTTTTTAGCTATATAAAAGCGATATTTTGTTATTTGGTTTTGTTAATGCTTTAGACTTATCTACAGAATTTACATTCAATGCCAGTAAAAATTGAGATAGAATTTGGTTTATAAATTATTTATACAGTTTTATATTTTTAGATTTGTGGAATATAATGTGGAAGTATAGACATTTCTATATCTAAAAAATTTTTAAAAGTATCACAAAAACACAATTTTTAAATTTAAATTTTCAGCAAATAAATTAACTTAAGTTTCCTAAATTTGTCGGTAGAATTTACTGAAAATGACAGTTAAAAATGCATGTGAGCGTACCTGAATTATTTTTACCCACTGTGTGTCCTGCTTGTCGGAAAAAATGTCTCCGATTCGTGCACAGTGTTATTAATGCTTTCGTTTTATATCTATACCCGAGTAAAAAAAATTGATATCGCGCAATATCTAATCATATCCAATTTGATATTGTTTAAGATCTGCTGTAATATCTAGCTGATCCAATTAGATCTCACAATTGGGTGTATCCAATCATATCGTATTAGATCCCATTGTATATATGGGGATAAACTAAGATCAAGTTATATCTCAAAATTGGGAAGTCCAATGATATCTTTGGGGATAAACCTAGATCTAATTTGATCCGAAAAATGGCGGATCGAATTAGATAGAGCTATATATTTGTGGATAAACTTAGATCTAATTTGATCCGAAAAAGTGGCAGATCGAATTAGATCCAGCAATATATTTGTGGATAAACTTAGATCTAAATTGATCCGAAAAATGGCAGATGGAATTAGATCCAGCAATATATTTGTGGATAAACTTAGATCTAATTTGATCCGAAAAATGGCAGATCGAATTATATTCAGCAATATATTTGGGGATTAAGTAAGATCTAAATTTATCCAAAAAATGACAGATCAAATTAGATCCAGTAATATAATTCGGGATTGCGTAAGATCTTAACTTTTCCGATAAATTACAGATCGAATTAAATCCAGTGATATATTTGGGGATTTGGTAGGATCTTAATTTATCCCATAAATTGCAGATCAAATTAGATCCAGCAATTTATTTCGGTATGAAAATGGCAGATCGAATTGGAAATAGCAATATATTTGGGGATTGACATCTAAAACTATCCAAAAAAATTACAGATAAAATTAGATCCCGCATTATATTTGGGTACTACGTAAGATCTCCATTTATTTGGGATTAAATAAGATCCCAGACAGATATTGACAACAGTTCAAAAAATAATACACTGACAGAGTACTGATTTTATAAAAATTAAAATATTTTGTTAAAATAAGGTTTAAAATCAGAAGGTCTCGAGTTCGATACCGTTCACGGCTATGCATTTTTTTATAAAATGAATTTCTAGAGTTGATTTTCTTTTTATAAAATTATAATTTTATTTTCTATAAATGTTTTTATAAAATTATATTTTTTTATTAAATTGAATTTTTTTAAAAAAATAATTTTATTTACATCTTTTTAACGCTTTACACCATTTCCAATTGTATCAATTGTTTTTAAGATTTATCAATTGTATTTCAGAAATACTCAATTGAATTTCAGTTTTATCAATTGTATTTCAGAACTTTTCAATTATTTTTCAGATTTATGAATTGTATTTCAGAACTAGTCAATTGAATTTCAGTTTTATCAATTGTATTTCAGAAATTATTAATTGTATTTCCGAAATTCACAACTATATTTCAGAAATTATCAAACTGTATTTCAGAAATTATCAATTGTATTTCAGAAATTATGAAATGTAATTTAGAAATTTTTCTCTATTATCTATGATAAACAACCCGACTAAAAAGTTTTCATATAATCTTATATGATTTGATATAATAATAAATGTTTATATGCGTGGCTTTATGTAACCATATACATTTATATTAACACTAAATATGTTTGATATGACATTATATATAATCATGAAAAAGAAGCGAGTGAATATTTAAATAATTTTTGACTCCACAATACAATAACTCCAAGAATCATCTGTTTTTAGAGTAATTTGAAATTCTTCAGTGATGAGGGCTCATATTTTGGTGGCAGAGAAAACACTTGGTTTTTGTGTTTCTTGGTGCCGTCTCAGTACTTTGCAAAGAATTAAATAGATTAGTGTTATCATTTGGGTGCGAGGAAAGCACTTTAATTTTTTATTTGGGAGTTGGGAAAGCATTTGATTTTTTATTTTTCTGGGTGCTTTCTAAGTTCTTTGTAAAGCATTGGCACCACCGTGGGACGGTGTTATCATTTGGGCGTTGGGAAATCACTGTTAACAAGCACTAATACCACCCATTTCGGTGCTTTGTCAGTTTGTAATTTTCTACCTGGGCAATCTTATATCGAAAGTTAATAGAAAATTATATTAATTTTATATGTAATTATATCTGACATAATATCTAATTATACAAAATTTTATAAAGTTTAATTGCACTATAAAAATTAAACAAAAAATCACAAATTGTGGATCTGGATCATCTTGAAGATGCTCCACAATGGAGTAGCGAAATATCAAAAATAAAAAACTTTTTATATTTAAAAAACAAACCTTAAGCTCAAGGAAATTGTGAAGTTTATAATTGAATTTAACATATATTTTTCAAATAGTTGGCAAAATACTCTTTATTAAAATAAAAATAATGGTAGAGAAATAAAAAAGAAAAAAATTTTGTTTTTTCATTGTGGAATTAAAGGTCGAAATAATTATTTTTACTTTTAAATTTAAAAATAAAAATTAGACAAACATATGTTGAAATAAATATGGTTTAAGTTCATTTATTTTTCCGTGAAAAAAAAATTTATTGTGGAAGTTCATTTTTTTTATCTTATAAGAAAGACACATTTTATAAGAAAGACCAAAACTCTAACCTAGAAAAAATTGTTCCAACAAATTTTTGTAATGTTTTATTTTGTAAGCTATTTCCAAGTTTATTAGGAAAAATTTTATTAAACATTAAGCATTAGTATTTAATACGAATGAAATAAGTGATCTCAACAATATGTACTAAAATTTTATTTGAAAATTTTCATCAAATTATATGTATTTATATATATGCAGTTTGATGCAGTTAGATAGACCCATTTTTCGGATCAAATTGTATCAGATTAGATAACATGCGTATCTCGCTTGATATAATTATATATTCCAATATTCGGATCAAATTAGATATGGACGTATATATGGGTTTATATATGGTGATATATGATTATATAACATCTTTTTTAGTCGGGAATCAACATGTTCTGAAATAGATTTGATTATTTCTGAAATACAATTAATAAATTTCGGAAATACATTCCATAATTTCTGAAATACATTTAAAATTTCTGCTTCTGAAATACAGTTAATATTGTAGTTGCTGATGAGTTACCATATATGACCATATATTGCTTAAATGGCACCTTATATGACAATATACTGTTTAAATGGCACCATATATGGTATGTTCCCTATTAAAAACAATAATACGGAGCTTTATATGGTAATATATAACTTAAGAGTCATCCACGTACCATTTGATCCGAAAAATGGCCCGATAAAATTCTATCAGTTGTTTATCAGTTTTTATCTAATTGCATCAGTTTAGATCTGACCTGATTAAATTATGTGTTAATCAGATGAAATTGTATCAGATTTTTGACCTGATACAATTTTATTGGTTTATATCACATGGTATCAGTTTAGGTCCACATAGATATATTTGTATACAAAATTATATAGTTATACCCCAATTTTGACCTGATATCAGTTTAAAACTTTGATACAATTGTATAAAGTAAATGTCGGCTACAATTATATATTATTTATATAAAATTTAACCAATTACGATCAAACCAAAAAAATTGTATCAGGTCAAAAATCTGATACAATTTCATCTAATTAACACATAATTTAATCAGGTCAGATCTAAACTAATACATTTAGATAAAAATTGATAAACCCCGGGTAAAAATTTTAATATGGTGTCTTATATAATTATATCTTATCTGATAAGTTCCCATATACAACCACACACAATTTGATCCGAAAAATGGGTCATCTACATGTGTCTAATTATATCAAATTAGATATAATTTGGTGCAATTTGATCCGAGATTTGTCCATATCCAGGATATCAAATTATATATAATGCCATATAAATATATCTGACTTTATATAATTCAACCAGATAGTAGGTAGGCTTTTTATGACTGGAAGTTATGCTTAACAGCTATTAAGTTGACAATTGAAATTTTAAACAATTTTAAAGGCCCAAATTTTAGAAAACATAACCCAATGTTTAAAAATTTTCCTACAAAAATTGGTTGTGTTTTATAAAAATGCATTTGAATGCTTTTGTCTTAGGAAACGTACGCATAACTTTGTTAATATGAAATTATATATAAAAAAATAACTTAATTTGTTTATGGAACCTTATATGGTTATATGTGAAGCCATGTTAATTTAAATCTTAATTTACAGATAACTAAAATTTATGTTGAACTATATATTAGTTTGTATAGGATTATATATAAAGTTATATAAAATTACAAACAAATATTTTTAGTATGGCGTCACATACATTTTTATGTAACTTTGCATGGAACCATATATAATCATATCGATCACTACATATATTTTTATTAATTTCATATGGCTTATGTAATTATATATGGAGTAAGATTTGGGGACATATACTAGTATCAATTACCATATAAAAAATTTGTTCAAAAAATAATATCAGATGTAGTTGTATATATTGATATGTGTCTTAATGTGACTCTATTCATAGCCATATATAGCACAATCACATTATATATGACCATATATAACTATTTTTACCCGGGACAATTGATAAAAATATATTTCGGGCCATTCTTCGGATGAAACTGTATATTTATACAGATAAAACTTAATCACATATATGACTATATGTAACTATTTTTACTCGGGTTGTTTAAATGATACGATATATCAAAGTATATGGTACTATATATGGTAGCATATATTATCATATCTGGAACTGTATTAAAAATGTTGTTCATGAGGTACCATATATGACCATATATTGTTTAAATGGCACCATATACAATAATATATGGTTTTAATGGCACCATATATGCTAATATATTGCTTAAATAACACCATATATATATATATATAAATATATATGGCACTATATTTAGTAGCATATATTATCATATCTGCAACTAATTTTGTTCATGAGGTACCATATATGACCATATATTGTTTAAATGCCACCATATATGATAATATATAGTTTAACTGGCACCATATATAGTTATATATTGTTTAAATTATACCATATATAATTATATATTCCTAAAATGCCGCCATATATATTAAGATATAGCTCTATATACAACTATATATGCAATAAGATCAGCTATGCTATGTAATATATAATCATGTATACCATATTTAATATTATAGAGGCCGATATCTAATTAAATGAAATTATATATGGCATAACATAAGGAAAAATTTTGGAAAAAGACGTCATATATAATTATATATGGATATACATACTAACATGTCTAATTATATATTGTAATATATGCCACATATGATTATATATAATTTTTTTTACTCGGGTATATATAAAATTCTCCTGTCACGGTGTTTGTGTTCGTACTCCTCCGAAACGGCTCGACCTATTTTTGTGAAGTTTTTTATGTGTATTTGGTAGGTTTGAGATGAGAATAGGTCGTAAATTTCGTGTTGCTATGACAACCAGGCAGCACTTATAGCATTAACCTAATCTAATATCATCCTATCTCATTTATCTCATCTCAATTTTTTTTTTTTTTTTGTGGAAACACTTTTTGTTTTGTGGAAACTTTTTTTTTTGTGAAAACACTTCTTTTTTTTTTTTTTTTTTGTGGAAACACTTATTTTTGTGGAAACACTTATTTTTGTGGAAACACTTTTTTTGTGGAAACATTTTTTTGTGGAAACTTTTTTTTTTTTTGTGGAAACACTTTGTTTTGTGGAAACACTTTTTTTTTAAATTTTTTTTTGTTGTAAAATTTTTTTTTGAGGAAAAACATTTTTATTTAAAACACTTTTTGTTTGCGGCATTAACCTTGAAAATTCATGTTTTTCGCATGGTATGTCGCCTGTTCCCGTGTCGGAGAACCGACCTATCCTGATATCTACCAAATACACAATTTCATAGAAAGTGGTCAAGAAGTTTCGGAGGAGTACGAACACAAACACAGTGATATATATTTTTACCTAACGTAAAGTTTGAGCTACCCAGCCAGCAATTTCGGAGCGCTCAAATTTATGATTCTAAAATGGCTCATAGCAATGATTATTGTTTTTTTTTTGAGCTCATTTCTGAGTCATTAATGATCATCTTTGTTTGCTGGGTAACTTAGAATTACAGATGTCAAATTCCATAAAAATTTGAATTTTTTAATTTTCTGTTTGTGTTAACTTTAGGTTCATTATTTATTATTAACATAATAGTGGTATTCATTTAACGTCGTATCTTCCTGTTATATAGTGTAAACCTTGTATTTATACACAATAAATGTCAAAAATACTTTACAAGCCCTGGTCAACTAATGCACCTATTTTTATGTGTAAACTTTTTGGTATTTATATACACATTTGAAAATTGTCAAATATGAAATTAATTTGAGTTTCCTTTATTTGTTTTTATACATTTTATTTTAGAATAAATAGGAAAACATCAATACAAATAGATTTGTGTGTAATAATTGGAAATTGCTAAAAAAAAGTGTTAAAGTTTGTTTGAAAAAAAAATAATTCAATTCAAGGTGCGTTCATTTAAATCTTCGTGTAAACTCGTCAAATTACCATTAGTGTAAAAAAGTGCGCTTTAATGAATACCACTAATATTTATACCCTACACCACTATGTGGTCAGGGTATTATAAGTTTGTGCTGATGTTTGTAACACCAAAAAATATTGGTCGTAGACCCACCTTATAGTATACCGATCGGTTCAGAATTTTTTTTTATTTCGATTTAACGATGTCCGTCTGTCCGTCCGTCCGTCTGTCTGTCTGTCCATGCAATCTTGTGCGCACTCTACAGGTCGCAAATATTAAGATATTTTGATGAAATTTGGTACGCAGACCTATGTTGACCCAAGGACGAACAAGTTTGATTTTAGTGAACATCGGTCCATGTTTAGACCTAGTGCCCATATAAGGGTCCTACCAAAATTATATTGTTTATACGCTGCAGGTCGTAAATATTAAGATATTTTGACGAATTTTGGTACACAGACCTATGTTAGCCCAACAACGCACCCTATTGATTTTGGTGAACATTGGTCCATGTTTAGACCTAATGCCCATATAAGGGTCCTACCAAAATTATACTGTTTATACGCTGCAGGTCGCAAATATTAAGATATTTTGATGAAATTTGGTACATAGACCTATGTTGGCCCAAGGACGACGCCTATTGATTTTGGTTAAAATCGGTCCATGTTTAGACCTAGTGCCCATATAAGGGTCCTACCAAAATTATATTGTTTATACGCTGCATGTCGTAAATATTAAGATATTTTGATGAAATTTGGTACACAGACCTACGTTAGCCCAGTAACGCAGCCTATTGATTTTGGTGAACATCAGTCCATGTTTAGACCTAGTGCCCATATACGGGTCCTACCAAAATTATACTGTTTATACGCTGTAGGTCGTAACTATTAAGATATTTTAATGAAATTTGGTACACAGACCTATATTGGCCCAGTAACGCAGCCTATTGATTTTGGTGAACATCGGTCCATGTTTAGACCTAGTGCCCATATATGGGTCCCCCCAAAATTATATTGTTTATACGCTGCAGGTCGCAAATATTAAGGTATTTTGATGAAATTTGGTACACAGACCTATGTTGGCCCAAGGACGAAGCCTATTGATTTTGGTGAACATCGGTCTATGGTTAGACCTAGTGCCCATATAAGGGTCCCCCCAAAATTATATTGTTTATACGCTGCAGGTCGCAAATATTAAGATATTTTGATGAAATTTGGTAAACAGACCTATTTTGGCCCAAGGACGAAGCCTATTGATTTTGGTGAACATCGGTCCATGTTTAGACCTAGTGCCCATATAAGGGTCCTCAAAAATTAGCTTGGTTGCAAACTGCAGATCGCAAATATTAAGATATTTTAATGAAATTTGGTGCGCTGACTCACAATATAGAAAATTTTGACACAAGCCCCATTTTAACCCATTCGAATTTCGGATCCAA
Source organism: Leucophora obtusa (assembly GCA_949987735.1). Taxonomy (NCBI): domain Eukaryota; kingdom Metazoa; phylum Arthropoda; class Insecta; order Diptera; family Anthomyiidae; genus Leucophora; species Leucophora obtusa. The sequence continues at coordinate 302,262,853 of OX465295.1, read as the reverse complement.
ACAATACACCAGACTGGTGTAGGGTATTGTATAGTCGGCATGCCCGACTTTAACCTTTTTACTCGTTTTATTTTTTATCTATATAAATAAAAAGTACAAAAATTTTGGCAGTTTGTGTGTATTATTACATTTGAAAATTTCTGCTGTCCTTTCTGCTGCGAAATAGTACAGCAGAAAGGACAGACGAATAAATCGAACAATATACCGAAAACGTGCGTGTGAGCATGGCGGAATTGCACCGGTTCATAGTTAACACACGCACAGAAAATGACCGACAACATCAACAAATACATCGAGCATTTACATCCGCTCCGTTCCTTTGTCTCGCATTCGAGTACGAGCTAAATATTGAATATTCCGCTCATCCGGAAGTGCTGATTGGTGCAAAGAATATCCCCATTGTCATGCGCTCAAATTCAAACAAGAGTCTGCCTGTAAGTGTTGCACATCAGGAAAAGTGCAACTACCAGAAATTGAAACACCACCAGAACCATTGAACGGCTTACTCATCGGCACGGATCCAGATTCAAACCTGTTCCTGGCGTCCATTCGCACACTCAATTCATGCTGCCAAATGACTTCGTTTGGAGCAACAGAAATAGTTCACAATACTGCGGAAAATGGTCAACAATTGAATTCAATGTTCAAAATCAAAGGCCGAGTGTACCACAAAGTGGGCTCATTGCTGCCAATGCCAAATGAACCATATAAATATTTACAAATCTACTTCATGGGCAGTGAGGACATGAATCGTGTAGATGCACGTTGTAGCTACAATAAACTCAATTCGCCTAATGCCAGCCGCATCGTCAGTGAACTGGAACACCAGCTGGAGAGCACGTGGGTAGATTCAATGCACCTGTTGTTGACGACGTTGCTGGAATCATGGTTGACGACCGCACATCGACGCGAGAAATCGTCATTCGAAGAAGAAACAATAATCTGCAATTGATCGCCGATACACACCATTCATACGACGCTCTTCAATATCCGCTAATTTTCTGGAAGGGACAAGACGGATACAGCATAAACATTAAACAACGAGATCCCGCCACACGTAGTTCATTCATTCTAAACATCATTTCTTAATTTGACTAAATATTTTTTACATTATATTATATTTATGTTATTACAGGCAGGGGTATGGCATCACCATAAACAAAAGTTATAACGACATCGTTATCACTAGATGGCACTTTGTTGAAAAAATTGACAATTTTCTGTTTTTATTTAAATTGAAATAATAACAAACAAAAAAAAAGAATTCTCAAATTTAATTATTTGAACATACATATTTTGCGCTTGATTTTTTCTTATTTTGCGCAGTTTTCAGCAATTTTTGAGTTTTTAAATATAGGCTCAGCTGATACTAAAGTGATACTAAATAGTTGCTCAGGTGATACTAAATTTCAGCGCCCCTACTGGTGAGCAGTGTAAGTTTTGATTTCCTATCTCTATAATTAATAGTCTCAGATTACAGGAGCCAAAACAAACAAGAAAGTGAGCTCTATGGATTTTTATGCGTATCGTATGATGATTCATTCTGCGATGTCGTGAGCTGTGTCAACAATTCATGGTCGTCATGTACGCGAAGATAGAGAGCGAACGACTGCGATTGCAAAGACACAATCAACAGAAGCTTCGTCCGGAAGAATATATTCACTTGCGAGACGCTATCATGAGCGATACCGACATCTCCACAATTGGTAACTCTATTATCCTATCATCATCGTACGTAGGTAGTCGACGGCATATACAGGAATACATACAGGATGCTATGACTTTCGTGCACGAGTACGAACGACCATGTTTATTTATTACATTTACATGTAACCCAAAGTGGCACGAGATTACATCTTTGCTATTGCCAGGCCAAAATGCAATACATCGTCATGACATTACAGCACGTGTGTTCAAATAAAAATTGAAGTCTTCAATTAACTTCATTACAAAATTAAACGTTGTTGGATGTATTCGGTTGAATGGCAAAAATGAGGATTACCTCATGCACACATTTTAATTTGGTTAGTCGACAAAATACGCCCTGAGGAAATAGTGTAATTTCCGCGGAAATTCCAGATCCGTCTACTGATAAACTTCTGTTCGATAGTGTTACCACAAACATGATTCATGTCCCATGTGGTGATCTAAATCGTTTATCGCCTTGCATGGCAGATGGAAAATGTACAAAGCGTTTTCCTAAAGTTTTCATAAATGTCGACGGATATCCAATATATCGTCGAAGAAATACTGATAATGGTGGACAGTCATTTACGCTAAATATCAGCAACACAGAAATTGACCTTGACAATCGTTGGGCTGTACCATATTCGCTTTTGTTGAGCAAAACATTCAATACTCATATTAATGTTGAATTCTGCAGTTCCGTGAAGAGTATTAAATATATTTGCAAGTATGTGAAAAATGGCAGCGATATGGCTGCGTTTCGAATTCAAAATACCGATGCCAATGATCATCGACTGAATGACAACGACGAAATAATGCGCTACAAAATTGGCCGGTATATCAGCTCCAATGAAGCTGTCTGGCGTATCTTTGGATTATCAATTCATGAACGGGACCCAGCAGTTATACATTTGGAGACAGCAATTCAGCGTGCCATAAATCCAACAAAAACTACAGTCACTGAATTTTTTGGATTGTGTAATCGTGCGGATACTTTCGGCGTCTTTGCACGTACGTTACTCTATTCCGAAGTACCACGCTATTTCACATGGAATGAAACAAAAAAATGGATTCCCCGCAAGCAAGGCACACCAATTAATGCGTGGCCGGCCTATTTAAATCAAACATTTTGGGCCGAGTATAAGTATACAGTTAGTCCAAGGCAGATTGAGTCCAAAAAGGGTTTTATTTGATACCTAACATGTCTATTTTTCTTTGAAATTATAGCAAATAAACAAACAAAAAAAAAAAAAAGAAAGAAAAATTGGGTTATTTTTGACACCACTTTTTAAACATTTTCTCCTCTATAACACGCCCGAATTTACTTAAGACATCTTCCTTATCGGTCAGGGCTTAAAGATAAAACGAACTCTGTAGTACGCTTTTAAAATTGGAAATATTTTAAATTCTTTCTCTTCAAGTTATGCTCAAAATTCTTTATAAATTATAATACTTCTTTTTCTAAATAGTAAATTTTAATTGCTTTAACACAGAATTTACAAATAAATGTTTTCAAATGTCTAACATATAAAAATTCTATATAATTTTCTCTTTGGTTTAATTTTATAATAAAACCAGACAGAAATTGTTTATAAATGATTTGATTTGTTATAACAACAATTACTGCTATAAACAACTGCCACTTGCAGTTTTCAAGCAATATATTCATTAATTTTATATAAAATTAAATTTAGAAAAAAAATTATTTTACGTTAAACAAAAAACAAGTTCATCTACCATACAAAGAATTTAATAATGATGTTCTTGATGAGTTGAAACAATTATAACAGCATACAATTGCAGTTACATAGAATTTGAAATGCAAAAAAAAAAAACTACAGACAATACTGGTGAAATGATGACGAATGACGACGGCATGTACTATTATTAAAAGAAACTACTAACAAAGAGGGGAGAATGAATTTAAAGCAACTGCTACTACATAAATTAATAACTAACATACACACATAATATTTGTGTAATAGGGCGGCTGCAGAAATTGCACTGTTCTCCAAAATCAATTGTTTTACTATACACTCTATTTAATGTTTATTAAAATTTACCTAATTAAAAGTGACAAAATATGTTCCAGTTTAAAATATGTAAATGAAACAATTTTGCATATTATGTGTGTAATTTTATACACAATTCGATTTAAATTTACTTTTAACAGTGTGTAAATTTACAACTTTTATGTGTAAAATTTAAATTATCCTCAATAAACACACTAATTTTAGAGTGCTAATGCTCCCAGTTCAATTTATTGTACTATTTGTAATGTCACCCTAATAAAGATACTACTACCACAGTACTTTTGTTTGTACAAATATTTTGGTTTCAAGCTACAATTAAAACTAAAAAAGTTCATAATTAATAATAATAATAGAAAAATAATGTAGATAACTAAGAGGCAGACGATTTAATGAATTGTTATTATAACTCGTGACTAGTATGAAAAAATTATATTGAAAATTATGAAAAAAACATACTGATATTAAAAAAAAGTATTATACTTTTCTTTAGTTGATATTCGAAATATATTGCAATTCACAAATTGTAATGCAATTAAGCAGAAATAAACAAAAAGCTAAAGCTATATTGTTCGAAAATCTAGTAATGCTATTAAAATAGACATTAATAATTTAGGTAATAATAAAAACGAGTAAAAATGTTAAAGTCGGGCATGCCGACTATATAATACCCTACACTAGTCTGGCTTAAAGCCAACAAATGTTTTGATCCGAAATTTGAATGGGTTGAAAAGGACTTGGGTCGAAATTTTCTATAAAATCATAAAAGAAGAGAAAATCGAAAATATAGCCCATATGGGCGATAGGTCCAAATATGGACCGATCCTATCTATAATCAATAGGCTTTTTTCTTGGGACTATGTGAGTCAGCGAACCAAATTTCATTGAGATATCTTCGTATTTGCGACATGCAGCGTGTAACAAAGCCAATTTTGGGGGACCCTTATATGGGCACTAGGTCTAAACATGGACCGATTTTAACCAAAATCAATAGGATCCGTTCTTGGGCCGACATAGGCCTGTGTACCAAATTTCATTATATTCGACCTGTAGAGTGCGCACAAGAATGCATGGACAGACAGACAGACGGACGGACATCGTTAAATCGAAATAAAAAAAATTTCTGAGCCGATCGGTAAACTAAGGAGTGGGATCACAAAAATTTTAACACACATTTTTGCCTATAACTTTGGTTTAAAGCTTCTCATAATTTTTTTTTTCGGCAGTTTACATTTTAAAAATATGTCAGTTAATAAATTAATTTACATCATGAGTTTTAATTAGCAATTTTTTACACAATGGACGATGAAAGAAAAGTGTGTTCAAAAATAATTAAATATTTTCAACAAAACCAAACACGGACATACAAAAAACTTGCCAAAGAAACTAATGTATGCCGCCAAACAGTTTTAAAAGTGGTAAAAAGGTATCCGGAACACCTAACAATTGAGAGGAAGGCGGGAACAGGCACAACGACTGGTTATCGTAACATTGCTAAGGCATATAAAGTTAAAAGCATCCTTAAGAGAGCTCCTAACACATCTGGCAGAAAAACAGCTCGGTTAGCCAAATGCTCGGAATTTTTTGTTCGTAAATTGAAACTTAAGGCAGGACTAAAGTCCTACAAAGTTTAAAAAGTTCCCGATAGGCCAAAACCAGAGCTCGAAAATTGAAATCAAATTTTATACAAAAATACAACTGTTGTATAATGGACGACGAAACTTATGTCCTGACTGATTTTTCGCAGCTTCCTGGCCAAGAATTATATGTTCCCGATGTTCGAGGAAATGTTGCGGAAAAATTTAGGTCGAAAAAGCAAACGAAATTCCCTAAAAAATTCCTAGTATGGCAAGCCATATGTAGCTGCGGCCAAAGAAGCCAGTCATTTGTGACATCTGACTCTATAACAAAGGTCGGCATCACCTATGCCCATGGGCGCTCTCTCACACCTACATAAGCTCACACATAGAACAAAAAAAATAATCAGTCGCATACAAGATTTCAATGAAGTAGGTTGTCACGTCGCTTGTTTGTCAGATTTTTTACACTCTGTATAATGTTTATTGATATATTTTTTTGGTAATTTATTTTTAAGTTTTTTTGTTTTTATTTTTTTTTGTGTTGTTGTTTTTTGATATTTGTTTTCGTAGTTGTTGTTTGCTTTTAAATTTTTATTTTATATTCCCATTATAAGCATTTAAAATTTTCGAATTATTATACTAACGTTCTTTGTCAGTGCATTGAGAGTGAGAGGCTGCAACTCACTTATACAAGCATAAAATAAGGTTGTATATCTTTGCCGATCCCTGCTCTATAAACTGCGAAATTTATATCAAGGAGTGTTTGCAGAAGAGACTTCTTCCATTTTTGAGTCAGCACAATGTATCCACTTACTTTTGGCCCGATTTAGCATCTTGCCACTACAGCAAGAAAGCGCTGGAGTGGTATAATGATAATAATGTGGTTTTTGTACCAAGAGTGGCAAATCCACCAAACTTCCCTGAGCTCAGACCAGTTTTGAGATATTGGGCTCTTGTTAAAAGAGAATTAAAGGGTACAAAAAAGGTCTCCCAGGACATGCAAGATTTCAAACGTAGATGGACCACCTGCTCTAAAAAGGTGACAGAAACTACCATAAAAGCCTTAATGGGAGGGTTTCCATTAACTTTATGAATGTTAATATTTTTATGATCTCACTCCTTAGCTTTCTAACAACGCATAAAAATCCAAAATCGATAGAAAAATATTGAAGTAATTGCAATTCGGTCAGATTCGGTGTTCACATAGCACTTAACCCCACCGAAGTAAAATAATATAACAGGGCTATGAACAAAAAAGCCAACTTACCATCAGATGGCGCGCAACAACTGTTCTAAGCTTCAATATCTCGCGCAATTACAATGTTGCCATATTTGAAGCCCTTCATCTTTCACCACCTTTCACTTCTTCTCTATCCCCTTTCCAAAGGAAGCAACACGTTAATTAATAGGAAGAATTTTCTGAGTGTTGCTTCTCTTATTAAAGAAAAAAAAAAAAAAAAGATTACAAAAATCGTAAAAAATTTTAACATTTTCTATATACCCTACGGGGAAAGGGACCGGTCCCTGATCACACGCAGGATAGGTCCCAAGGGGGCGGAGACCGGTCGTTGATCGGTCTTTTTGTTTAAAAGAGACATATCACTTTAACATGGCGTTGTCATTGGAAATGACCAATTGCCACAGTTTAGACACATTGTGGCAGTAAGATGGTGTGTCTGAAAATAGCTTTTCAAATAAACTAATAAAAAATTAAGAATTAAAAATAATCTACTTGGCGTCGAAGTAGGGCTCGATAACACAAACTCCTGCTTGTAAGGCAAACGCTCTACCGTCTGAGCTAATGTTGCTTATGCGTGTTGGCTGGCTGATGGTAAAGTTATATATTTTTCATTTCTGTTCAAATAAAAAAGAAAAAGAAAAAACAAACACTACAAGCAAATAAAAAAATGGAAAAGAAAAAAATAGAAAAGAAAACAACACTAACACACACACAAATATAGTGGAAGTGCCTTTAGTATGCCCCCGATTGACCGGTCACGGGATAAGTCCTTTAATGGCAGTTGACTCGTTTTTTGCGTTGGCCATAATTAAATTAAAAAATCAATTAAAATGTAGAAAATTACCTCAAAAACTCTAATAATATAAATAAAAATTTTAAAAATTGTCCTTAAGTTAAAAAGAAATTTAAATGAAATACCAATTGTTAAAACTAAAACAGCTTTAATATTAAAAAACGTTGAAAATACAAAACTTAAAATTTTTTAGCAAAAAATTATAAAAATTTAAAATAAGAGCTAAAATAAGCAAATCGTAAAAAAATAAAGTTCAAAATAAATAAAAGAGTAAAACGAATAAAAATATATTTTACAAAATATGACGCGAATTTTAGTTTTTATTTCGGTATCGGTCGAGTTTTTTAAAAGCAATAGTGAAAGTGACGAATCAGAAAATATTTAGAAAATTAATTCATTCTCTTTGGTTAATATTTGTACTAATTTAGTAATATGCCTTCGGGTGACCGGTCACGGGATAGGTCCTTGGAGGGTAATTGACACATCATTCCCCGTAGGGTATATTCAGTAGGGTTTGGGATTTCCCGGACTTTTTTATTTCCCAGGAAACGGGAATAAAAAAATTTGATTCCCGGGAACTGCATACAAATTCAGTCTTTGTAGTGAGAATTCAAAATAAAAATATCAGAATGTTATACATTTGATTTCACATAAATTACTCCAAGCGCCGCCAAATGAATTGCATGATTCCAGCAGAAAGAACCCACTACTGGACTGTCCGAAACACACCGTTTCATCACATCTGTCCCATTAGATATGGTGGCCACAATGTTAATTTGCAAAAACAAATAAAACTATTCTAGTCTTATTTTTACAATTCTTCTTATTTCATCAGCATTACATCTTCCTGATATATGAACCAACCCCAGGTTATAAAATGAATTATTTCCGATTATACATATGTATGTTTAAATATCTGTTTTGTGATATTATTGTCCGATATTCTTGGCCAATATTTTGTTCCATACATAATTGAACCATACCAATATTACCAACATAGCGGCCCTATGTTCTACTGGGAATTAAAAGATTAAATATATATATATATAATATTATCATATAAAAAGAAATTACAATAATTTCCTAAATAATTTGTGTTTTATCCAAAATCAACATCGGCCCTTAAAATTTAACCACCCTTTACATATGTTCAAATATCTCTTTTGTGATATCCTTGTCCATTCATCTAAGATTATAGTAAATTTCCTATTGTTAGAAATATTGCTCTTTATTTCTTTTGTCATGATATCTTCTCCATGATTGTAGTAATTTAATATAATGTTGAATTTGAATTGCATTTTTTATTGAGACCTAATAGTTTTTCATAAACATTATAATAATTAAATATAAAAATTAACAATATATTACATTCAAAACTATAATGCATTATTTTAAAATCTTTACTGTGTGGAGATGAAACAGTGCCATGCTTTATCATAAAATCTATGTACAGATTTGTACTAATCGCAATTATTCAAATAATAATAAAGAAACACGGTCTGTACCGATTCGGTTTGAGTTTAACACTAAATTTATTTATAATTATTTCCTACAAACTAAGTTACAAAAAATCACTTAAAACTAAGAGGAATTATATTTTACCTAACACTGCATGTGGTTATTATTTGCTATGTACATAGCGCATGTGTTATCGATTCAGTATGTACGCATGTGTTATCAACTGACCTCACGGACAGTTTTGTGATAAGTGTTCAGCGTACCAAAAATACTGTGTAAAATGCTTATCTTTACAGGAGGTCATAAATTCTGCTGTCATAAATTTATTGTTTTATTACTATACTCATAAGTACAGATTTTTGGGAAAAGACTAATATCTTATGATGGAAAATTTGAAATGTAAATATGAAAAATGTAAAGATTAAAGATTTCTTAAGAACTATAAAAATGTAAAACAAAAATATTTTATTATTGAAATATGCATGTTCAATTCTGAACATTCTGCCGGGGGCTATTAAATTGTATAGCTAACAGCCGTCTGCGAAGTGTTATTTGATAAATGACATACACAATAAAAGCGATCATAATTACCGTTGATATACCCAGTGCAGTATGCCCGCTCAAGTGATGAAAGGTTAAGCCCCTTAAATGAACGTCTTCTTTTTTCAGATCTGCTATATGCTTCTTTAGATCATCAATCTCCTTGCCGTGGTTGATTACTACGTTTCCAATTGGTTTTGCTATGCCGGAATCATCTGGGTTGACGTCTTTCATCAGGAAATTCTCGAATCCGTTTTTTCGCGCGCTTCTTAGACTATGGGTGGCGACTAGGGTGATCTCGTCTATTCGTGCTGTACATTCTTCCTTAAGGGTGAATATGCCTTGCTGTGGCAGTTGTATGATGAACTGCTGAGAATTCGAACATTTCACGTGAGCTGAGGTATTTTTGAAAATCTTATACAGCCAATTTCCTTTGCTTCGTAGTTCTATCCAAAAAGGCATTTCGTCGACGTAATCATACGAGCAGTTGAGTTTACTGTGAGGTTTAATTGGGGATAGCTCACAGACATTAGAAGTAGCCGCTATCCAGGGACAATTTTCTTCGCATACTATCTGATTGGTGAGAGTTTTCTTACAATCGTTCAGAATCGCTTGTGACAGATAATGATAGGAATCTAGGTCGTAATTGTAGACGATATACGGAGCTTTGATTTTAGCTACTAACACATGACCATTCTGCTTGAATGGCACTGGGATGATCCGATAAACCTGAGACGTTTGTTTACTAAACAGAGGAATTTTCAAATCAATAATAAGCTGACTTCCAACAAAGATGCCTGTGCCAGTCAGAAGATGCCATATCTCTTTGATTTCTGTTCCCGTATGTCGTCCAGGAAGTACATACTTGTCTGGTAAAACATCTCGAATCTTAACAATTTCTGCTTGTAAATGTTGTGGACTAATTAGAGCTGGATGCACCTTACCATGATTTACATTTAGCAATAAATCAATGGCTTCTTTTTGAACCTCATTGCATTCGTCTACTAAATCATGTATTTGTTTTGTTACCATGAAAAATCTGATTGACTCCCTGTAAACATAGTAGTGCTCGTTCATGGTTGTGCTTATGTTTTCAATATTTGCCTTCATGCTTCGAAAATTGGAATTAACTTCATCGGTAGTTCTTTTTAGTAAATTTACTGTTGAGTCGACCACTGAAGTTTGCTTTTTTGCTAGCAGCTTGAGATCATTTTGGTTAGCTAGTAAATTTTTCATATTTGATTCAAATGCCTGTCGATCATCGTCATCCATAAGGCCAAAAATAATGTGATAAAACGAGCCTATGAAATTCAGTGGTGAGCCTCTTTTTACTCTCGTGTTCTTGTTGAGAAGCAGCATATTGTTTGCGTTTACTTTATCCACTTGGTATTGGATATTTCCTAAAACCGTCCAACACTGCTCTTCAAAAGTTTGCAGCCTTGGACAAATCAGTTTAGCTTTTTCAATTAGTTGCGTGGCTTCGTTAAGGACGTTGAAATACGGTTCCATCTCGTAATAAACTACCAAGTTCCAAGAAGAGGATGCCATGTTTATTTGGTTAATTGGATCTAAATAAATTGCTGTATTATTTTTCATTTCCTTTACCGCAGTGCTGTTCAAAGCAGTTGATGTTAAAACCATGCAAAGATTAAGAAGCGTCATCATCACCAAAGAAGTATTAGGTCTTGATTGGCGTGTATTTGGTCTTGTTGGGCGTCGCTCTTCACGTTGTGTAGGAATATTGTTCTGTAAATTACCATCTTCGCTTTTCAAAGGACATACTTTCGTTATTGGGCGTTCTATGAGACCTCCTTTGGTTTTTATCTCAATTACTCGCACCTTTCCGTCTTTTCCAGCATTTGTATTTACTACTACACCCATTGGCCATTTAGCTGGAGGAGCATTTTCATTTCTTATGAGGACAACCTGGTCTTTTTTCAGGTTTTCAGTTTGCTGCTTCCATTTGTTCCTTTGCTGAAGTGAGTTTAAATACTCCTCTTTCCAACGTTTCCAAAAGTCCCTTTGCATTTTCTGAATAAGCTTCCAGCGATCAAGAGACCCAAGTCGATCTTCTGTCATGGATTCTGGGGATGACAACATTAGACGACCAATCAAAAAATGGCCAGGTGTTAAAACATCTATGTCAGCAATATCGTCGCCTGTTGAATAAAGCGGTCGAGAATTTAGTACTGCTTCAATTTGGTTTAATAGTGTTGACATCTCTTCATAAGTTAGGATAGTATCCCCAATTACTCTTTTAAGATGAAACTTGAAAGACTTTACTCCAGCCTCCCAGATTCCTCCAAAGTGAGGAGCTGCCGGGGGAATAAAATGCCACCTTACGCCATCAGCCTCTAAAGTTGGCGCCAGTTTACTATTATTTTTTAATGCCTTTGTTAAGTCATCATTAAGTATTTTCGTTGCGCCAACGAAATTTGTTCCGTTATCGGAATATATGTTGGAGCTTTCACCTCTTCTGGCAAAGAACCGCTTTAATGCTGCCATAAATGCTTCGGATGTTAAGTCGCTGACTAGCTCTAAATGAATGCATCTTGTAGCCATGCACACAAAAACTGCCACGTACCCTTTGTAGGTTTTTCTTCCTCTTCCCTTGGAGCATTTAATGTTGATTGGCCCAGCATAATCGACACCAGTGTTTTCAAATGGATATATAGCAGACACTCGAGAATCGGGAAGGTTTCCCATGATTTGTGTGACAGCTTCTGGGCGGTATCTTATGCAAGTTACACATTTTCTGACATACGATTTTAACATGTTCCGTAAGCCGATGATCCAATATGAGCGCCTGATATTCACCTTCATCAAAGTTATACCACCATGAAGCGTAGCTTTGTGGGTTTGACTCACGACGAGATAAGAAAGATGGGAATTCTTTAATATAATTGGATGTTTCACACTATATCTTAAAGAAGAATTTTGCAGCCTGCCACCAACTCTTAATATGCCATTCTTATCCAAAAATGGGTTAAGAGACAAAATCTTATTTTTAATATCAAGACCTTTGCCATTTTTTAAATTATTGATTTCACTTCCGAAATCTTTGGCTTGTTGATTTTTTATTATTAATTGCCTAGCTTGGTTTAGCTCATCTGATGTAAGGTAACTTGGCAAATTCGAGTTTTTATTCTTCAGTTTGGATATAAACCTCAGAATATAAGCTAACACACGTTCTAGTTTATTAAATGATGAATACTTTTCAGCCAGCTCATTAATTATGTTGGTATTTACAAATGTGGTTGCTATGATCAAACTTTCTTTGGGCACGTTTACCACTGGCCATTCTGCTGCTTCTAATGACAACCATGATGGACCATTCCACCATAAGCTATTGTTGATAAATTTGTTGACACCAATACCTCTAGATGCTGCGTCGGCTGGATTATCCTCTGATTTAACATATCGCCATGCGATATTAGGATGTTTTTGGATGTCTGCTACTCTCGTACGAACGAATTTTTCTTTGCTCTTATTGTTGTTAATCCAAGCAAGCGTGATCTGTGAGTCGCACCATCCAAATATGGAACCACGCCAATTCAGGATTGTAACTACTTTAGCGAGCAGTTTAGCCAATAAATGAGCACCGCAGAGCTCTAATTTAGGAATCGTTTTCCTGTTCTTGATAGGATTCACTTTTGTTTTTGATGTGAGTAATGTCACCTTGTCGCCAACTTTAATATATACTGCTGCAGCATAAGCACTGTCCGAAGCGTCAGAAAATCCATGCAATTGGGCCCTGTCGTTTGTTGTTATATGAACCCATCTCGGAATTTTAAACGTCTCCAACTGTTGTAAACTAAGAATATACTGCTGCCACTCGTCCTTGAATTCTTCTGACAACGGAACGTCCCAACTGAGACTTGATGACCATAATTCTTGAATAAACAGCTTGCCTGTCACTATTACTGGTGACAACCACCCTAATGGATCAAATATTCTGGCTAATGTCGCCAGAACTTTTCTTTTGGTGAATTCTTTTTGTCCAATATTAATCTTGAAGAAAAATGTGTCTCTTATCGGGTCCCAATGAAGACCTAGAGTTTTCACCGTTTCGTTTTCTTCTATTTGTATAATCATATCCTTCTCGATGCTGTCGATGTTGTTGATGATTTGATTGCTGTTTGAAACCCATTTACGCAAACTGAAACCATATTTTTTCAGTTCTTTAGAAACTTCAGTTTGGATTATTCGGCACTCGTCTATACTATTGGCTCCAGTCAGCAAGTCATCCATGTAGAAGTCATCTTTGATAATGGAGGACACCTCACTATTCGTAGTTTTTGCTCGCTCAGCAATATCTGATAACACTTTGGTTGCCAAAAATGGTGCAGCTGCTGTGCCGTACGTTACTGTGGTTAGCTTGTACTGTTGAATTCTCTTAGCGCTGCAATCTCTCCAAAGTATTTGTTGATATTTTTGTTGATCTTTGGCAACCCAGATCTGCCGGTACATTTTTTCAATATCGGCAGATACTACGTACTTCCACGTACGCCATTTTAAAAGTATATCGAAAATGTCCTTTTGCTGCTTAGGACCCACCATCATGACATCATTTAGGCTTCGACCATTTGTAGTTTTGGCCGATGCATCGAAAACGACGCGTAGTTTTGTCGTTAAACTCGATTCTCGAATGACAGCTTGATGTGGTAAAAAATAGCCATCTGATGATGATTTGACCTTTTTCATGTGCCCCAGGTTGATATATTCGTTTATAAAGTGAATATAATCGTCTTTTAGCTGAGGCTTTCTTTCGAATTGCCTTTCCAAACTGAGCAAACGAGCCATAGCCTGTTTCTTGGAAGAACCAAGCGTATTATCTTCTTTAAAAGGAATTTCAACAACATACCTGCAATCTTTTTCAACCTTCGCTGTTTTTGCAAAATGCTCCTCACACGCATTGGACTCAGAAACATTTTCGTTGTCAGGCTCGTCAAATTCCCAGAATTTATTTAGATCCGACACATTTATTGTAGTAACAGCAGATAACACGGATTTTGTTGTTTTGTACGTACCACCACAGATGATCCATCCAAGCTCAGTGTTTTGTGCAAGCATGTTGTTATTTTTCTTCACGCCATTAGTTATAATTTGTGGATACAAATCCAAGCCAATTACTAAATCGACTCGACCAGGTTTATCAAAATTAGGATCAGCCAACTGGATATTTCCCCAACCTTTCCTCATGTTGACAATAGGTTCCTTTGGCAGAGTCTTATACAAATTCGGAACCACCAACACTTCTACTTCAGCTTTAAAATTTTTGTGTAACGTTGAAAGGATCTCAATATCCATTCTGGTTGTAGACTCATCTGTCATTCTCGTTGTCATGCCTCCAAGCTCAGTTGTTTCTCGGATGCGGGGTAATCTTAATAGCTGAGCCGTTTCTTCTGATATTACCGTCTGTTCTGATGCACAATCTATCATGGCTCTGAGATCTACTGCATGACCTTCGCGATTCTTTATTCTGACCATTGCTGTTGCAAACAAAGCACTATTTTGCAGTGCTGCATTATGAGTCATATTTACCGAAACTTTTTTTGTTTCCATGTGAATGAGTGTGTGGTGAGGTTTTTTGCAAATTCCACACACCCACTCTTTGGAACAACTTTTGCCGCTGTCGTGCAACAAACATCTGTTGCAAACTTTATTGCTTTTGACGAACTCTAATTTTTTTGCAATTTCTAGAGCCTTAAATTTCCTGCATGCCAATAACCCATGCCCCATAAATTTACAATAGCTGCATTTGAACTTTTCGTTTGATTTTGCAGATACAAAAGATGATGATGGTGTCGATGATGACAGCTTTGAGGATGATGATGTTGCACAAACTGTTGCATACAGACGTTCAAGAAAATCCATAACTGAATATAACTGTTGGACTTCTTTGGGATCTGTCACCAGCTGATCATACTGGTGCATTGTTGACCTTTCAAATTTTCTCATAATCAGCTGCGCTATAATAGCGTCAGCCCCTTCACCGCAATCACCTTTCTTTTTGATTATGTGAACACTTTCGTTTACTGTATTGATGAAGTGTTTTAACTCTTTTTCTTCTTCTCTTAACTTTGGAAGCGCAAGGAGACACTCAATATTTTCCGCGAATGTTTTGCGGTTGTTCTCGTATCTGTTCTGTAGCAACCCCCATGCATAGTTGTAATTTTCTGAGGAGCCGTCCATAAGATGATGCACAGCTTTAAGTGCTTCGCCTCCAAGTGACATCTTCAAGTATTGAAATTTTCTTGCAATACTTAATTCCTTTCTGTTATGCACGATTTCCTTAAACAGCTCGCTGAAAACTATCCAATTGTTTTGCTCCCCATTAAATTTTGGGATTTCCATCTTGGGTAATGGATAATCTTCCTCTTTTGTTTCTGAAGAATTTTTTGTAATTTTTTCTTCAACATCGACTTTTGCGTCGGCTATCTTATTCTTTATTTCCTCATAAAAACCAGTGGATTTTAATGAGCTGTCTGCAAGGTCAACAATTGACGTTAATTTTTCAGACTTTGAAATCAATCGATTCATTATCTTTTTTAGGAAAATTGTGTCTCCATTATGCAACGCTGGCAGCACTTCTAAGTTTAGGAAAACATCTAACTCATTGCTGAAGTCGCATAAAGGGTTTGCTGCTTGAGAAGTTGAGCCCACTTCCATGGCTTTTGTCTGTTTCTTTGTCCTGGCCTCATTTATTCTGCTTTTGAGGTCAGCAAAGACATTTTCTGTTACATACTGGTGTTTGGCCAATTCCGGAAACTTCATCAGAAGGCCGTTATTTTTGTCAAAACCAGCCCATTTCTCATCGACTTCTTTCGACAATGGGTCTGAGTTTATCAAACTGATTATCTCCTGGTACAACAGGGTTTGACTGCTCAATAATTTATCCATATTGAGTTCCAGTATGTAGTTATATTTTTATTTTCACTGCTTCTTTTCCTCGAAGGACCACTTGTACAGATTTGTACTAATCGCAATTATTCAAATAATAATAAAGAAACACGGTCTGTACCGATTCGGTTTGAGTTTAACACTAAATTTATTTATAATTATTTCCTACAAACTAAGTTACAAAAAATCACTTAAAACTAAGAGGAATTATATTTTACCTAACACTGCATGTGGTTATTATTTGCTATGTACATAGCGCATGTGTTATCGATTCAGTATGTACGCATGTGTTATCAACTGACCTCACGGACAGTTTTGTGATAAGTGTTCAGCGTACCAAAAATACTGTGTAAAATGCTTATCTTTACAGGAGGTCATAAATTCTGCTGTCATAAATTTATTGTTTTATTACTATACTCATAAGTACAGATTTTTGGGAAAAGACTAATATCTTATGATGGAAAATTTGAAATGTAAATATGAAAAATGTAAAGATTAAAGATTTCTTAAGAACTATAAAAATGTAAAACAAAAATATTTTATTATTGAAATATGCATGTTCAATTCTGAACAATCTATGTTATAATATTAGAGAAAATAAGTCATGTATTGTACAAATGCTTGCTCCCGGCATTCTGGTTGTTAAGACAGTATGTACATCTCATTAAAATAAAAATAAAAAAAAAATAAACTTAAATCTAATTTAAAATAAAATAAACTACAAATAATTATCCCCTATGGGTGACAGAGGTAGTACTTATAAAAAAAGATGGCAACATTAAAATATTGTCAAAAGTATTAATCAATCCTAAAGGTGAAAGGTAATTAGAATTATTCCAATTTATTCCCCTTTGATCCTCTATAATGTTTTTAATTAAGATATTTTCATGATCAGGTAGTTTAATGATAAATCTTTCCAACATATCTAAAGCATACTTGGCTAATGGCGTTACATTTGCTACCTCATATATTATCTTATTCGAAAATCGCTTTGTGTCAGTTTCAAAATTCTTATTGATGCAAAGTCTAAGAATTTTACGTTCAAGGATTTCAAATTTCCTTATAACTGTTGGAGATATGCTAAACCAAATTGGAAATGCATATAAAAGAACTGAACGAATACAGGTTTTATAGATTAATAGTTTAGTTTTTTCAGGAAGATATACGTTGTGTAGCAATCTTCCAAATGAACTTTTGATCTTGTATGCTTTAATCAAACGTATACGGGCATTGTCATTCAATTTCATCAATTTATTAAAGTGGACTCCAAGATATTTAAAGTTATTTACAAAAGGAATTTCTATCCCATTCAAAAATAATTTTAAAGTTTTACTTTGCGGTACAACAAAATATTTACATTTGCCAGAAGCATTTCTTAGACACATTGCCTCCGATTTAGAGGTGTTTATTTTGATTCCCCATTGTTTATAAAATTTATCTACTTCCAAAAGGTGATGAGAAACAATGCGAAGGGCATCAGTTGGAGATTCATGATGAGCAAAAAGTAAAGAATCATCGGCATATAGTAGACCAAGTGAACCCGAAATTTCGTGAGGAAAATCACTTTTGAAAATATTATATAGGTGAGGTGCAAGTATTGCTCCTTGAGGCACTCCACATTTTACTTCTCCCATTGAGGAGTAATTATTATCTAGTTGTGTACAAAATTTACTGTTATTTAAAAATCTTTGAAAAATATTGACTACAAATGGGTTGAAACCGATTCTGATCATCTTATATAAAAGTCCATCCTGAAAGACCTTATCGAATGCTTTCTCAATATCTAAAGATACCACTACGGTGCATTTTCTTTGTCTTAAGTTACAAACAACATCGTTGTGAAATTTTAATAAGGCATGGAGTGTAGAATGACTTCTTTTGAAACCAAACTGATAATCTGGTATGTATTGGTTTAAATTATCATCCATTTTTTTCCCTAATAATCTTTTCAAATAACTTTCCTAAATTTGACAATATCGAGATAGGTCTTATATTTCCTACATCTGAAATACTTGGTTTCTTACGAATAGGAATAATTTTTGCAATTTTCCAAACAACTGGAAAGTAACCATTATTAATACAGTTATTAAAAATAATTGTCAGATATTCATAAGTCCCGGTAGGGAATTTTTTAATTGTGAAATTTGAAATTTTATCTAAACCAAATGATTTTTTATTATTTATTGATTTTGCAATTGAAGAGATCGCACTGGATGAAGTAAGTTTCGGATTATCTTGTACATTTGTCGATAGTAAATTTTGATCAAAAATAAAAATTTGATTCGGAATTGAACATAAACAATTTTAAATAGTATTTCTGATGTCGGATATGTTCCTATTAGGGTACAAACCACTATAAATATTCTCAAAATATTCCTTTAAACAGGTGAGTTTTCCATTCAAATCATCAATTTCCACACCATTTTCAGAAATATCAGAACATAATAATTTTCTTCTGTTTCCGCTAGGACCAGGTTTTATATTTTCTAGACGTTTCTGAAAAAGCTTTGATTGTTCAATTTGGACTTGTTCTTTTATTATGATCTTTAGTAATTGAATTTGTTTGGATAACGTAATATAAGAAGGACATTGTCTATTGGAAGTTCTTCTAAAAATTTATTTTAATTCCTTTTGCCAATGATATTTTAATTTAAATAGTTTTCTTATATTGTCAGAAATTATATATTTTCTACTCCTGCATTCAATTTTTCCCGAGTGTATGTTTGTACATTCATTGACTCTTGTGGTAAAGTTTTCAATGAATTGATCAATTTCACAATTTGGAATATTCCTGTCCGAAGGTGGAAAGTTTTCAAAAAGTTGTATTTCCAAATCACTTCTAAACGCATTCCGGTTAGTATCTTAAAGGATAGTTATCTTAAGAGGATAGTGGTCGGAAAAGGATGGAAGAGTGGTTACTTGGTGGTTAGGATTAAAATTGTTAATTAAGTTAGAGCTAATTAAAAAATTATCTAAATATGAGGAGCCATTAGGGAAGGTTGGGAAAGGGTCTGAGATACGATGAAAATCTAATGAGTTCTGGTTAAGCAATTCAAGTAGAGCAATGCCATTTACATTATTGTTGTTATCTCCCCAATCAATATTTTTGGCATTGAGGTCCCCACCCAAGATAATTCAATCATAATTTCTAGGAAAACTTCTTATTGTTGACAATCCATTTGAAATTGTAGCACCAGAGTTGCTGTGAAAATATAATGATCCAAAGAGGAATTTCTTAATAGAACCTTCAATTAAGAAGTTTATCTCAATAAATAAATTAGGAAATTCTAAACCATTAATGTTAATCCTATTGAATTGTAAAGTATTTCTTAGAGCTATTCCGACCCCTAAAGAGCTATAATCTCTTAAAAAATAATAATTATCCAAATAACCTTGTGGTTTTGTCTTAAATATGTTTCCTGTAAAAATGCAATGTCTATAGAATTTAATCTCAAAACATCCAATAAATCTATTCTCCTACTTCGATTTATTAGTGACCCAACGTTAAATTTTATCAATTTTAAATTTCTACGAGCCATAATATATTCTAATTTCGTCTTATAAAATCAAGCACTTGGTTTTTGCTTGAGACTTTGATAAGGTAGTATAAATTCCCATAAATTCTTTTATCTTATGTTCTAAAGAAACAGCTTCCGGTTGGCATAAAATTGTGGCTATTTTTAAAAATTCCTCGATAATTGGAGGCTTAGATACAATAGATATGGTGTTATTCGAAGATGAATTTCTAAATAAACTGAAAAAAGTTGTATCCTCTGATATTAATTGAGACTTGTCCAATGCCGAAGCAATGTTAGTTGATGCTAATCTTTTTCTTGCCCTGTTTTCAACTATTACCTTTTCTTTTGCATCTATATATTTCCTATAGAATGGACATCCGCTATAGTAAGCAGGATATCCATTTTTTCCACAATTTATACAGAATGGAACAGAATGGTCCTTAGGTAACTTACATTCTCCTGGGCCATGAGACTCGCTACATTTAACACAAATGAAAAAGCTTCATAATTTTAATGAAAATATTTTTAATGAAACTTTTTCATTAGTCGTATTAAATTTTTAATAAATAATATGAAATTTTTCATTAACTTTTATATTGCATTAATTTAATGAAAAGTTTCAATGGATGAATTTCAGTGATAATTCATAGATCTAATGCAAAAATTCATTGATATCATGCAGATAATTCTCTCAGTGTAGTAAGATTTTTGAATTTTAATCTATAGAAAAATGACAAATTTACGACAAATGCTAATTTAAAACCTTAATATAGCGCACTGTGAGTTCCATCAATGATTTAAAAACAAATATTATTTGAACTAACTAGCAAAATTTTAAAATTAAGAAACACAGATTACTAAAAATTGCCTTTCAAAATCAGTTCAAATACAAATGAAATTAATACCTATACAAAATTGGAATTATAAAAAATATTAGTTTAGTCCTAAATTTTAAGACAAAATAACATAAAAATTAGTTCAATGGAATAAGAACGCATTTTTAATGAAAATTAATTTTACCAATAATTTAAAAGTCAAAACCTGTGACTCGATGCTTTCAACTCCGAATTTGCCAGATACCGAAATAGAAGACTGAGTTCCCATTAATGAACTTGTAAAAAACACAGAAACAAATTTTCAAAATAATACATTTTTCGGTGGATTTCCTATTTTTTTTGTTTAAATTGTTATTTCTTTTCGTTGGATGTGTTTTGTTTAAATAAAATCCCTTAAAAAAAGTGTGCTACTTTTTTTTTGAAAAATGACTTTTTTGTGCGACTTTATTTTGAAAAAACGACTGTTTGTGCTACTTTTTCAAAATTCTCAGCGGTAACCCTCCTCCTGACATTTTAATCTTTAATATAAAAGAATATATTAGTTTGAAAGCAGGTGTATTAAAATAAAGTAAACTTACTTGAAAATATCACATTTATTAATGAAAACGTTACTTATAAAATTATTGGCCCTTAATATAAACGAGTATTTTCAATTTAAAGTCGACTTTATTTTTAATCATACGGTTTTGTTCATTTTGTGTATGAAAACCCTACAAAAGTATTTATATTTTCAAACATTTTGATTGGTTGAAAATAAATTAACCAATCAGAATGCTTCAGAAATAAACCAAGTCAAGGTATACTGCCACCCAATATTTTAACTAAAGTCGATTTTAACTAAAATATACATTTGAAAAATTTAGATAGTAAGGGCGATTATTTGTAAGAAACAAAACTGTTTTTCATATTTCTTTTAAACATTTTACCAAGTTTATCACAGAAAAAACAGTAGGCACCAAAAATGGGAATTTGTAAAAGCAATCACATTTTCTTTGAAATTGAAATTTTATTGCCAACAATTTTTTTGTTTGAAATATTAGTAACTCGTTTGTAAATTGTTATCTTTCATATAAAAATTGTTTAAAAATAAAAATTCAAAGTTACAAAAAACAAAATAAATTTTTTTTTGGTTTTACAAATTTTTTTGTTGGTGCCTTTTTAAAAAGTTGAAATAAATGATCGCATCGGGTATAGAAGTCTTCACAGATTAAGAATCCAAAATCCTTTTTGAAATTGGATAAAAATTATAAATGGTAGAGCCGCTCAAATTTGGCGATTTTTGAGTCTGGTGGAAAAGACTCAAATTACAACGAGTAAAAAGGTTAAAGTCGGGCATGCCGACTATACAATACCCTACACCAGTCTGGTGTATTGTTTGGATCCGAAATTCGAATGGGTTAAAATGGGGCTTGTGTCAAAATTTTCTATAATGTGAGTCAGCGCACCAAATTTCATTAAAATATCTTAATATTTGCGACCTGCAGTTTGTAACCAAGCCAATTTTGGGGGGACCCTTATATGGGCACTAGTTCTAAACATGGACCGATGTTCACCAAAATCAATAGGCTTCGTCCTTGGGCCAACATAGGTCTATGTACCAAATTTCATGAAAATATCTTAATATTTGCGACCTGCAGTTTGTAACCAAGCCAATTTTGGGGGGACCCTTATATGGGCACTAGTTCTAAACATGGACCGATGTTCACCAAAATCAATAGGCTTCGTCCTTGGGCCAACATAGGTCTATGTACCAAATTTCATCAAAATATCTTACTATTTGCGACCTGCAGCGTATAAACAATATAATTTTGGTGGGACCCTTATTTGGGCACTACGTCTAAACATGGACCGATGTTCACCAAAATTAATAGGCTGCGTTATTGCGCCAATATAGGTAAACAGTATAATTTTGGTAGGACCCTTATATGGGCACTAGGTCTAAACATGGACCGATGTTCACCAAAATCAATAGGCTGCGTTATTGGGCCAATGTAGGTCTGCGTACCAAATTTCATCAAAATATCTTAATATTTACGACCTGCAGCGTATAAACAGTATAATTTTGGTAGGACCCTTATATGGGCACTAGGTCTAAACATGGACCGATGTTCACCAAAATCAAACTTGTTCGTCCTTGGCCCAACATAGGTCTGCATACCAAATTTCATCAATATATCTTAATAGTTGCGACCTGTAGAGTGCGCACAAGATTGCATGGACAGACAGACAGACGGACGGACGGACATCGTTAAATCGAAAAAAAAAATTCTGAACCGATCGGTATACTATAAGGTGGGTCTACGACCAATATTTTTTGGTGTTACAAACATCAGCACAAACTTATAATACCCTGACCACATAGTGGTGTAGGGTATAAAATATATATATATCCTTTTTACAGTTGAATTGTAGTCAAACTATATAACCCATCATTATTTATTTGGTGTCTTTTGAAAGGTATGGTTATTTGAAACGAAGAAGGTAAACAGAATGAGCGGCTCTTCCATTTTTCAGCCGGCCCAGTTTTACAAACACACTATATTTCTGTCATTTTTCAAATTTTAGTGGAATAGAACTAAAAAAGTGGCGAGTTTTTAGAGGAGATGTTACCCGAAGATGGCTTATTATTTAATATTATTACCAATTCAATTAAAACTGGCTGCCCGATCTTGCCCGTTTACATGCAAAAACAATAAAACTGTAACATCCTCGAAATAAAAACCGAAATACGTATAGGTGATATATCACGTATACGAATCAGTTTTCGTTACAAAGATCATAACTTGTAAAGTAATAGAGGTATTTTCAAAATTTAAAAACCATTTAAAAGATAAGCTTTAAAAGATGCACTTACAGCTTTAAAATATATACTTACACATCGTTCTTAGCCCATCAACCTCTTTTGTCAAAGTTCAATATTATTTATAGTATTCAGTATTAAAATCGTATTATTTATATGTCACTTAAGAATCGGTTTGATACACAATTTTACTTAAAAAGTGTTTATTATTCAGTACTCTATTTAATTTAATTAAAATTGCAAAAACCAGAGTACGTATTTCGTGTTTTTATTTATACATTTTTATAGGTAAATTCTATTAAAATTAGTGTTTCCAATTCGGTTAATCGATTAACCGATTCCTCGATCGCCTCTATTTCGGTTAATGTCGAAACAAATAATTTAAAACGCAAATAATTATTCGACCCGAATAATCGGTTAAAATAGCTCGATTAACCGGTTAAATTTTTAATATGTAATTTTTTGCTTTATTTTTTCCCGAAACTTCATAATTTTCTTAACTTTAGCTAAAAAATTGTAAGGAACGCTTAAAAAAACAAATACTAACTAAAATACAATCAAATTGTTTTAAAATCTGAAAGAGAAACCTTTAGATACCATTTTTTGAGCAACTCCAAGCAAGTCGACATTGAACCAGCGAGACACGTCATGGGTTTTAAGAGACTCTTAAAACGGATTTGTTTTACATTATCGAAATTAATTTTTAATAAAATTTTTTTGAATTTTTTAAACAAAATAACAAAGTTTCTATTTGTAAAAAAAAAATGCTTTAACACTATGTGTCTCGCTGGAGCAGGCTTTAGGAAATGCAATAGACAATTTTTCATTTCTGTTTTAATTCTTTTAAAGTGTAAAATTAATTTTCAAAAGTGAGAGCAGTTTTTCAGCCTCTAGTCGATGATTTTATTTATATATATGTTAACAAAAACAGTGCGTAGTAATTTTTAAAATTTTATTATTGCAAACATAGAATTTTTAAAGACTGAAAAACTGCCCTCACTTTCGAAAATCTGTGATAAAGTTCGAACAAACAAATCTGTTTGAGATTTGACATCTGTTACTACACACTGAGGGAATTGTCAACATGGTTTTTTAGAATTTTTATATTGATTCAATGAAATTTCGCTGGAATTCGTCCATTGAAACACGGAGGAGATTGGAAGATAAACAAAAATCTAAAAACAGAATGTTTGTATGTGTTTGTATTGATCACTTCTGAGTAAAAACAATAACAGAAAGCCTAATAGGAAAGAAAACAACGAAGTAGTTACATGGCATTCAAGGCCTTACTTGGGTGACGAGTTGTTGAAAAAAATTATCATATAGAGACAATTTGACTATAAAAACATAAATAATTAATACAATTTAATGCAAAATCACTGACGACGACTGTCCATACAAAAAAATGCACCAACTAGATCCAATCCGATCTGAAAATTATAATGTGTTTATAATTTTTAGAGAAAAAGGTTTAAAGCTCCATTAGTCTGGTAGTATCGTAAAGTATCGTGTCAGCTGTTTACTTTTAGTTAATGATAGTATTACTACATAGTTTGGAAGTACATTTGAGGTAAGAAAATCTATTGAAAATAGATTTATACTTTACGATACCTCATTTCGCCGCACTGTACTTCCAAACTAATTTGAGCTTTATTCTTCTTCTTAACCTCAAATCTATTTATTAATTAAAATTGATAAAATTGCATAATAATTACAATATTAATTGCAGCTTTCTATAGGACGTTAAAACAACACTGTACTAAACTTTTCATTCAATTGATGCAGTTTTATGAAAAATTTCGTATTATTTATTGAAAATTACATATACCCAATGAAAAAGCTTTTTCGTAAAATTTGTTTTGCATTAACTTTGTGAAGAAAATTTCATTAGTTTAGTGAAAACTTTCATTAAAACTCGTCCAATTAAATTTTCTCTGCGTAAATTAGCTTAAAATTTGTTATTGTTAATGGCCATTTAAAACCGAAAAGACTTAGAATTTAACAATTATTTATGATATTCTCAGACTACTAATATTCAACAAAAATTTTTGCAGAGTAAATTGGTATATTTAAATAGAGTTTAACATTTTTTGTATTGAAGGCTCAATGTCAAAGGCTCTTCTAGTTATACCCTACACCACTATGTGGTCAGGGTATTATAAGTTTGTGCTGATGTTTGTAACACCAAAAAATGTTGGTCGTAGACCCACCTTATAGCATACCGATCGGTTCAAAATTTTTTTTTATTTCGATTTAACGATGTCCCTCTGTCCGTCCGTCCGTCTGTCTGTCCATGCAATCTTGTGCGCACTCTACAGGTCGCAAATATTAAGATATTTTGATGAAATTTGGTACGCGGACCTACGTTGGCCCAAGGACGAACAAGTTTGATTTTTGTGAACATCGGTCCATGTTTAGACCTAGTGCCCATATAAGGGTCCTACCAAAATTATATTGTTTATACGCTGCAGGTCGTAAATATTAAGATATTTTGACGAAATTTGGTACACAGACCTATGTTAGCCCAATAACCCAGCCTATTGATTTTGGTGAACATCGGTCCATGTTTAGACCTAGTGCCCATATAAGGGTCCTACCAAAATTATACTGTTTATACGCTGCAGGTCGTAAATATTAAGATATTTTGATGAAATTTGGTGCACAGACCTATATTGGCCCAATAACGTAGCGTATTGATTTTGGTGAACATCGGTGCATGGTTAGACCTAGTGCCCATATAAGGGTCCTACCAAAATTATACTGTTTATACACTGCAGGTCGTAAATATAAAGATATTTTGATGAAATTTGATACACAGACCTACATTGGCCCAATAACGCAGCCTATTGATTTTGGTGAACATCGGTCCATGTTTATACCTAGTGCCCATATAAGGGTCCTACCAAAATTATACTGTTTATACGCTGCAGGTCGCAATTATTAAGATATTTTGATGAAATTTGGTACATAGACCTATGTTGGCCCAAGGACGAAGCCTATTGATTTTGGTGAACATCGGTCCATGTTTAGAACTAGTGCCCATATAAGGGTCCCCCCAAAATTGGCTTGGTTACAAACTGCAGGTCGTAAATATTAAGATATATTTTAATGAAATTTGGTGCGCTGACTCACATTATAGAAAATTTTGACACAAGCCTCATTTTAACCCATTCGAATTTCGGATCCAAACATTAGTTGGCTTTTAACCAGACTGGTGTAAGGTATTGTAGAGTCGGCATGCCCGACTTTAACCTTTTTACTCGTTTTTATTGTTAAAAAAGCCAGCTCGTTGTGTTTTTATTGATACAAGTTAAGAAAATACATTAATTTTGCATTAATCGATTAATCGCCAATTTTCTCGATTAACCGTCCCGAATAACCGGTTAATTAATTTCATTGATTTTTCGAATAATGCATTGACCGGCTAACCGCCTATGTCGAATAATTGGAAACTCTAATTAAAATCAAATAATAAATCTATTGCTTACTAAAGAGTTAAGGGATA
The DNA here is from genome assembly GCA_949987735.1 of Leucophora obtusa. NCBI lineage: Eukaryota > Metazoa > Arthropoda > Insecta > Diptera > Anthomyiidae > Leucophora > Leucophora obtusa. The sequence goes on along the minus strand of OX465295.1, from coordinate 302,235,964 downwards.
ACAAGTATTTAAAGATTAAATGAAACCTGAAGTTACCTAGCATCGCTAGATTTCCAGCTAATAGTTAATCGACAATACTTCTGGCTAAAGGCATATTTAAATCGCTATATCTGACGAGAAAATCGTAAAATTGGCAACAGTGCGGCCAGTCGACTTTTGTTATCACTATTTATACCCTACACCACTATGTGGTCAGGGTATTATAAGTTTGTGCTGATGTTTGTAACACCAAAAAATATTGGTCTCAGACCCACCTTATAGTATACCGATCGGATCAGAATTTTTTTTAATTTCGATTTAACGATGTCCGTCTGTCCGTCCGTCTGTCCGTCTGTCTGTCTGTCCATGCATTCTTGTGCGCACTCTACAGGTCGCAAATATTAAGATATTTGGATGAAACTTGGTGCACCGACTTATGTCGGCCCAAGGACGTATTGATTTTGGTAAACATCGGTCCATGTTTAGACCTAGTGCCCATATAAGGGTCCTACCAAAATTATATTTTTTATACGCTGCAGGTCGCAAATATTAAGATATTTTGATGAAATATGGTGCACTAACTTATGTCGGCCCAACGACGAAGCCTATTGATTTTGGTGAACATCGGCCCATGTTTAGACCTAGTGGCCATATAAGGGTTCTACTAAAATTATATGGGTTATACGCTGCAGGTCGCAAATATTAAGATATTTCGATGAAATTTGGTACACAGAGCTATGTTACCCCAATAACGCAGTCTATTGATTTTGGTGAACTAGGTCCATGCTTAGACCTAGTGCCCATATAAGGGTCCTACTAAAATTATATGGTTTATACGCTGCAGGTCGCAAATATTAAGATATTTTGATGAAATTTGGTACACCGACCTATGGCAGCCTAAGGACGAAGCATATTGATTTTGGTTAACACCGGTCCATGTTTAGACCTAGTCCCCATATAAGGGTACCCCCAAAATTGCCTTGGTTAGAAACTGCAGGTCGCAAATATTAAGATATTTTAATGAAATTTGGTTCGCTGACTCACATTATAGAAAATTTTGACACAAGTCCTATTTTAACCCATTCGAATTTCGGATCCAAACATTAGTTGGCTTTTAACCAGACCGGTGTAGGGTATTGTATAGTCGGCATGCCCGACTTTAACCTTTTTACTCGTTTTATCATAACTTTCATACAATTCACAGAATTTTTTGTTGAAAAAGTAAATGGAGTGAAGTACGATAATATTTTTGAAAAATTCAAAATTGTTGGAGTTATTCAAAACTTCGAAAGATGAAACTAAATTTAACTTGGCTGTTTTAAGAGAAGTAGACGTTGTACCAGAAAATAAAGAAAAAGTTGATCCTAAAGCCAAACTTCACGCAATTTATATGTTTATTAAAAGAAAATAGCAAATCTGTAATCGTATAAAGGACACTTCATGAAAAAGAATTCACCCTGGCTAAATGAATTCACAATATTTGAAAACTTAGAAAAAGCCCATACATTTACTGGCCGAGTCAGAGGAAGACCGATAAAATCTATGTTATATTCGGCCTGATTACGAGTGTCGAATTTGTACTCGAAATTCTGGACTCCATATACAATGATTTTGTATATAATGTACACAAGAAATAAATTGGCAATCGAATTGCTAAGCCAACCGAATTCAGTTGCGGCAACCGAATTCGATTTCAATTCGGTTGCGACAACCGAATTATTGGTTGCCACAACTGAATTTGGTTGGGGTAACCGAATTACGAGGTTGCAACAACCGAGCCAATTCGGTTGAAAAAAATTCGGTTGTCACAACGGAATTGTTCTGGGAGTGTTAAAATTATTTTAAGAGGCCTTTTCTTTGTTAATTTTAAAAAGCTCCTTATAGGTGCATTATATTAATATTATTTCTGGGTACAAAAGTTTACATCTGCTAAAGAAGAAGCAGTGCCGCCTCATGTAAAGGTATCTGAAGTACGGGAAGACTTGATGGACTTCAAGAGTTGATGGATCATATAACGAGACGCTTTATTCAAAGTTTGCCTGAACGGGAGGCAGAATTACTCCCAGAAAGACTTAGATCGATTAATTTGTGGGGTTGTGATGGATCATCCGGTCGAATAGCTTCAAAACAGATAATAGCTACAAATGACACAAGTATTACAGATAAAAATATGTTTATCCGTTCTGTGGTTCCTTTATGGCTAAAAAGTGAAATCTCTGAGCAATGGAAAAATTCTCACCCATCATTAGTTCATTTATGCAAAGGAACCTTCAAAAATAATCAAAGCTTCAGTAACCGATATTAAAGTTCAAATTGATAACCTGAAGCCTTCTGTTATTGAAATGAAGAATGGAAAACTGTTGTTATTAAATATGAACATTTTCGTACAATGAATGATGGCAAAGTCTTTAATGAAATCACAAATACCTCAGCAACTTTGAAATGTGGAATTTGTAGAAAGGCTCAGAAAGACTTTCAAAATTTGTATGATTCAACAAGTGATGAACATAACTATTAATATTTAAATTTTCCATTGCATGCTAGCATTAGGTTCATGGAGTACAATTTCTCGAGAGGAAAAAACTATTGACGAGAATACACCGCCAAAGAAAAAACAAAATGTGAATGTAGACTGAAATACGAATGATAGTTATACGTCCAGGGCATTTTTTTGAATATGCTGAGGTGACAGCCCGAATTACTGGTGTGGATAATAATATTACAAAAAGGTTGGCCTTATTTTTAATGTTATAAACAGTCAAAACAAAATGGTTAATGGCTCAAAATTTGGTGTGTATGCATAAAAAACTGCCCATATTTTGCTCTAATATATCCCGAGAAGAAACTTACTCCGACGGATCATAAGATTTTGGTTCATGGTAAAAATTTAATTGAGTAGCAATGCTAACCAATTGAAAAGTTTTCAGAAAAAGCCAAAGAATGCTAAAACAAAGATAAAATAAATTTAGATACACTAATCCTTGTAAGATTTCACGGACTATACAGAATGAGGACCTTTTCAATATGTTGGCGGCCTCTTACTTCATTACGAAGGATATGGAAGAATATAGTTATAGTTTCGAAATGCCAAGTACACTGAGAGTATTATCTTCATGATATTAATGAATTTTTGCATAGATCCAAAGAAGTTTCACTGGAACTCGTCCATTGAAACTTTTCATTGAATTAATGGAATTTTTCATAGAAAGTTGGTAAAAATTTCATTTTATTTATTAAAAGTTTCATACACTCAATGAAAAAGTTTCATTAAAACTGGATTCATAAAATATATGAAGCTTCTTCATCAAATTAAATAAATTTTTCATTTACTTTGTGAAGAAAACTTCATTAGTTCACTGAAATTTTTAATTAAAACTCGTCCAGCAAAATTCCCTCTGTGTATGGTAGATATTGCTCCCAATGTTAATGGCTATTTTGAACAGAAATATCTAAAAAAAAATTCTTATACTAATAACACTTATACTAGATTTGAAAACAAAACATGCATAAATAATGACTACATTACTTAATATGCACCCAGCTGGAAATTGTGTCTTAAATAAAATGTCATCAGCGACTTATTATATACAAGACACCAGCTAAAGACATTTTACTTAAGACGTCTTAAAGACATGTCAGCATTTTGTATTCTGTTTTTAAAAACGCTGACTAACTGCAGACTTGGTAGCACCGGACAACTAAAGTATGAGATTAAGTTGCCTACATGTCAGTAATAGTAATATTTTTTTTGTATTTCAATAAATTATAAAAATTATAAATTTTTTTTTACTAAGGAATATTTTTGGGATTTTTATATTTTTTACAACAAAATGTTGTCACTTCAAACAGACGTTTATAGGAAATATCTTAAAGACGTCTTACAATTAGCGAGATATTATGAAGAAGTAACTACTTGTGACGGACTGCTGAATAGGTGTGGAAACAACTCATCTTAAGGATATGTCATCATTTAATCCGCGTAAAGACCACTTCATGATTGTCGTGATGACATTTTCCATAACCGATTGAGGTTTATTTAAAAATTAATATGTAAAGTTTGTTTTCAATTGAAGAATCAATTAAAATACATTGAAACATGTTGTTTAACTTTTTATATTCGTCAATAAAAAACAAATCAAAAAAATATGTATCGTCTGTAGGAGTTGTTATTTTCAGTCAAATATTCTATTTTTAGATTTCTATTTTTAGAAAAAAAAAATTAAATAATTTCGTTGTTTTCTATTTTAAAACAAAAAATTCAAATATTTTCGGTTTTCTTTTTTATTAAAATAGTTTGTTTATATACAAAATTATTTCAATTAAAATTACAAGAAATTCTTTACTCATACACACAAACAAAGCCAATAAAAATATGAACGGGTGTGTTGTTGTGTGTAGTGTTTTGAAAATTCAAACAAAAAAAAATTTCAAATATGAAAAAACAAATTAGAAAAGCGGTTTTTTTTTACTTTTTGTCAGTTAAAAATTTATGACTATTTTAATAGACTTTTCAATTATTATTTTCCTTTTATGGATTGTTTATACAATGTTTGAAAATAAATATCAAAATGGTTTGAATATAATAAAAAAATCAGTAGTCCTTTTTTGAATTGTGTTTTCAATTAATTTAATATATATTTTAGGTTGTTTTTAAGGATAAAATATTGTGAGTGTACAAATATCTTAAGGTTTTTGTATGGGACCAGATCAGCAAGTCAGCAGTGACAGCGATATGTCACTAAGCCGTCTTGAAGACATCTTGATGATATTTCCAACTGGGCATAACCTTAAGATTTTAATATTAAAAATATTAAAAAAATATGTCTCTGTGATACAAATAGAAAATTTATTGCGAATTGAACTTGTATTATTTCTACCCATATAATATTGAACTTTGACAAAAGAGTTTGAGGCCCTAGCACACTGTGTTAGCACACATTTTGAAGCTTAAGGAGGTGCATTCAAAATTATTCATAAACTTTTAAAAAATCTTGGTTACTTCTAAGCAGTGTTGTCAGTTTAGGGGATTTATCCCCAAATTGGGGATTTTTTTTCGTCAATGGGGATAAAAATTTCAGTCTGGGGATCCGGGGATTTATTGGGGATGACACGAAATTTTAGGGGATTTTTTGGGGATAACATATTATTGCCTTTTTATATTTTTATGAATTTAATTCTAAATATTTATATATTTCTTTTAAGTATGATGATAATAGTGCATGATTTTCGGCTACACAAATTTTTGTCTGGAAATTTAATGTGCGTACAAACCTTAATTCCTTTTGGTGAAAATTTGAATTCCTTTTGGTTCCAAAATATTTAAGGTTATTCGGATGTAATATGAGTTATAAGAAGCTCTTCTTAAATTAAATATATACTTTACATGTTATTCAATTGTCAAAAATTCAATCCATCTGATAAAATATTAAAACTTTTTCATACAGTACCATACGCAACAAAATGTCTGAAGCTGATGAATCGGAAAATTTTGATTCTGAGATATTGAAAACGAAAAAATTTGCCTCCCATTTTTTTATGCCGTTATTTAAATTTATTTGTTCTTTTTTATAATTTGTAAGAATTACAAAATTTATTTAGTTTGAGTGTATAAGGTACCGAAAAGAATTAAATAAATATGGTATTTTTACATTAATTTAAAAAAGAAAAGTTAACGAATACGAATTTTTTACAGAAAATAAAAATTGGGGATTTTGGGGATAACAAATTAAAAATTGGGGATTTTTGGGGATAACAATTTGAAAATTGGGGATAAAGTCTGAAAAAAAAACTGGCAACACTGCTTCAAAGGTTATGATTTTTGCAACGAAAAAAGTCAAAAGGCCCACTCTGTGATGATAGTATTGGTATGATTTTGTGCTTATATATTAGAAACCAAATTAGCTGAAAAAAATAACAAATTTCAATAAACGATTACATACACAAATTTCCGTTACATGAAGCAACACAATTGTGTTGGAATTCGGGCCCTGGTTGTGTCTATGGTGATTCATTTAACAGGGTGTTTTAATTTGTTCGTGGGACATATGGTTGTATTTTAGCTATTTATATAATTTTTTAATTTCATTGCGTTCCCTTGGATCAGTATTCTATTTCATACTAATTCGAATGGTTAAAAACATATTGGAATATAACAGCGAATATCTACAGATAGTCTATCATTTTTTTTACAGTGATGTTGATCGAGTGAGTGAGTGAGTGTGAAAATCATATACTTCAATTTTAGCATAAAACTTTTATTGGTGTAATGAGGATTATTGTTGTGTGAATTATGAACGGTAAATTTTCGCTCATATTTGTCTGTAGAAGTTTATGATATTGGTAATTTTTTTTGTGGTAACAAAATATGATCAATTAAAATTAATATTCAAATTATTTAAATTTAATAATTCATGTAGTGCTGAATATATATATATATAAGTATTAAAAAATAACGACAAAAATATATCAATTAATATGAAAAAATATTTTATCAGTGCTCTAGATCTTAAATAAAAATTGCAAAAAAAAAACAAGTCATTAAGAAGAAAATATATTTATATATTATTTTGTCTAACAAGATTTCTGTATAAATATGTAAAATAGGGTGGATCGATTTAGCTTTTGGCACGAGGAAAAAAACGTTCCACTACGACATATCAAAAAACCAGAGACCCAAAATAACTGTTATATTTCTAAAAAAGTCACCACCCAAATTTATTTAATTATAATACTTCAATAATGCACTATATTTTATAAATCATATTGCACAAAAAAATCACAAAGTTCGGCAAAGATTTTAATTTTTTCAATTTTTATATTTTACTCTATAAATTTCTGTTGTTTTTTGATTTTTATTTTAAAACTTTTTATAAAAGTTACAGAATGATTTTTTTGAAAAAATTAATCAATAACTTTTTTATTTGATAATAAAATAAAAATTAAAAATTGAGCTAAATGGAATGCCGGAAGTTGCTGGAATATACATATTTACTCACTTTAAATCACTGTTCAATCTTTTATTAACACTAGTTGACATCATCAGGATATTATAATTGGTGAAGTCATTGGTTTTATGGCTTTTGATTTATATTCTTAATTGTTATTTTTTGATAAAGAAAAAAAATTACAAAATAACTTTTATTATTTTTGAAAAAATAAAAATCGTGTTTGGATTGTTTTTGTTTGAATTAAAAATAAAAATCAAACAGAGCAAATAAACAGAAAATTAAAAATACTCAAACAAGAAATAATTGTAAAACAATCACTTTTTTGAATAAAAGTTATAACTGTTACGTCCCTGCAAAAAACTCATTTTCGAGGCGCCCAAATTTAAAATTTTTTACTGAAATCGGCTGATTTAATTTTTTTTTTAAATATTACCTTTCCAAGGTGAAATTGTATGCTAAAAACGATGGCGATAGCAGTTTTTCCAAAAAAGGTTTCGGACGTGTTTTTGTCGAAAAATCGATATTTTTACGCATTAATTTTTAAGGTTTTCTTAGTAGGTATGTTAAAAAAATTTCGCAAAATTTTTAAAAATTTTTAAATATATCCTATCCAAGGTAAAATTGTACCCTTAAAACGATAAGAATGAAACAAAAAAAACAATACATCTTCCGTTCTTATTTAACTTATTAATTCAGCTATGCAGAGAACGTTTACGTCTGGCTAATCCAGGCTTTATGCGTACATTGCCACATACCACACAATATAACATATGAGCGCGTGAGAATAGAAATACGACTGAGAGAACTCTTTTCTTCAAGCGGTCCTATCAAGGATGGGAAAGTTGATACGATCGTACTTTTGTTGATACTATTTGATTTAAAAAAGTACCGTAGTACTCCTGGGTCGCATTTGATACTCTTGAATCGTCATTACTCAAGGCTTAGAAAATGCAAATAACAGTCTGAGCTTTTTGGCATCATGTGCAAATCACGATCGTGAACATATCCGCATTTTATTTATTCCTATCAATAGCTATTTGTAAATTCAGTTAGCGTAATAAAATATGATAGTGCTATTATCAGGAATTCTAGCAATTTTTAAAAAGTCAACTGACTGTTTAAAGGCCCAACCATATTAGGCGAAGTAAAATTAAGGAAAAGAGCCATTCCATACAAATGTTTTGAAGTAGCTTAAGTCAACTTTTGAAAAGTTCCATCTCGATTAAGGCACGATTACTGACAAATTTGTTGTTGTTTCTCATATAAAGTTTTAATTTAACTGCCGGCTAAATTTTAACTGGACATTTAATAATCGGGCCTAATTTTGTTAATTTCCAATCGTTTTGTTAATTTCCAATAAACGCAAAGCATATAAAAATTAAAAAATATCTCAAAAATTTGTACAATAGAAATATGCGAAGATCAGCGAATATGCCAAATTTTGTTGACTTTTTTGGAAAATTAACGTAAAAATAAAAAAACTCAAAAATATTTTAATTTTGTTATTTTAATTAATTTTTGTAGACAATTGTGTAAAAAAGTCTCTAAATTAACCTACAAACATTCATTTTCATAAAATTTGCTGACCTGGTAATATTTATTCGAGTTTTATCGAAACAGCGATAAAAAGCGTAAATCCAGAGTTTATGAATTTTTTGTTATTACAATAATTAAACTTTACTTTGTTTTTCAATATGTGTAGTTGACATTTTTGAATATAATTTTATTCTGTTTATTTATAAATTTATAAAACGGTGCAAGTAAAGGCTTAGTTTACTTCATTGTTTTTATCCAACGTTTCACTGGAGATTTTCCATCATCTTGAGGGATAAGTTTTATTAAATCTTTTTGTAAAATTTCACATTTAGCAATTTTAATTAATAATGTTTTTAATACACAACGATATTAAACACAAAACTTAATTTAAATAAATTTTAATTAAATGTGAACTGACAAAAAAAATGTACTTTACTTATTCCTAACCTCCTATACATTGCAGTGTAGAGGATATTAATTAAAACGGGCAAAACATATTTTTTTAGTACTCTTGTGGTCGAAAAAGTACTCTTCAAACAATTTTTTGATACCGCAATAAAAATCTCATTTCCCATTCCTGGGTCCTATATATATGATTCTCTCAGTCGTATTTCTATTCTTACGGGCACATATGTTATATTGTTTTGTATGTGGCAATGTATATTTGTATGTATTGTATGTCACCTTGGAAAGGTAATATTTAAAAAAAATATTAAATCAGCCGATTTCTTTTATTACCTACTAAAAAAAGGCTTAAAAATAAAAGTTGAGAAAAAGTCAAATAAATTTAAATTTAGGCGCCTTGAAAATGATTTTTTTGATATGTCGTAGTGGAACTTTTTTTCCTTATACCAAAAGCTATCGAAAAATCAATGGCACAATATCGACAAATTTTTGTCCTTACAAATCGGCCCACCCTAATGTACAATATTTTTGGTTTGACAAACATGAATATGAATAATAAACAAGTACGTTTGTCATATCTGTATACAATATAAAGAGTTAAGTCAATGGAAGTGTATGTGGATGTTTCAGTTGCCAAATCGATTAACTCCACTTTCTGAATTTTATAAAACTTTTATTTAAAAACATTTTATTGACTCTTAAATGTACAGTAGTCGAAACAAATTTACCTAATAATAAATATTAACACTACTAAATGATAAAATTGTTAAATACCCCAGTGTAGAAAAGCATTACCAGATATATGGTTATGTAACTACATACTTGGTAATGGTAACTAGTTACTTTTGTTATTACATTTCTTATTACCTTTATATGGCGATGTTGCGAAAAATAATGAGTTATGGTTACACACCAGCATACGAAAAATCAAAAAATATATCGTTACCTATGTGCTTACCAGTACTCACAAAAATAATGAGTCTAAAAATAGATTTTCAAAAAAAAATTAATTATATAAAAAAAAATTTTTTTTATTGTATTTTTTTTTTTTTTTAATAAAATTTGCTGGTGCGGGAATCGAACCTGGGTCTACAGATTGCCAGTCAACAGCTCTACCATCTGAGATATATCGACATGTAATATTTAATAGATAAACACATAGTTGACATCCGCGCACAAGTAAGCTTACTCGCCACCATACAAAAAAGCAAAAAATATGTGGTTACATATATCATTACCAGTGTTTAAAAAATATTGAGTCTAAAAATAGATTTCAAAAAATTAAAAAAAAAATCTAGAAAATTATTTTCTATTTGAAATAATGATAAAAATAAGTCATTATCAGTAACTCATTATTATATGTTTTAAAATAATGCAGAAGGTAAATGGGTGTCATTACTGGTAGTCCAAAAAATAATGATATGTCATTACCGTTTCTACACTGGGACGTTTGGGATTTTAGCATATTTAATTCCTTTAATGCAATTAATATATATCCCGATAAAATCAAATTAGAAAAACTAATATGCAAGTGCTTGTGCAAATTTAAATGTTACTAACACTTTAGAAAACATTGTTTTCTATTGTTGTTTATACATGAATGGATGTCACAACATTGCTAGATCTGTCAAAACAACAGAGTAGTACATTGGAAGATGACAAAGAAAATTGTGGTACATTTTTTGTTTTTTCTTTGATATTTTAAATGTTTTTTAACGCTCCTAGACGAGAACAAGAAATTCTCATTGAGTTTGTAATTTAACTTAACAAATATTTCCGGAAATTCTAAAAACGTCGTCCCCTGACGATTTGCTTAGGCAAGAATGAAATCCGGATAGGGACATGCCTACAACGGATAATTTTTCACAATTTCTTAAATACGTTTGGGATTTTAGCATATTTAATTCCTTTAAGACAAAATTTATAATTTAACAGAAATTTAAAAAAAAAAACAATATATACTATTTTCTGCTATTTTTTCACTGAGACTCATTTATTTTTCTTTATGGAGTTAATCAATATGGCTACTGAAGCATTCACATATAAGCTCGTTTTTAAATTGAATTATTCGTCATACGGTCATGAAATCGATTTTGGGTTAAAAAAAATATTATTGGAATTTTTTATATATAAAAAAAAAACATTTTGCTTAAAGGTAATTACGCCTACAATCGTATAACGGGCATAAATGCTGATAATTTAGAGATAATAACAATTATTTTTTTAATATATTTAGATACACTTTAAGAAATAGTTTTTATAATGTCGACTGACAAATTGTTATACAATTTTTTATTGCTAATATAAAATAATATTATTTTTAAATTAAGATGTTTTGTCTATTATATGCATACTCAGTCTCTTCTACTAGTTGTACGACATTTTATGAATAATTAATAATTCATAATTTTATTAGAAACGGAAAAATGTCATAAATTAATATAAACCACAACTTACTTTCCATTGATATTTGTATTGACAAAGCTTCAATTTCCTATTACATTTATTTATGTATTTAACCGCACACAAAAGCAAAGTAATTATTATAACAAATACATATTAATTAAAATATAATAAATATGATATGGAAACAAAATAATTATAAAGAAAACTGAACATAATACTACAACAAAACCAAACAAAAACATCCGTCAACACATTGTATTTTATACATAAATCTTAAATGAATGACACAAACTTGTACAGTTTAAAAAAATATACAATATTTGCACTTTATAAAATACAAGTTGCCTTTAAAATGATGTTATATTTATTATAGACGATTTTAAAATTGCTCCAAAAACCGCTCCTCGGGGCTTATTTTATAAGTTTACTGGCAAAACTAATCCAGAAAAAAATCCAGCTCAGTCGAAGAATTTTTGAGCTATTCTTGGCCCTTCAAAGTTTTGCAATACGATTAAGAAGGGGGAAAATTACTTTTTTGGGGTTGTTTGAAAATAATGGCCCTTAAATAACTGTATTTCTGGAAAAGGTCAATAGAATCGTAATCTAGACTTTCCTTTCCAGAGACCTTTCCAACAAGGCATAAAAGTCAAAAATCGATTTGAAAATATTGATGTAATTGAAGACCATTGTTGTGTTTTTCAAAAATTTACAATATTATACTGTAGTTTTATTTCTAAGGCCCATTAACTTTTCTCGAGCAGTTAACTTTAACTTAACCATGGGTAACTAACCAATAATAAATATTTATCCCTATGAAAATTTAACCATAATAACTTATCAATATTTTAACTCTGGGTAATTAACCTTAGTATGAAATGTCAGAATAAAACCAAAAGGAAAAACAAAAATTAATAACAAAAATTTTTTTTTTTAATACGGGAAAATTAAAAGTTTTTCTCGCGGTTTTTTGTGTGTTTCTGGTCATAAAAAAAATAATACACTTGTCGTTTTTTTAAGATTCGCGGTCGCTAAATACTATAAAATGATTGTTCCTTTTTGCATACTACGCGAGGTGATTGAACTAAATCCATTTGGTAAGCCTATAAATAAAAGTGGATTATTTAAACTATTAATAAGTATTTCGTGCTAATCGATACAACCGCGGAAAGATTTGCTCATAAAATTACAAAAAAAAAAAAAAAAATAGTGGACATTTTGTGATTAGATTATATACAAAGGCACTACGCACAGAGTCGCGAGGGCGGCCAAAAATGAAATATATCACCTTTCTAATTTTAAAAATTTTTATTGCCATTTTATAATGTCAAAGAGTATACATAATAAAGAGATTGGGGGACTCTCTATCACTGAGAAAGCATTTGTTCTATTTTGTGCTTTGGAACAGGAACATACTCAAACCAATATCACCCAGCAAACATGGCAATACGAAGAAGATTCTCCGAACATATCGCCAGGAAGAAAACATTTATTGCCGGCAATATCAATTTCGTATTCCAGAAGTTTCCTCCGTCGGAAACAACTGTTACACTAAAACAATACTTCCAGGCAATATGAAAGCAATAAATCATATGGAAGATAAAAGGGATATCGCTAAATAAACTCCCAGTACAATAAAAAAACGATTTAATTTTTTCATTATTAAATTTAAGCCTGAAAAACAATATCTGCATACATAATCCATTGACCAACTTATAAATTATTTTGATTTCATCTTAGCCGATTTTCCCGCGAAATTAATCTTAACTTTTCACGAGTTTATTTCCTATATGTTTTTTGATTGTTTTTGTACAAATTTAGTTTTAATTTTTTCCAAATTGATAAAAGATTTCAAACAAATTTGCTTTATCTTCCATATGATACAAAGATGATATTGCCGAAATATTGTAATAAAAAGTTATGATAAAAGATAAAATTTTTGAATTATTTTTTTCCAAATATCGTCGAATTATCTTCCAAGTGACAAAAGAAAGACAATTTCAAAGTAAATACTACTTTATTATTTTCATTCAAATGACAAATAAAAGATATCGCTTTAATATCTTTTTGGAAGGTATCTTTTAAATGTTTGCAGGGTCATTATGTGCGCTCTTTGTATGACTCAAAACATCGATTGTAACCAGGGATGGAAAATAATAATTTAGTTATAAAAATCAAGAATGGAACTATTCTATGGAATAATACTATTCCAACAGTATTATAGCCCTAGATTATGAGTTTTAAACAACCCATACGTAAAAAATTGCAAAATAATATCGGAATGCGAAAAAAGGCTTTGGGGTACAAAAAATTAATTAAAAGATTTACATTCTGCAAACGATGCCAAAATTTTCTTTTTTTGCAACTAACCCCCAAACTTTGTTTTATGAAATGGGCATTATACTCCGTAGATTATAAATTTGAAAAACCGCACTTAAAAAATTGCAAAATAATAGAGGAACGCGAAAAAAGACTTCGTGGTAGAAAAAAATAATTAAAAAAACTCAACCAGCGATTAACAATCTGCAAATGAATACCATGACGCAAAAATTTTTCTTTCTGCAAATATTTTTTTCGCGATTTATGTTTTTTTTTTTTTGCAAACTAAGCACCAAACTTTTGTGTATAAAATTGGTACTGTAGACCCTAGATTATAAATTTAAAAAAACCACACTTAAAAAATTGCAAAATAATCGCGGAAAGCGAAAAAAGGCTTTATGGTACAAAAAATTAATTAAATAACTTAATCAGCGATTGGCATTCTGCAAACAAATATATTGATGAAAAAAATTTTCTTTTTTGCAAATTTTATTTTTCGCGATTTTTTTTTGCAACTAGCCACCAAACTTTGTTGTATGAAATGTGTATTATAGTCCCTAGATTATAAATTAAAAAGAAACGTACTTAAAAAATTGCAAAATAAAAGCGGAACGTGAAAAAAGACTTAGTGGTACAAAAAATTAATTAGGAAATGTAATCAGCGATTTAGATTCTGCAAACAAATATATTGATGCAAAAATTTTCCTTTTTGCAAATTTTATTTTTCGCGATTTTTTTTTGCAATTAGCCACCAAACTTTGTTGTATGAAATGTGTATTATAGCCCCTAGATTATAAATTAAAAAAAAAACGCACGTAAAGAATTGCAAAATAATAGCGGAATTTGAAAAAAGACTTTATGGTACAAAAATTTAATCCCTAGGTTATATATTTAAAAAAAACGCACTTAAAAATTGCAAAATAACGGCGGAATTCGAAAAAGGCTTTATGGCACAGAAAATGAATTATAAGAGGTAATCAGCGATCGACATTCTGCAAGCGAATATATTGTTGCAAAAATTTCGCTTTTTGCAAATGTTTTTTTTCGCAATTTGTGCTAATATTTGCTAATATCTAAATATTTAATTTTTATTTTTTTTAACGAGCCAAAGGAAAGATATTTTTTAGTTACTTACATTTTTAAATATGTAAGAGCGATCTAACATTTTTTGGTATAAGAGCCCGATTAAGTGAGCCTTTTCCATCCCTGATTAACCAGTCAGAGTTCGTTCCTGTTCCAAGCCGCCTAATATTTTTTCAAATAGAAATTATTGAGAGAGTTGCAAGGCCATTGATAATGTACATTTCAATTAATAAAAATCGAAATAAATTTTTGAAAAAAATTTATTTTTTTAAAGAGCTATGATACTTTAAATTTAATAGGTTTTAGTGACTATAAAATTATTGAAAAAATTCTAAAAAAAATAGACAAATTTTAAAGTGCTACTGTGAAAAAATATGTCGATAATACTGTATAATTTTCAATAAAATATTTATTTGTTAACCCGTGTAAAAAAGATCAGATCTGGCCAGATCTCAGTAGATCTTACCAGATCTAATTAGATCTCAAAATTGGGGACAAATTTGAGATCTAATTAGATCTGATCAGATCTAGGCATATCTGGCCAGATCTTAGTAGATCTAACCAGATCTAATTAGATCTCAAAATTGGGGACAAATTTAAGATCTAATTAGATTAGATTTGAACAGATTTGTCACTAGATCTGATCAGATCTTGCCATAAGGTATTATCACATATCCCATATCTGATCATATTTGATGATATCTGGTACAGGATCTAATTAGATTCAATCATATCTATTTAGATCCAAAAAGATCTGATCAAATCTAAACTTTTTTACACGGGAATTATTAAATATGGTAGAACAATTTTTTATACAATTATTTACCGTTTATCTGAATATAAGCATGATGATAAAAGTGATATATATCAAGTAGTTACAACTTCAGTGGACTATAAAAAAAAGACCAAAAAAGACTTTCTTTTATATTTTGATATAATATTTTCACAAGTATGAACTTCTTAAAAAACTTGGTTTCCCTTCCCCCTTTAATTATACCCTACACCACTATTTGGTCAGGGTATTATAAGTTTGTGCTGATGTTTGTAACACGAAAAACTATTGGTCCTAGACCCACCTTATAGTATACCGATCGGCTCAGAATTTTTTTTATTTCGATTTAACGATGTCGTCTGTCCGTCCGTCCGTCCGTCTGTCTGTCTGTCCATGCAATTTTGTGCGCACTCTACAGCTCGCAAATATTAAGATATTTTGATGAAATTTGGTACGCAGGCCCAAGGACGAACAAGTTTGATTTTAGTGAACATCGGTCCATGTTTAGACCTAGTGCCCATATAAGGGTCCTACCAAAATTATACTGTTTATCCCCTGCAGGTCGTAAATATTAAGATATTTTGATGAAATTTGGTACACAGACCTACGTTAGCCCAAGGACGAAGCCTATTGATTTTGGTGAACATCGGTCCATGTTTAGACCTAGTGACCATATAAGGGTCCTACTAAAATTATATAGTTTATACGATGCAGGTCGCAAATATTAAGATATTTTGATGAAATATGGTACACCGACTTATGTCGGCCCAAGGACGAAGCCTATTGATTTTGGTGAACATCGGTCCATGTTTAGACCTAGTGACCATATAAGGGTCCTACTAAAATTATATGGTTTATACGCTGCAGGTCGCAAATATTAAGATATTTTGATGAAATTTGGTACACAGACCTAAGTTGGCCCAAGGACGAAGCCTATTGATTTTGGTGAACATCGGTCCATGTTTAGACCTAGTGCCCATATAAGGGTCCTACCAAAATTTTATTATTAATACGCTGCAGGTCGCAAATATTAAGATATTTTGATGAAATTTGGTACGCCGACCTATATCAGCCCAAGGACGAAGCCTATTGATTTTGGTTAACACCGGTCCATGTTTAGACCTAGTGCCCATATAAGGGTCCCCCCAAAATTGGCTTGGTTACAAACTGCAGGTCGCAAATATTAAGATATTTTAATGAAATTTGGTGCGCTGACTCACATTATAGAAAATTTTGACACAAGCCCCATTTTAACCCATTCGAATTTCGGATCCAAACATTAGTTGGCTTTTAACCAGACTGGTGTAGGGTATTGTATAGTCGGCATGCCCGACTTTAACCTTTTTACTCGTTTTTATTTACAATTGATTATTGAAGAAATTTGAAGAAAAAGGAGAAAATTCGATTGAAAGATGAAGCAAGTGATTCTGAATATGATAGTTTGAGTGAATAAATATTAGAGATGGGCACGTGAGCAGAATTTTGCGTAATTCCCATGAATCACGCGTGAGTGAGATCTTAATTTACTCAAGTGAACGTGAGTGAGTGTGATTGGAAAAATTTGTTCATGAGTGTACGTGAGCGAAATTTTTCCATAAGTGTGTGTGCGTGAGTCGAATTTTATCAACTTTGTTTTTCGACGTTTAATAAATATTTCCATAAATATTTCATCAAAATATCATAATATTTGCGACCTGCAGCGTATAAACAGTATAATTTTGGTAGGACCCTTATATGGGCACTAGGTCTAAACATGGACCGATGTTTACCAAAATCAATAGGCTGCGTTATTGGCCCAATGTAGGTCTGTGTACCAAATTTCATCAAAATATCTTAATACTTACGACCTGCAGCGTTTAAACAGTATAATTTTGATAGGACCCTTATATGGGCACTAGGTCTAAACATGGACCGATGTTCACCAAAATCAATAGGCTGCATTATTGGGCCAATATAGGTCTGTGTACCAAATTTCATCAAAATATCTTAATATTTACGACCTGCAGCATATAAACAGTATAATTTTGGTAGGACCCTTATATGGGCACTAGGTCTAAACATGGACCGCTGTTTACCAAAATCAATAGGCTGCGTTATTGGGCCACTATAGGTCTGTGTACCAAATTTCGTCAAAATATCTTAATATTTGCGACCTGCAGCGTATAAACAGTATAATTTTGGTAGGACCCTTATATGGGCACTAGGTCTAAACATGGACCGATGTTCACCAAAATCAATAGGCTGCATTATTGGGCCAATATAGGTCTGTGTACCAAATTTCATCAAAATATCTTAATATTTACGACCTGCAGCATATAAACAGTATAATTTTGGTAGGACCCTTATATGGGCACTAGGTCTAAACATGGACCGATGTTCAAAAAAATCAAACTTGTTCGTCCTTGGGCCAACATAGGTCTGCGTACCAAATTTCATTAAAATATCTCAATAGGTGCGATCTGTAGAGTGCGCACAAGGTTGCATGGACAAACAGACAGACGGACGGACGGACGGACGGACAGACGGACATCGTTAAATCGAAATAAAAAAAAATTCTGAACCGATCGGTATACTATAAGGTGGGTCTACGACCAATATTTTTTGGTGTTACAAACATCAGCACAAACTTATAATACCCTGACCACATAGTGGTGTAGGGTATAATAAATTACAAAACGGCATGTTTATAGTAATTTTATGTTTAATATTTTTAATTTACTGTAATTTTCTCATTTAATTTTTTTCGATAAAGATTTTACTTCGTGAATTGGCGTGATTCACGCGTGATCACTGGTGAGTGTAAGAAAAATCGGAATTCAATCACATGAACGTGAGTGTGATTAGAAAAAATTATTCGTGAGTGATTGTGCGTGATTGAAAAATGTCTATCGTTAGCGTGGGTAAAAATCCACTCACGTGCCCATCTCTAATTTTTTAAATTTGGTTTTGAGTCATTACGGACAAAAAGAAACTAATGTGCAATATGTCATTGTTGCACGATTACTCCTTCCACTTTTATAAATTTTTGTTTAAAAAATCATATGGGAAGTGGGCGTGACATTTGCCCAAATTTGTTTGGAAACAATTATTGATCCAAAAAAACATGTGTGCCAAATGTCATTGTTGTATAACTGCTCTTTCTATTTTTATACATTTCTTGGTTAAAAAACATATAGAAGGTGGGCGTGGCATTTGTCCAAATTTTCCAAAATTTAGTTTGAAGTCATTATTGACCCAAAGAAACTTTTGTGCAAAATTTCATTATTTTACGATTCCTGCTTCCATTTTTGTACATTTTTTAGTTGCAAGGACATATGGGAGGTGGGAGTATCCTTTTGACAAATTTTTCAAAATTTGGCTCGGAGTCATTATTTGACCAAAACAGCATATGTGAAAAATTTCATGATTCTACGATTACTCCTTCGATTTTTGGCCGCTCGTTATATGAACTCACGACACTGTGCTACGCACCGCGACCAATATAGAACTTTTGTGCTGCCTAGAGCTCCCTAGAGATTCAGGCTACCAATAATCCCGTTAGGAGAATTTCTCCAAACGTCCGAAAATGACACGAAACGATCACCCAGAAATCTTAGTCTCCTGTCACACAGTCTCGGACATTCGCAGAGAATATGCTCCGATGTCTCACTTTCCAGCTCACAAAACCTGCAAATATCAGTGTCTGACCGGCCCTGTTTGTGAAGCTGGTACCTGAGCCCACAGTGCCCAGTTAAGCATCCCGCCAGGGTCCTAAGGTTACCCCTGTCGAGTGACAATAGTCGCCTTGATAATCCGCTGAACAAGGAAATAAATCTTTTGGCCTGCCTTTGGCCAGTTCCCCAATGCTTAACAGTTTCCCAATGCTTACCATTTGACATTTTGTGATATATTGTTAAATTAAGACAATTTATGTGATCAGCACATCAAAATGAGTAGAAAAATAATCGCTGTGCATGATTTTGTATCTTTTTGTAATTGCGAGTCAAAACTGTGGGTTGTCCAGGGGTTCCTCACATACTTTTACAATATTTTAAATATGATTGTTTTACATTTCGTTAATTCGAGAGTGATTTCTCGTTTTTTTATATTTAAGAATTAAATTCAGTAGTCTTGTACTTCACGTGTACCAAAATTTTGCAAATCCTTGAAAACACACGTCAACAAACTCTCAGCGGTTAGAGCTTTGATACATGATGCATTTTGAATTTGATACGCTGATTCTAAATCCTTAAATGCAAGTTACCCAAAATTGATAAAATAACATTATGCGATATTCAAAATCGGGATGGGATGAAACCAACGGGAAATGTTATATCGGTCAAAAACAAGTTATACGTGTCCCGGCGTTTCGCTAGGTCAACCCTAGGAATCGAGATATATCTTTTTTTTGACATAACTCGAGAACCACTAGTCCGATTTTGCTCAAACAATTTTAAAAAAATTAAAAATTACAATTCATTTAATCTGTTCATATAACGTTTTTCTATATACTCAACAGTTTTGCCGGTACAAATAAATGTTTGTTACCGCTACCATAAAAATCAATAACCTTTTGTTTATTACTTTTTTTTAATATTTTAGGCAAAAAATATTTTTTTCTTCATACATTTATTTTTACCGGCAAAACTGTTGAGTATATAGAAAAACGTTATATGAACAGATTAAAGGAATTGTAATTTTTAATTTTTTTAAAACTGTTTGAGCAAAATCGGACAAGTGGTTCTCGAGTTATGTCAAAAAAAAGACCACCAAAGGTAAAATCGATATATCTCGATTCCTAGGGGTGACCCAGCGAAACGCCGGGACACGTATAACTTCTTTTTTACCGATATAACTTTCCCCGGTAGTTTGAACCCTTCCCGATCACTGACCCCTACCATTTGTCTCACAGTGTAATTTATTTTTCTGAGAGTGGATTTAAAAAGAATTTTTTCCGATAGCGGTTCACAAATTAGAAAAATTTCTTATGTATTTTAGAGAACAAAGTTCATTGTAACAAAAAGTCTTAAGCTATTTAGATGCGTTTTGTATAGTATTTAAAAATAGGCAAGAAGCTATTTTCCGCGTTTTTAATCACGATTTTTTCAAATTTCAGGGGGTGTCGAATTGTTCTAGTATTGGTCACCATTTTTGGTTTTAATTACTCAAGGCAGATTTTGGCTCCTTAAACCCATAAAAATAAAATTTTTTCCTATTTTCTTACACTAAGGCCAATTTCCGTAAGCTATCGCAAAAACCTAAATCCTAAATAGCAAAAATTTGTGCACGATTTTAAGTACTGATGCAATTTTTGTAAGTTTTGGTAAAGTAACGAAATGCACATCGAAAATACTTATATGTATCATAAAAAATTCTTAGTCAAAGTTTGGTTAAAGCTGCGCTTTAGATTTTTTTTTAATAATCATCAATACAAGTTTAATTTATTAAAATATGTTATGTAGGGTGAATTGTTCCAAAATTGCCACAGAAATGTTTATGGTTAAATTTTAGCATTGATTAGAAGAATACTTGGTTAAAATTTAGATAAGTTATTAAAAAAATATATTTAGCAGTGGTTAAGACCAGTAGAGGTCTTAACCAGGGCTTAAATTGAGATAAGTTAAAGCGCCCATATCGCATAAAAAGATACAAACTACATCCAAAGAAGCAAGGATTGCACGCAGTCTTTAAAGAAAAGCCAATGACGATTCCTGGATGGTGGTCGAAGGCACGTTATGCGGGGCAGGCAGTGATGGCTTTTTATAAGTCATAAAAGTAATCAATGTATATAAAAAATAAAAAAATATACAAAACAAAATACAAAATGTACGAAATAAAAGCATTTTGACCGAAATGAAATGTCTAATAAATTCTCTACCATCGTTTTTGAAAATATTTTGGTTAATATATAAAATACTCTTCAACCGGTTCTTCCTAAATTTGGTAAGCACTTAGAAAACTGTGTGATATACATTTTGTTCACAAACGGTTTTTTGAAATTTTGCTGGTTCCTTAGCGTAAAATTAATTTTAGACTTTAAACGCACCTGAGACTAGACTCCCACAACCCTGAGTTCAAAATCGGCCTAGGCGGGTTAACCGATTTCGATCCGAGTTTTTAGTTTCGTAGGCAACAAAAAACTCTAGTCCGTATCGTGGCCCTTTTTTTGAATTTTGGTCAAGTAAATTTTATATCCCCGAGCAAAAGTGTTTTTCTTTTTTGTCTTTTTTGGAATTTTTAAGTTTCTGTGGCAACTTTGTTAAAAAAAAATATTTTTAAATAAAAATCAGGCCACGACATGGACTAGAGAATTTATCTGGGATTATGAATCAATTTGTATTTTTATTTTTCGATAATTTATGAAATCTGCACAGTGGCAGCCGATTTTGCATTTTTTAAAAAAGGTCAATAATGAAGTGACAACCCTACTAAAAAAAAATTATATGATTTTTGATATTATATATAATTATATCCGAAAAATGAGAACATCTAATTGTATAAAATTAGATCGTATTATGATCATATTAGATCTATTTTGATACAATTAGATCTAATTTGATGGAATAAGATATGGTTTGATACAATTTTATCCGGATTTTGTCCTCATCCAAATGTATCAAATATAATATAATCATATCTAACTAGCAATAATGGTATATAATTCGATACAATTGTACATAATTATATGAGGCATATGTAACTGTATATAGGTCTATATATAATTGGATATTGTAATATGTTGTACTATATATTGTGCAATATATAACAAGACATAGTTATATATTTAGGATATAATTTCGTAAAATTTTATATAATTATATCTTAGTATATATGTTCCAATATATAATTATACAATATTTTATACGATAATATATGACTATATGAAAACTTTTTTACTTGGGAATTTATTATTTTTTAAAAATACTATAATAATGTGTATTTCAATAAAGGAATAATATGGTCAAAATATTATTATTTGAATTTTTGACAACCGTTTAAATGTGACCTATACCAAAAGTTGTCTTAAATAAGATATATTGATAAAATCGTAAACGAAACCCTATTTGGATACTTTTTGGAACAACTTGTAAAACCTATGCTAAAACATGTATTAAAACTTCTACTTCTAAAGATATTTATAGAAATGACTACCGTATAAGATATCACCTTTGGATGAATCTCGAATCCGCGCCTGACCCTAAGGCTGTTTTATAAAAATGGGACAATCGAAATATGTTTCGATGTCGGTGTTCCAATTTCCCTCGTGCCTCTTTCCATTTCATTCTAATACTATAAAAATTTGCAAACCAAAGTGGAATGGAAATTATTATTTTTTAATTTTCCATTCCTGATATCACCGATTTTTGTTCATTTCTGATTATCTGCTAATTGTAATTAGTTTTTAATTGAAGCATTATCAATGGCATTGAAGCTTAAACCAATGTCATTAGGCAATGAAATCAAAATCTTAAATCATTATCTTTAATTAAAAAATTTTAACGAAAATACCCTACGGGAATTTTAACAAACTGTCACCGAACTGGCCCCTTTATATGAAATAGACTGGTCACTTTTACATGGCGTTGTCATAGGAGGGGGAAATTGACCCCTTGTGACATATCACAAGACAAATCCCAGGACAGGTCCCTAAACTTGGTTTTTTATGAGAATTCAGTAACCTGTCCTAGGATTTGTCTTGTGACATGTCACAAGGGGTCAATTTCACTTAACTGGCCCCTTTATATGAAATAGACTGGTCACTTTTACATGGCGTTGTCATAGGAGGGGGAAATTGACCCCTTGTGACATATCACAAGACAAATCCCAGGTCCCTAAACTTTGTTTTTTATGAGAGTTCAGTAACCTGTCCTAGGATTTGTCTTGTGACATGTCACAAGGGGTCAATTTCCCCCTCATATGACAACGCCATATAAAAGTGACCAGTCTATTTCATATAAAGGGGCCAGTTCGGTGACAGTTTGTTAAAATTTCCCGTAGGGTAATTTCACAATTTAAAATTTATATCAATGCAATTGCAATGAAATTATCAATTAATTAGTTCATATAATTCATTAGTCCAATATATGGTGTATAGCAATAAGGTGTAAATTAAACCATACCACCTTACAGGCAAAAAAAAAGTGCGCGGTACACCTTCAAATATAAAGTATTTTTGCAAGGCAATCCCAAAAAAAAAATTATTCGCCTTTTTTAATTTTTCGTTATAGCTTCTGCATTTAAAGTCGGATTTTAAAGTGTGATAAATATATCGATTTTTTTGTCTCGAGGAGACGAGTGTTTTGCTATAAACGGAAAATCCAATAAAAAAAATTTCAAAGGCGACCCCTAAGTTCGGCAACCAAAAAATAAAAAAAATTTCTGCTGGGTTTATCGAAAAACTTCCTTGGCAAAAGTTTAATGATTTTTTTCGAGCTTTAATTTTCTGACATTAGGGTTGTATATTAGGATGGTAGCAACTGAGATCGGGAGACTTGAGGTCAATGATCCTTAGAGCAAAACATTGGCCCCTCGAGAGAAAAATATCGAAGTATAATACTTTAAGATCCGACTGTAAATGCCAAAGATATAACGAAAAACGGCGACCCCTACGTTCGGCAAAAAAATATTTTTTTTTTTTAACTTTTTGCAAAAATAATTTAGATTTGACGGTGAACGGCGAACTTTTTTTTTTTGAGGTACGGTCTAGTGTACATTATTTGTTGGTATAATATTATTTTGGATTATAGCAATTAACAAAAAGTTGACTTCTTTAAAATTAATACGAGTATGACGCACTTAAATGTGCATGCATTTGCTAAATGTCAATATTATTATTTTAAATACTTTAGAGAATTGCTGCTTTTGTCATTTTATCAGAATGACTAGCTGATTCTGTGCTGTTCTTTGTTGCTTGAAATATTGGTATTGTTAGATAGTAAATTTCACAAAAGAATATTATATTTTCACAAATTTGCTGTAGGTACTCTACTTATTTTAAAATTCTATCTACTTTTTGACCACAGTTTAGCATACATTGTTGTGTATATGACAAGAATTGTGATAGTCAGACAACTAGCCAGCCGGCTAGATTCATGCATCTATGAATGTTGTTAGCAAATTTCAACTTAAAGTTGTCAATAAAATTATATGATTAATGATTGAATTGCTTCCATGAGTTTGCTTTGTTTAATGTATGTGAACTATTTTAAATGTCAAAGTATTATTAAATTAATAAATTACACCACTAACAAATATTGTGATTAAATTATGAAGTAATTAAATATGGACACCTAAAGGTATTTAAGTATAGACTTAACTCCTCCACCTTTGTTAGGCGGATTAGTAGTTTAGGAAAATAAGATGATTAAAAAGAAGACGATTCTTTATTCAACTCATTAGTGTCAGCTTATAAATCTTGTAATTTCCTAAAGATGAAATTCATGTTCTTTAGGGTATTTAACTCATTAGTGTCAGATTAATTGTATTATTATTTCCTGGTTATTAATTATTTAGTTAATACTCGTATATTAAAAGAAGTGCGTATTGGATCGCATTAGATTTTGAAGATGGGTTTTCAAACTGTTTTTTTAATTGGTTTAGACAAAATAATCCAATATATATTATGGAAAAAATAATCCAATACAAATTTCATAATATTTTCAAGCTTTCCATTATTAAAGTAGAAAGAGCACCAAAGTATTAATTACACTGAAAGAATGATATTAATGAATTCTAACACTAACTCAATGAAGTTTCACTATAATTCGTCCACTAAAACTTTTCATTAAATGAATGCAGTTTTAATAAATTTATGTAAAAAGTTAATTTTATTTATTAAGCATTTCAAGTATTGAATGAAGACTATTCATTAAAAAGTAGTTTAATACAAATTCGAATTCTATACAAGTGTATCGAATTAGATCTAATTCGATGCGATTGGATACAATGTTTTACAATTTGACTAAAAAAGTCTGTAATGGATACTGAAAATTTTGCTGTTATTACGGGAAATTTAACTGTTTTGAGGCCAGCGGTATTTTTTGCTAATTTTAGCAACACATGTCTGCTGATCTGTAGTACAATAAAATTAGTAGAAAAAGTTAGTAGCCGCTACTAAATTTTAGTAAAATTTATGTAAAATGCAATTCAAAATCGATTTGCTAAAATCAGTTTAAAAACTTAC
Source organism: Leucophora obtusa (assembly GCA_949987735.1). Classification (NCBI taxonomy): domain Eukaryota; kingdom Metazoa; phylum Arthropoda; class Insecta; order Diptera; family Anthomyiidae; genus Leucophora; species Leucophora obtusa. Next base: position 302,210,358 of record OX465295.1, on the reverse strand, counting down.
TAAATATCATAATTTTAGTACAATGAAATTAGTATAAATAATTAGTTGCAGCTACTAAATTTCAGTAATTTTCTGTAAACTGGAATTTAAAATCAATCTGCTGAAATTAGCAAAAAATTGTACTAAAAAATAAAAAAACTGTAAAATCTAAAAAAAAATTTTTTTCTTTCGATTGTAAAAAGCGTATAATTACTTTATCGTACTTGAAATTTGGAGTCAAAATTGCAAACTGTTCTCCAGTTATTGCCGTTTTATGCATTGGAGATGCAATAAAATTTTCTGGGTATTATTTCTAAACTAAGAATATATCAATAGTAACAAATATAAACTAAACAAGAATTGTAAAAATCCAAAAAAAAATATTTTTAAATTAGTATAATTTTCTGCTAAATTTAGCACTCGGTTCTGAAAAATTAGTAAAATGTTTTTCTGAAATCAGCAGCAAAAATTAGTTAAAAAATCCGTAATTTGTAATAAGAGAATTGCAAAAATGACTACTTAAAATAAAAATTGTACTAATAATCAGTATAAAAATAGTATAGTGCGATTGGAAACTGTTTACAAACTTTTTTTTATTTGAGTGTAGGTCACACATAACGTAAACCAGCAGATGACATAACACGTGCTGCCATTGACTGGAATGCACAGGGCACCAGCAGAAGAGGAAGACCCGCCCACACTTGGAGAAGACAGTTGGACTCCGAGATAACAATCACAAGGAAGTCCTGGAATGAAATTAAACTAATAGCTTGTAACAGATCTCAATAGAATACATTTGTAATGGCCCTATGCTCCAACTAGGAACGACTGGAATGAATATATATATACAAGTTTTCATGAATGTTAATTTGAGGAATTTTTGTTTTTATCCTCTTTGAAAGTCCGAGCACCGCACAAAATAATTCTTTTAGATATTTTATAACAATTACTATTAAGACTGGACTTTGTTTTTATAATTGGTGAAAAATATTTTGAAATTGCTCTACCAGTATACATTATAGTAGCTTTTTAAATTAGCGGTTTTTTAAAGTCATTGAAAGTCATTCGGATTCCGTGAATTAACGAATTTTAAAACAACATAAGACAGTAATTTTGACTTAGCTGCACAACCAACTTTTGCAAGAAGTTTTGTGCAGGTAAGCCAAAAACCCAGCTAAGTCAAATTGTTTACCTGCCTTAATGCGTAGGTATACCAATACAGACTGAAAATAAACAAAACAAATGAAGCTAATGATGACAACTTTGTGCTTTGCACCAGATCTTGCGATTTTTACGGATAAAAAACTACTAAAGTAGGATATTTTTCTCATAAAAAAAGTTGACAGCACATTTATTTTATGTGTGTTTTTTTTCCTAGAATTGAAAAACAAAGCAAAACACAAGAGGCAGCTAACGGTGATCTTTTTTATGAAAATAATGTAAAACTGCCAAAAATATGAGGCAGTTATCTTAAATGCGCAGTTACAAAAAGTGCACTTAAAGAAGACAATTTCGTACAATTTTGTAAAATAGGAAGGAAACCAAAATTTTGTGCAGTTATAGCAAATGTGCACTTAAGAAAAAGGCAGTTACATCAAAACTACTGTATATAAAATATATGATAACACACCAAATAGACAATTATTTGTTTTAGTTAAAATCGGATCACTTTTACTTCCTTGGTAATGCGAGTTAAGACAAAAGTATATTACTGCTGGCGTCAACTAAGCTGCTAAATTTTGGTATAAGACATGGCTGCTACAAAATAGTGTTATAGTAATAGGATAGGATTATAATCCTGCAAAATAATCGTGGAACTCGAAAAAACCCTTTATGATGCAACACATTTAAAAAACGAGTCAAAAGGTTAAAGTCAGGCATCCCGACTATACAGTACCCTACACCAGTCTGGTTAAAAGCCAACTAATGTTTGGATCCGAAATTCGAATGGGTTAAAATGGGACTTGTGTCAAAATTTTCTATAATGTGAGTCAGCGACCCAAATTTCATTAAAATATCTTAATATTTGCGATCTGCAGTTTGTAACCAAGCCAATTTTGGGGGGACCCTTATATGGGCACTAGGTCTAAACATGGACCGGTGTTAACCAAAATCAGTAGGCTTCGTCTTTGGGCTGATATAGGCCGGTGTACCAAATTTCATCAAAATATCTTAATATTTGCAACCTGCAGCGTATAAACAATATAATTTTGAGGGGACCTTTATATGGGCACTAGGTCTAAACATGGACCGATGTTCACCAAAATCAATAGGCTTCGTCCTCGGGCTGACATAAGTCGGTGTACCAAGTGTCATCAAAATATCTTAATATTTGCGACCTGTAGAGTGCGCACAAGAATGCATGCACAGGCAGACAGACAGACAGACAGACAGACGGACAGACGGACATCGTTAAATCGAAATAAGAAAAAATTCTGAGCCGATCGGTATACTATAAGGTGGATCTAGGACCAATATTTTTTGGTGTTACAAACATCAGCACAAACTTATAATACCCTGACCACATAGTGGTGTAGGGTATAAAAACTTAATCGCTAAGTAAATAGCCATAAATGTTATTTGTTTTTTGTAAAAAAAAAAAATTTTTTTTGCAAAAATTTCCAAATTTCTTATAATTTTTTTCAAATAAAAATTACAGAGGCTTCTTTTATACTATTATCCCAATAATACAGAAATATTGGATAACGCAAATCTCCTTTCATAAAAATTTTAAATAAAATTTACCAATCATGAAAGTGATATCTACAAATTTTTATATCAAAATATAACATATTCGAAAGCATAAAAAATTGGAAAAAAAACGTAAAACTTTAATAAAAAAATGTATTTGTAAAAATTATTAGACATTTTCTATAACTAATTTGGAAGGTTAATTAAGAAAAATGTTCAGAATACGTGAATTAACGGTTTTTTAGCTTTCCTGAAAAATTTAGTTATTGCAGATAGCGCTTATTGAATATAAGCCCTCGGTATCTAATTTCATAAAACTAGGAAATGGCTTTTATCGAGGGATTACATTCAATAGGGGCTATAATCGGATTTCAATGGAATTAAGTTTTAATTTTAGAGGCTTCAGTTGTATAGCTATAATCTTTGGTATTAATCTAGGACTGCAAAATTATTAGAAAGCCAATTTTATCTCGTTTTATTTATTTTGCTATCTACCAAACATTTTATATGAATGTAATATGGGATATTAAGCCGCCCAACTAAAAATCGACATATATGCATCCATACAAGTTAAATATATGTACACTCACAATATTTTTTCCTTAAAATCTACCGAATATATACCATAAAACAATAGAAAATAAGTTAAAAAAAGTACTACCCACTTTTGGTTTAAAACAATTGTATTTTGTCGTCTATTTTTAATTGTTATTTAATTAACTGGTAAAGTCGGTAAAAATAATAGAATTATCGTTTATTTTAAAATTAATTGTATTCTAACAACTGATTGTTCTTAACAGAAAATTTTTATTGAATATTTTAACTTCTACCGAAAGTCAGTATTTTTTGTATTTTATTTATTGAATGACTGATAGAAAAATTAAAAAATATATTTCTTTGCAATTTAACTACTTATTCAATTGAAACAACTTTACTGATTTACTTTTTAAATAACTGTTGAACTTTTACGGTGAAGTTATTGTGAGTGTATGTTCATGCATGACCATTAGAGCGTACCACCTTACAGAAAAAAAAATTGCGCCGCACACCCTCCAATATGAAGTATTTTTGCAAGGATTTTTTTTGCCGAGCGTAGGGGTCGCCCCTAATGTCAGAAAATTAAATCTTGCAAAAAATCATTAAACTTTTGCTAAGGAAGTTTTTCGATAAACCCAGTAGAAACTTTTGTATATATTGGTTGCCGAACGTAGGGGTCGCCTTTTTAAATTTTTTTCGATTGGATTTTTCCTTTATAGCAAAACACTGGTCTCTTCGAGTCAAAAAAATCAATATGTCACACTTTAAAATCCAACTTTAAATGCCGAAGCTATAACGAAAAATTGAAAAAGGCGACCCCTACGTTCGGAAAACTATTAACTAAAGTATCAAATTATCGGTAAATTATTTGTTAATGTTGAAAAATAGTTGCACAAGAGTAAACCTCAAAATGGGGTTTCCTGGGAAAATACTTCTGAGAAAATACTTCATTTTTAGAAATAAAATTTCCATACCATAATTGCGCCCATTTCATGTTGTTTTTAATAATTATAATAATTATTGTAAAATACAAAAAAGCAATTCTAACTAATTCCAAATTGTTACAATTCCCATTGTAATTTGAATTTTACGGCTAAAATCAGTTAAGGCATTAAAATTAGTATTCTGATTAAGAAATGTGTGGTCTATGATAAATAACTATGTGTATCATATGTTAACTGCCGAAATTATAATTGTACAAATTTCAAATTTTTACACAAATTTTAATAAATCCCATTAAAAAAATTTTACACAATTATAAATAGTTAATTTTCAATGGCTCTTTAGGTTTTCACAACAAATCTGAAAAAATAAAATTTTAATTAATCAAATGCTAAAATGTTAGTTAAATTATGATTAGTAAAAATAAAATGCCTATGACGGATGACTGGTAGCCGGGCATAAAAACATAAATCGACCATTCCACGATATATCGGCCAAAAGCTGATACGCTAAAAGCATGTATTTTGCATGTGTGAAAAATATGCAAAAAGTGCATAAGTTTATATTTTATTTTTAATATTCCTCGCATTTTCATAGCTTAAGTTACACTGTAATGGCACAGAACTCTTCTTTATACCGTAGAATCATTTTTTTTTTTTTAATATCACAAATATCCATTTTTATTCAATTTGTATTCTAAATCATTTTTGCTAAAATTTTGACACTATTGATTTAAAAGGAGACTGCATAATATTTGAAAAATATCAAATTTTTATTAAAATCTGATTTTTTATTTTTTGTCTTTAATTTTTCAAGCAAAGAAAATCAGGAATAAAACTGTAGTTTTTCGAATTTTGAGCATAAAATAACGGCAATTTTTAAGTGGTTCCACAAAGTTTCAAAGTGCACAATATAATTAAAATTACAATAGGTACCCGAAATCAGATTTAGGCCGATCCATAGTTGAATGGCCGATATATATACATTTTTCACACAATGTATCAACTGAATATGGCCTAAAAATATTTCGTAATAATCGTGTAAATATGTTTGTTTGTTTGTATGTATGTATACTATTTATAACATTATTATCTACAACGATTAACTATTATGTAAAGCATAGAAATATATTTGCCTTTTTTAGGCTATTAAAAAATTTAACAAAATTTTAGTCAAATTAGTAACTTTAGGCTATAAAACACCAAAACGTACTTTATAATATATATAAATATAAATGTTTCAAAAATATTATTAACTATTTTTTTTTTTATAATAATAAGCCTTAACTAAAAGGGTAATTAACAATTTCTTACCGTTGTAAAGTGTGAAATTAGATTGACGGCATTGACTTTTTTATTTTGGTTTATTTTTTTTTAATTTGTTTGTATTTTTTTTTTTAATAAATATAAATTATCTTTAATAAGTTGATTTACTTTCATCAATACTAGATTTTTTTAGACTGTCCAATAAAGTGATTTGCTGAAAACTATATAATGATTCTTGTCTGGAATCAACTTTGAGCAAAATTCACGCTGGTTTTAGAGTTTAAAAATATTTTATGAAATGCAGTGATGCTAATTTTAATATCCAAATTAATTTTTTGGGAAAGTTCATAAATGCATTTGAATCGCCTTGTAAAATACAATCCGAAGTTAAATTATTTTGATATAGTCATAAGTTATAGAGTAAAAATTAGTAATAGAAAATGGTCTGTACAAAATTTAGTTAATACTACTTAAAATTAGTTAAAAATTACCTTGCACATCAAACTGTTCAAATTAACAGATAATTTTTTCAAAATATATTAGTAAGTTTGGAACAGCAAAATAAAACTGTTATATATACAGAATTTTTGTTATATTTGAGCTAACGTTTTTCTTAATAATTTAGTTTAATTAATAACAACTTAACTTGCTAAAATCGGCGTAAAATTTTGCTAACTAATGGGTAGCCTAAAAAATCAGAAAAAAATAATTAGTGTGTTTTTTAATCACCTGGATTTAGAATTTTTCATACAAAAAATGGATTTATTAAATCCAAAAAAAAGCTGGATTTAATAAATCCACAATAAAAGCACAAACATATGAAACAGCCTATTAATTTAATGTCAGAAAAAAATACGAATGAAAATTAAAAGAGAAACAAAAAAATTTAAAAACTAACAAATAAAAGGTTTTTCTTAAATTTATTTATGAAATATGTTTAGAAAAAAAACTACACCTCACCAAATACATATTTTTCATCTTGGACATGGAGAAATAGCTCAAATAGAAATGGCAATTTTTCACTCTACAGTAAGTAATTTAATTAAATCCAATTAGTGAATATTAAATATTGCAATGGAATTTTTTAATTGTGTAAAAATATAAATTGAAGTGATAAAACTGAAAAGGCAGACTGTTTATCGCTGTTTTATGTAAAATACAATTATAAATTAAAAGTTAAAGTAGAATCCTTCATCATCGAATTCGGTATTAAAAATTAGGGTGAAAGAAGTGTCGGACAAAAAATTTTTTTAAAATAGGAAGAATCTAACCCCATCTGTTGAGCACTTTTAGAAATACTTTTTGGATTTATTAAATCCAAGTGATTAGAAAAAACGGCTAATATTTCGAATATTCTTTCAATTTTTTTAATGGAAATAAAAATCGAGCTTTTGAAAGTAGCAGCTTAAATTTTTTAGCAAATATTTCTGCTGATTTTAGCAGGATAGGCTGCTATTTTCATTTAACTAAATTTAGCTTAAAAAAACAAAAATTTTGGTAGATATAACAGTTTGTTTTTGCTAGTTTTAGTCTATTAATATTTAGCAAAATTTTGTGCAGATTGCAAAGTAAATTTTGTTATTTTCAAATTAACTAGAAGTTAACTAAAATTCTTTTAAAAAAAATTCAAATACTTAACTAAAAATAACAAATTTGAACAAATTTGCATTGTAGCAACTCAACAACACTCGGTATCCAACTGTTGAATGCGAATAAAGCACATCATAATGTGATAATTACCTGTGAAAAAGTAGAGAAACCAATAGGATTAAGAGAGGAAAAAATCTAATTGAAAAATAAATTGCTCAAGTATTAGTTAATTCTGGCTCCTCTGATTACAAAACATACATTGTGTAGGTTGTGATTGAAAAAAAAAACTTCAATTAGCCACACTCAGCGCTATGCCGACCGTGGTGTATCTGGTTAAGAGGTGATGCTACGAGTCATAGCCTGTACAGAGGGTGGCCGGTTCAATTACACTGAGACAAATGGTAGGGGTCAGTGATCGGGAAGGGTTCAAACTACCGGGGAAAGTTATATCGGTAAAAAAGAAGTTATACGTGTCCCGGCGTTTCGCTGGGTCACCACTAGGAATCGAGATATATCGATTTGACCTTTGGTGGTCTTTTTTTGACATAACTCGAGAACCACTAGTCCGATTTTGCTCAAACAATTTTAAAAAAATTAAAAATTACAATTCCTTTAATCTGTTCATATAACGTTTTTCTATATACTCAACTGTATGAAGAAAAAAATATTTTTTCCCTAAAATATTAAAAAAAGTAATAAACAAAAGGTTATTGATTTTTATGGTAGCGGTAACAAACATTTATTTTTACCGGCAAAACTGTTGAGTATATAGAAAAACGTTATATGAACAGATTAAAGGAATTGTAATTTTTAATTTTTTTTAAATTCTTTGAGCAAAATCGGACTAGTGGTTCTCGAGTTATGTCAAAAAAAAGATATATCTCGATTCCCAGGGGTGACCCAGCGAAACGCCGGGACACGTATAACTTGTTTTGACCGATATAACATTTCCCGTTGGTTTCATCCCATCCCGATTTTGACTGTCGCATAGTGTTACCGGTCATGGCAATACACAAAAAAGTTTTTCATATAGAGACATTTTAAGAATTAAAAATTACTTTGATCATTTGACACATAAACTCACCACTGACGAGTCTTTGGGTGAGACGAAACTGCGGCAGTCTGGTGATTCCCTTGTGTCTGTTAAATTTTTCAATAAAAATGTTTTCTCCTTCTTCTTCCTATAAATCAGCTCTAGAAAAAATTCTTTAGTAATTAATTCTAATATTAATTACGATTGTCCTACGCGAGGGTTACAAACACTTAACTAAAAATTAACAGTTTTATTTTTAAGAAAACATCCTGCTAATTTACAGCTACATATAATTATGTAAAAATTATATGAATAATATGTTAATTAAATAAAAAAATTATATATGAAAACAAAGAAAATATGAAAACTTTATTATAACCTACACCACTATGTGGTCAGGGTATTATAAGTTTGTGCTGATGTTTGTAACACCAAGAAATATTGGTCCTAGACCCACCTTATAGTATACCGATCGGCTCAGAATTTTTTTTTATTTCGATGACAAATCCGTGTCCACCCTAGGGTAACTGAAAATTGTTCAAAACTTTATTTGTATTTGTAATTGTATGTAGTTAAAGCAGAGACTCAATATAATTGTTAATTTTTCAGAAAAATAAACAAATTTTTATCAAATCTTATTTTTAAGTAATGCGCGAATATATATATATATATTAGATATATTTATATTTCATTTCAAAATCACTGAGTTTTGCAAATATTTTATTTTCATTAACTTTTTTTATATTTCATTTATTAATTGATTTTTATTTTCAAATAGTTTTTAAAAACTGTTTATTATTTCTTTCGAAACAATTCAGCCTTAACTTTTGAAACTGATTATAAAATAAAAATCAAAATATTTACCTTTGTTGTAAGCGGCACTACGAAATTAGCCCCAACGAAATAACCCCCAAACCTTAAAACGAAAAAAGCCCCAAAAAAATTGGCAAAAATTTAGTTTGGGGATTGTTTCATTTATTTTGGGGATTGTTTCGTATATGATTTTTGGGGTTTTTTTAAATATGAAATAAGCCCAAAATGAAAGAATTCCCAAACATATTAATTTGGGGATTTTTGCATTCACTTACTTTTTGGGCAGAATTTCATTTTTTTGGGGTTATTTAATTTTTATAATTTCTGAAATTTTTAAAAATTTGTTTCTGTCAAACGGATTTTAGTAAATATTTCTACAATTTAAACCGTTCAGATTTACAAATATTGCTACCTGAAATCATAACTTTATTTAAATATATAACAATTAGTTTTAATTGACGGTAACTTTGCGGTTGTACCGACGGGTTGTTTTTCAACAGCTGCTATTGTTCAACATGGAATATATGGATAGTGTACGTAAAGTGAAGTTTATTGTAGTGCTTCTTTAGATACCGAAAGTTTCAAATTAAAGAAAACAGTGCCGCAGGATTTTTTTTTATTCATATTTCTGAAAGCGCCGCAGTTAGATAATTTCAAATCAAAGGAAACAGTGCTGCATGATATTTATTTTTTTAATTCATATTTCTGAAAGCGCCACAGGCGAAAATTTGGTATAAAATATCGTGGCGATTTTTATACCAAATTTTCGCCTGCGGCGCTTTCAGGAATATGAATAAAAAAAATTAAAAGCCTGAAATTATCTGACTTTCGGTATCTAAAGAAGCACTACAACAAACTTCACTGTACATTTTAAAATTGCAAGTAGATGCAATTTCTAATTCCATGGAGAACTTCTCATGCCCAGTGTGCCGTTAGACTGTTGACAAAATTATACAAGTGTTTAACTAATGTTAATTAATTATTATATGAATGCTTCAGTTGTCAAATCGATTAACTCCACTTTCTGAATTTTCTAAAACTTTAATTTGAAAACACTTTATTGACTCCAAAATTTGGAATATTCAAAACAAATTTCTCTAATAATAAATATCAACACTACTAAATAGCAAAATTTATAATTTAACAGGAATTTTAAAAAACAATTATATATTATTTTCTAATTTTTTTTCCCTTGAGACTCATTTATTTTTCTTTATGGAGAAATCGCTTTGGCAACTGAAGCATATACATATGTATATTCGTATAAAATAAAATAAATTTCTGAAGAAATATTTTTGTTCTTTATTTCAGTTTTCTGGGGTCAATTTCATTAGGAGTTATTTCATATATCTTTTTGGGAGTTGTTTCATTAGGAAATAAACACCAATATTTGGCCTTAATTTCATTTTTCGTTCAGGGGTTATTTCATTTATTTTGGGAGTTAATTCATTTTTTTCCTTTGAGTATTATTTCATTTCTTTTGTCTCTTATTTCATTGGGGGTTTTTGAATTTTTCTGCTTGGGGGTTATGTCGTTGGGGCTAACTTCGTAGTGCCGTTGTAAGCGACATACTGGTGAAAAGTGCGGTATAATTTCTAGCTAATGATAAACGAATCCAATGTTACACTAGTTAACAATATCAGGAATCTTTAACTGCTTTTCTTGCCACGCTTTTGATCTTAATTTACTATCGTTAATGTTTGATGTTTTAAAAAAATTATAAAATAATTATTTTCTTTAGTGAAAAAAAATAAAAGTTATTTTTTGAAATGTTTTTATTTGATTTTTAACAACAAATCAGATAGGGCCTTTATAAAAAATTTTTTAAAAAATGAATTAGAAATAATCACAATTAATTTACTTTTTTGAATAAAAGTTACAAGTGTTACTTGTGTAAAAATGATTATTTAGCTTGAGAGAATAAATGTTTTTTTTTTCTTTTTTCAATAATAGCTCTACTTAATTATACCCTACACCACTATGTGGTCAGGGTATTATAAATTTGTGCTGATGTTTGTAACACCAAAAAATATTGGTCGTAGACCCACCTTATAGTATACCGATCGGCTCAGAATTTTTTTTTATTTCGATTTAACGATGTCCGTCTGTCCGTCCGTCCGTCTGTCTGTCTGTCTGTCCATGCAATCTTGTGCGCACTCTACAGGTCGCCTATGTTGGCCCAAGGACGAACAAGTTTGATTTTGGTGAACATCGGTCCATGTTTAGACCTAGTAGCCATATAAGGGTCCTACCAAAATTATATTGTTTATAAGCTGCAGGTCGTAAATATTAAGATATTTTAATGAAATTTGGTACACAGACCTATATTGACCCAATAACGCAGCCTATTGATTTTGATAAACATCGGTCCATGTTTAGACCTAGTGCCCATATAAGGGTCCTACTAAAATTATATGGTTTATACGCTGCAGGTCGCAAATATTAAGATATTTTGATGAAATTTGGTACACAGACCTACATTGGCCCAATAACGCAGTCTATTGATTTTTGTGAACATCGGTCCATGTTAAGACCTAGTGCCCATATAAGGGTCCCCCCAAAATTGGCTTGGTTACAAACTGTAGGTCGCAAATATTAAGATATTTTAATGAAATTTGGTGCGCTGACTCACATTATAGAAAATTTTGACATAAGCCCCATTTTAACCCATTCGAATTTCGGATCCAAACAATACACCTGACTGGTGTAGGGTATTGTATAGTCGGCATGCCCGACTTTAACCTTTTTACTCGTTTTGTATCAAATTTATACCGAACCCCTATTTGCAATATTTTTTAACACCTTAGTAGACTTAACCAAAAAGAGTACATAAAGCCAACTGATTTTTATTCCCTTTATAAAGTAAATTCTTGGCTAAACCTAAAATATAATATACCCAGGACTGCCAGATGATTTTGATAAAAAATCGGCACTTTTTCTCAAAAAAATCGGCATTTTCGGCACTTTGATTTTAAAAAATCGGCAAAAAATCGGCACTTTCAAAAATACTCATTTATGTAATATTTAGGTTACTTTACATAAAAAATATGTGAAAAATACATTTCGTGTAAGATAATATGTTTTAAGTTTAACAATTAAATACAAATTAAGGCTTAAGAGATAAATGAAATGATAATAAAAAAATTATAGTTGTAATTTTATGAATATTTGTATGATACATATTCAGATATTATCTCACCAATACTATGTACATAAATTAATTTTACAGATTTTAAAAGTAGTTCTTCTCCGAAATATTATGCAAATATTGGATCTTTTTTAATCACTGGATTTATTTTATTTCGTTTAAGTATTCAGATTTTGCTTTTTAACTTTCAAAATTTAATATATTTCTCAAAATCTAATACTTCTTCGCTAATATAATGTGAAAGAAAATCATTAAATTTTGTAAAAATGTGAACAGCGGGATTGAATTAAACTAAATCCAAAATAGATTTATAAATAAAATAAATCCGTTTTGGATTTAACTTAATGTAATTCCAGAAATTGCGTTTTCGAAAAATTAAAATTTTTTCTTTCACATTATCTTAGCGAATAAGTGTAGAATTTGGATAAAAATATTAAATTGTTAAAATTAAAAAACAAAATAAAATAAATCTAAAACTAAATAGAGTGATAAAAAAAAGCCTATTATTACTAGGGCTCGTATATTCATGCATTTATAATCGTGTTTTATGTACATAAGATGTATGTATGATTAAAATCGAAAAATACATATTTGTCTTTAAAAGTAGTTTAAACAGAGAAAATTGCCATTAATCATGGTCAGAAATTGATTTATGTTTGATATTTTTGTATTCGGGATCAAAAAAATTTTGAAAAATATTTAGTAATCAGAAGAGAATATTGTTCTACCTAAAGTGCAAATCCTAACATGATTTGTAAATCACCAAAAATTTAAATTTCGTGTTTTTGAGTTTTAACAAAAAATCGGCATTTTTCGACCAAAAATCGGCAAATCGGCATTTTGCATATTTTTTAGTAAAAAATCGGCAAAATGCCGAAAAATCGGCAATTATGGCAGCCCTGAATATACGTCTCTTATGTTTTTTTTTGTTCAAAAATTTTTAAACTTCCATATCTAAATTTCACAACTGAAGAGTTTAGTTAGAGATACATTCCTTGTTAGTCTTGAGGTAGTTAACGTATCAAAAATGTTTGTATACAATCAATTGACATCTCTTTAAAACTTTCTCAATTATTGATTAAAATGAAAACCACAACATTTGCACATGGTGATATCAACAAATACATAATCAAGCATACAGCTTTGTTTTTTTAAGTTTTTTTTATTATTTTCATTTCTTTTTGATAAACATTTGCAGTTAAAAGTATTTTCTTTGCTAAGATTTAATAATTAATTATTATTGGCAATTGATGACACATGAAAAATTATAAAGTTATGGCAATAAGTTGATAACTCGCAATAGGCGATTAAAACACCACTTAACATAAGAATGCAAAATGACTACAGTATAGTTCAGAAGTAGTTTGGCGTGCTTTAGTAAAGTTGGAATTTAAGTCACAATTAGGAGCCATCAACTTATGACCATCGACTTGTATAACTGATAGACTCACTTAAGACAATTACAATCACAATGTCATTAAAATAAAAATATTAAATACTGTTCAAGAAAACAGAAGTTTAATATCTGTTTTGTTTTAGAAAATCTTAGAAAATAATTTTTTCTTGCAACAAAATGCTCCTAATTTTGAAAAGGCTCCCTAAAATCTCAACTAGATGTGTTCAATTTTAATAATATTTTCCATACATAAAATGTATGGATCTATTTACAAATTTGCTTTCTTGATTCTCCGTAATTAGAAAACACGGACTTTGATCACGTTTTAAATTTTAACAATTCATGCTATTCGTCCTGGCCACATTGGTGTCAAAAAACGTACGTATTTTTAATAATTTAATTAATTTTAATAAAAAATACAACAGAATTTATATATTATCTTGCATCATTTTTTTTTTTCTATTATTCGATTAATTTCTAAATTCTATTCGATTAATTGGTTAAGAAAAACCTGAATAATTATTTGCACGATTAATCGAATTAAATAAAAAGTCAACTAATTGAACACCCTACATGCGATCGAACCACTTGTCATAGCATTTTTTTTTTTTATTCCGGTTTTTTAATACATTTACGGCTACTTTTGCTGACGAATATCGTTGGCAACTAGGGAATGCATCCCGGGATTTCCCGTCCCGGCATTCCCGGGAAATTAATCATTTTTCAGTACCCGCATTCCCGGAAATTTGGACCGGGAATCCCGGGAATTCAAAAAATTCTGTTAAAATAATAAAGTTAATTATGTCGAATTTTCTTATGCAAAATATTCTAACGTTTTGAAAATATTAAAATTTTAAATTAGGCTTGTTCGTTTACTTACTGCAATTTGCTACGTTTACCACAACTAGAAAAATTCAGAAAGTAGACAAAACTAGAATTGTAGTAAAAGTAGTAAGATTTTCGAGTAAAAAAACACGCTGATTAATTTTTTAAGAAAATCACTCAATTAAATAGTGTTTGTATAAAAAATTTTGATTCGCACTTGTTCTGTACAGAATTGAAGACAAATTTGCTAATTGATTTTTAAAAATTTTCAATTTAAAATCTACATTATAACCTAGAGAGAACCCCATAAAAATATCTGATGATTGTGCTTCATAGCACTTGAAAATGCATTAATTGTCAACCATTGGTTTTTTCTCTATTTGTTGTAAAATAAATTGTGAATTCCATTTGGAATTTGTAATATTTGATCTTAAAGACGAACAAAAAGAATACTCATTGTAACGATCTTCAGTACCCCGTTCCTGAATTTCTCGCTTCGAAAAAGTTTTCGCAAAAATCATATAAAATGCAACCCTACTCTATTTTACACAGGGTAAGCCGGAAACAATGAAATATATTTAAAAACAAAAAAGCCAATAATCTATCTACAACAATAGTGTTTTTAATGAAACACAATGCATCCACAGTTGTAAAATTTACAAAATATAAATTGTAAATAAAATTCTAATCAACTTTATCATCTCATAACTGTATAAAGCAGGGTGACCGACCACGCATTTCTCGATGCGAAAATATCTCACATTAGATACAGGAACGGGTTGCAGATCAACTAAAATCTACCGTAAAATATTTCCCATAATTTTGTAAAATTGCTGAAACTATTTTCTGTATTAATTTTTTTGTTTTTTTTTTGACGGACAAATTTTTTAGTCTAAAAATTAGTTTTAGTTTATTCAATTTATAAAAATATTTAATTAAGACATATAAGCCGCTTATTCTAATCACTTGGATTTAATAAATCCAAAAAGTAGTTCTAAAAGTGCTCAACAGATGGGATTAGATTCTTCCTATTTTAAAAAGAATTTTCTGTCCGACACTTCTTTCACCCTAATTTTTAATACCGAATTCGATGATGAAGGGTTTAACTTTAGCTTATAAGTTTGAATTATATTTTTTATAAAACAGCGATAGACAGTCTGCCTTTTCAGTTTTGTCACTTCAATTTATATTTTTACACAATTGAAAAATTCCATTGCAATATTTAATATTCACCAATTGGAGTTAATTAAATTACTTACAGTAGAGTGAAAAATTGCCATTTCTATTTCAGATATTTCTCCATGTCCAGGATGGAAAATATGTATTTGGTGAGGTGTTGTTTTTTTCTAAACATATTTAACCTTAACCTTTTATTTGCTGGTTTTTAATTTTTTTTTTTTCTCTTTTAATTTTCATTCGAATTTTTTTCTGACATTAAATTAATAGGCTGTTTCATATATTTGTGCTTTTTTAGATTTAATAAATCCCCTTTTTGTATGAAAAATTCTAAATCCAGGTGATTAAAAAAACGCCAATAATTTCTGATATAAAATTAATTCTTTCCCACTACGAAAATTCCAAGAAAAACCACCTGAGATTTTTCTCGATCATGAATATTTGAGGTCTTTAAGACTTTTTATTTATAAAAATGTTTAAATTAAAAAATATTTTCTAATTTATTTCAAAATAAATTTACCGCTTTCCCGGGAAATCAAAAAGTGCAGGATTTTGCATTCCCTATTGGCAACGTATTTTATCTTTAATATTTATTGGGTGGTAAGTTAGGGCTATACGGCAGATTACCCAATAATTCGATCTTTTGAGTGCTCAAAAAGTCACTTGTTCGGGCCAATGCATGAGAGCACGCGAGGTCATGGTAAAGAATTATCCGTTTTGAGGGTCGGTTTTTCTCATTTCTCCGAAGACTTCTGACAAACAAATCCGTCTCCGATATACACAAATTGCCTCAGCGTGGCAACATTTTCGAAAAAAGGTGACAAGGAGGAGGTAAGAAAATAAACAAAAAATCTAAAGTAGGGCATAAACGTGCAATATTATTGATCAATTTTTCAAAAATCAACCATTGAAAACATTTTATTTTTAAATAATTTCTTCTGATTGGTTGACTTTAAAAATATTGATCAATAATATTGAACGTGTATGTTTGCTTTGAAGTAGAATGTTTTTGTGTCTGTTTTATCACTTCTGAAAGTAAAAACAATAACAGAAAGCTGAACAGGAAAGAAAATTATGAATTAGCCACACTATGAGCAAGGCCTTACATGGGTGAGATAGCTAAGCTGTCGAACTCTAGTATAGTTACGTTTGTAATGTAGCAGTGCATGGGTTCGATTCCTACAACCGGCAGGTTGTTGAAAAAATTATCATATAGAGACAACCCAGCAAAAAATACTGCTTGCTTGGAAGCAGTTTTGTCAGGGAAAGTCGAGCAGTGAAGCGATTGCATTATTGATGATATCATGCCTGATTTTTGTTCGAGATAGCTCGCGTGACTTGTTTCGAGATCCAAAAAGGCATGAATTCACCGCTTTTAATTAGTGCTCCTGTTTTTCTTTTAAAATATCGATAATTCATGCCTTCTCGGAAGTGCATATTAAAAAGCTTTTCAACTATTTAAAATCATGCCTTCTCAAAAGCACAATATTCCTGAATATTTTTCCGTGAAGAGAAAATGCCTCTTTTTTAGTAAAACCTCTAATTTTATTTAAAATAACTTTTTTCCGAATTTTAAAAAAATTTGATAAAGAACCGCAAAAATATTTAAGCAATTAAAATGTATTGCTCATTTCATGCCTTTTTGAAAAGCACAGCAAAAAGCGATGTAAACAATTAATCAACTTAGGCCTTTCGTTAGTGCTTTTGACAAAGCTATACATTTTTAGAAGCGGTAAAAGTAGCACTAAGGAAGCAGTAATCGTTTTTTTTTGCTTCCACATTTTTCCTGGGAATTTGACAATAAAATATAAACAATAATACAATTTAATGGAAAATCACTGATGAAGCCTGTCCATAAAAAAAGGCAGAAACTAGATCTAGTCTGATTTGCAAATTAATAATGTGTTTATAACTTTTGAAAAAAATGTTTATTCTTCTTCTTAACCTCAAACCTACTAAATTGAAATTAATAAGAATACATATTAATTACAATATTAATGGCAGTTGGTCTATATAACGCTTTTGAAAAAACAACACTTTACTAAATATGGTGGTGTACGTTGTTCTAATGACACTGTTGCCGCATGAACAGTTTTTTCCAAAAAAACAGGCGACCATTTGTTTCGAAGTGCTTCGAGAGAGAATAACTTTTTCTGGATTTCGTTCATTACCCAGTAAAAAAAAATTTGAATTAATGACTTACAAACTACTTCTTCCACTACTTCACTAGTATCCGTTAGTGTATTTTTACTGCTTTTTTAGAAGTTATACTGAACAACTTCACAAAAATCACTTTTTCTATAGATACCAAAGTACCCGTTAGTATATTTTTATAGCTTTTTAGAATTACTTCTGAACAACATCCAAAAAATCACTTAAGTATTGCTTCTAAAGAGTAACTGCTCTAAAAGTGATTTTGGTATCATTTGGCATTTCCAAAGACAGGCTTGTGGGTTCGATTCCCGGCGAGACGAATATTTTATTAATTTTTTTTAATATTTATAATTAATTTGTTTAAATTCAATATTTTTTTAATTTTTAAAAATACCCAGTCAGAAAAATACAAACGGAAAAGCGGTGTTAAAACACTTTAACAGGTGGTACAAGTACCGGCAAAAAGTGCTTTCCCATTCCCAAAATAATAACATCATTAGACAAAACGACCGGCTGTTCAAAAAGCGCCGGAAAAGCACTGGAGGAACACAATTTTTTAACGTTGGCAAAACGCTGGCAAAACCAATAAATAAGTGGTCTGGAAATATATTTTCCGAAATAAAATTTAAAAAAAGTTCATATGTATTTTTTGGTCCTGCCGTGATTTGAACCCAGGCCCTCAGATTGGCAGACGATTGCCCTACCCACTGAGCTAACGACACATATAATACTTGGTGGCTAAACACATAAATGAGTGATAGCAGCTGGACAACTACTGGCTGTTCCAAAATGTTAGTACTGGCAAACAATTTTTTGTAACAAGTATGCCAGTGTTGGGAGGGAAAAAAAAAGTTGGTTTTGAAGGAGCTTTCCCGCAAACAAAAAAAAAATTCATTTTATAAAACAAAAAAAATTTTAAATTAAAAAAATCCAAAAAAAATTTTTGCTTGCAACCGGATTTAGGGTCGGAACCTCCTGACTACAAACATTTTTTAACGAAGCTTCAGCATTTTTATAAAATCATTGGTCTGCCAGTGAATTGATTTTTGTACGCCTGGTAGCATTAGCTAGGTAGCACTGGATAACCACTGGTTGCAAACCTTGGCATATCACTCTATGCCAATTCTTTGCCAGTGGTTTTTTTTATAAACACCGAAATTTTTGTAAAACAAATACTGGTAAAACGCTTTTTGCAAATGTTGGCAAAGCATCCCAAATGAGTGTTCTGCCAGTCATTTATTTTTAACACTGTGGTTACCCAGTGGTATGCCAGTGCTTGATTTTTTGTTCCACGGGCGATTTCTGACGGGGTATGTATATATAGAAAACTGAAAACAATATTGAATTAGAGTGCACTTTTTACACTTGTTTAATAAGAGAATAATGAACAATATCTCGCAATAACAAAGTGGTGCTTTTATGCCAGTCAACTTTCAAATCAAAGAGTAGCTCCAGCGCAATAAAAATCATTTCGAAAATAAAAAAATATAATTTAATTTTTTTGTGAAAAGTTTTTTTTTTTTAATTTTAATTGGTGAAAAAGATCTTCCTTTGCACTTGTTCAAAAAGTACTGAAAAAATGTTGAAGTAGGACTACTCCTCTCCTATGACAACTCAATATTAAAATCATTAGTGTTTATATTAAAAAAGAAGTATATACATCTAGATCATCAATTATAGTGCTTTTTCTACTTCTTCGGCATCTCTTTTTTTGCTGGGTTATGAAACAACCATGCAGTCGACTATTGTTTAGTTTGAGGCTCATAGGCATAGATTCATAACTTGTCACCTGAAACGATTTTATACACGTCTTTTGAAGCACTGCTATTGTATTTCTTGGGCATATTTTTGAGCTGTTGTTAAGTTGTGAGGAATTCAACGAGAACAAATATTTTTTACGGCTAAATTTTGAAGCAATATTTTTTTAAATAATAGCAGCAACTGACAGGAAATTCTTGCTATTAATTAACGTGTTGCTTTCTTTGGAAAGGCGATAGAGCAGAGGTGGTGAAAGATGAAGGGCTTCAAATATAGCAACACTGTAATTGTTGAATTCTAAAGTAGTTGTTGTGCGCTATCTGATAGAAAGTTGGCGAATGTTGTTGAAGCTGTTTACTTCATAGCCCTGTTAAGTGCTATGGTGTTCCCATAGCGGCGGACGCTGCGATATGTAGAAGAGATAGAGAAATCATACACAATATATTTCCAATTTGGTATTGCAGTTGCTGGCGATCGAACCCGCAACATCATGTGTAACAGTCCAACGCACTAACCATTACACCACAGCACCCATACGAATTTCTGCATACCGTAGCCTCAATCTCAGAGGATGTTATATGAGGATCCTGCATTATCAAAAACTGATTTTGAACGACCTTCTTGAAATTCGTCCTGGAGCGAAAGACGTCCGCTTTTTAATTCGTTATATCAGCATTTCAGAGTTGCAAAGGATGGAGCTTCATCACAAAAATTTTAATTTAATTTGTCCATGAACACTGGTCTAGATTTTTCAACCTCAAAACCGTAATAAATAAATCATTGCCCGAAAATGTCCATATATAACACAAAAAATATTATTAACCTTAAATATCTAATAAAATATATATTAAAAATAGAAATTGTTTCTAAGCAAGTATTTAATTGAATCAATTAATATTTTAATTGACTTTTAAATATTTTTGCAAATATTTGTTACGTAATTATATGTTGTATAATTCCCAAACTTTTTTTTCTTAAACTGTATGCATATATAGAAAATTTTCAGTATAAGAACCAAAGCCTTTGCAGTTCACAAACAAAACAAACACATATGCAGTATTCCAAATATATAAACATGACATACACACACTTTTTTACAATTTCATATTATTATTTATTTTTTTTAGAATAATGTTTTAATTGATGTTATTTGTTTCAATTAATCGTATACAATTTTTAGTAGTTAATAGTAGTTTGAGTGATAGGTGCAAAATCAATTAAAATTTTAATTGATATAATCAATTTCGTTGTAAAAATTCGTTTTTAGTTTTTTCTGTGTAATTCCATTTTTTTGCTAACATACAACTTTCACTTTTGTGTAAACAACACAAAAAAAGCTCAAATGGCAAAAAGTTCTGAGCAAGATTATTATCAAAAATATTAAACTTTCTAGTCGAAATATCAGCTGGAGCTTAACAAGTGTTCACCCAGAATTCAGATTCGATGCTGACAACCCCATTTGTTGCCAATCGAATGGTTCAGTGGCGTCAAATGAATTTTTCGTTTGAAACTACCGAATTATTCTTGATACAACTGAAATTCTGTTGTCATAGTCAAATTAGTTCTGCTACAATTGGTTTCCTGTTATCACAACTGAAAAATTCTGCTACCACAACCGAACCATTCGATTGCCTGCAAATGCGGTTCTCACAACTGACCCTGTTTTCTAGGTACTAAAGTGGCCAAGGCTCACAACATAAATAGTTAGGTACTCTCTTATAAATTACTAACATTTTTTTTAAATAATTGAAACAGTGTTTTATTTAATTTGATTGATTTATAAAAAAAATTCGATTGCATCTACTGACTGTAAATTTCGATCAAGCGTACTATAGTGATTCTGTTGTACCAACTTTTTAACTTGTACTTTTATAATAGGTATAACTGTAAATATCGATAGCTGTAACCGAATAAGAGTTTAATCGACCGACGACAGCAAAAGTCGTCACGATTAATTTAAATTCAGCGACAATCGACCGTCGACATTTATTGACGTTTAGAAAAAAGGAAAGCAAAACAAGATCAGAGCTTTGAAGAATTAATTCTTTTTTGAATGAATTCACTACCAATCGAACTCAATTTTCTTTAGAATTGAAAGAATTCCTTTTCTTAAGTAATTCACTGAATTCGTTCAACTGAACGCGTTCAACAAACAATAAATTAAAAGAATTAAATCCACTGCAATAGTTCTCTTTATTAAATGACTGGTGAACGCGTTCAATTTTATTAATCGAACGGAAAAAAAGTCAATTAATTCCTTACTGAATTAATTCACCACTGAATTCATTCAATTTCATTTTCATTCAGTGAATTAAAAAAAATATAAAATTACATTCAGTGAATTAAAACAAATTAAATTACGTTCAGTGAATTAAAAAAGAAAAAAATACGTTCACTGAAGTGAAAAAAAACTACGTTCACTTAATTGAAAAACAAAAATTACGTATGCTGAATTAAAAGCCTGTTTTCTGCCGTTCGGTTGAAGAAAACATTGTATTGTAAAAACGTATAAATGAAATACGTCACAGTGAAGCATCTACATTTTACTCGGAAGCATAAGTTTGAAAAATTAATAGTTATATTTTTTCCAAATTCATCTAATCTGTAAAGTTTTTATTTTTAATAGTAAAAGGCTTTATTTTTTAATCTTGTAGGTTGATAAAGTGCATCGGGTTTCTCTAACACTTAATATATAATTTGTTTATTTTTACTAGCAAAAGCTGTAAAATTGCTTAGTTGCTAATTTTATTTGTAAATAAATGTTTTCTTCTACAACAGAAAACAATGAACGTATTTTTTTTTTTAATTCACTGAATGTAATTTTATTTTTTTTAAATCACTTAATGAAAATGAAGTTGAATGAATTTAGTGGTGAATTAATTCACTTTTTTGCCGTTCGATTTATAATATCGAACGCGTTCACCAGTGAATTAATTCATTTGATTTAATAAAAAGAACTATAGCAATTGAATTAATTCGTAACAAAATAAATCGAACGATAAGAAATATGAATTAATTCCATTCAATATATGGTGCTTTGTGAATTAATTCATCGAATTTTTAATTCAGAATTGAAAAATTGAATTAAGGAATTAATTCTTCAAAGCTCTGAACAAAATGTATTTGTTTCACCACAATTCTTCACCAATTCAATTGGTCTTTCACTAATTCTTGTTGTTTTATATTTTATTGTATTTAGTTTTGTTTTTTTGTGGTAAATTATGTATTTTAAATTCCAATTATATTTCTTCTGTCAAAAAATAAATTTTTTGTAAACAAAGTACGAATTTTTGCAGCTCTAGTACTAATTTTTAACAACTCTGTTCTAATGGCTATCTTTAATTAGTTAAAAATATGGCAACAATTTGACAAATATTTTTAGTGTGTATTAGTGTGTTAGTGTGTTGTCACGAAAATAAAATAGATTCTATTACGACGACAAATCGCCGGACGACATAACGACATTTTGCTTCCCATACAAAATATATGAAAAAGCGATTCTCGATGTCGTTGTCAACCCAGTTCTGATTAATCTCTAATGTGAGAATACCTGGTACTACCAAAATTCGGTTGGCAATACATTCGGTTGTCACAACAAATATATTCTGTGTGTGGATAGACAAAGCCTATTGATTTTATTTAGAATCGCTCCATGTTTATGTCCATTTCCCATATAAAGAGGTCCCCCAATAATTGTCATATTTGCACGTTACAGATCGCAAATACTAAGATATTTTGCTGAAATTTGGTACCCTTTCTTATATCGGGGTACCAAATTTCCAACCAAGACAGATGAAAGAAAACTGAAAAGAGGATTTGAAAAGTTCAGACCTTTGTAAATTAAAGTAAGTCAATGATTGATTTCTGGAAGGTATAATAAGTGCAATGTGTGGAAAAAATTGAAATCATTGACTGAGAAGACTTTTAACAGATTATAAATATAGGCTTTTAGATTACATTCAACTAAAAAGTGAATTTTTTCGGGAGCTGAAAAAAAAAGATATTTAAAAAGAAATTTAATAGCACCTTTACTTGTTATACTATTCAATAAATTGTTTAAAATATTTGCGTAATTGCTATGTCAAACCAAATAAACTTCATAATCACATGTGATAAAATTTTGTCAATACTAAAATTAAATACTTTTAAAGATAGGAATTTCAATAAAAATTTATATCTTTTTATTTTTCTTACTTAATTACTTTGATTTATCTTAAGTATACATAAAAAAATTAACTTATTGCTAACAACCTAATAAATTATATCAGAACTTAAATTCTAAAATTACTCACCTTTAGGCTGTTGTTGGCAGGCTCCAAAAAGTTAATTAATATTTTTTATGTTTGTAATTTAAGTCATAAATTTTGTTGATTCCAAATTGTATAATTAAATTTTACACGATTTTAAATTAGCTTTAAACACAAATTTGAAAAATATTCCATATGCAATTTTATTATATCTTAATAAAGTTACTTCTGGTTTTTAAAAGTCTTTTATTTTTTTTTTAAGTTTTGAAAAATTAAAATTTATTTCATAATTTGTTTTCTTTATTAAAGCTATAAGAAACTTTTTAAGTTGTTATATTGTTTCTTTGTTTTAATGTCAACATACCTATAAATTTTATACTTTAAATTTTTATTTTAATTTATTATGTATTTATTTAATTTAACAGAAACACTGTTTAGACATTATTGAATATAATATTTAACTACCGCATTATTAAAGGCAATTAATGTATAATAAAATTAATAAAAACTAGACTGGAAAATCTGTTGATATATTTTTTTTGAAAAATAATTAATTTTATAAATTTAATGTAGAATGTTAATTATATAGTTTTATAGAACACTTTATTTTTAATAAAAACACTTTAATGTATTTCCCTTATACATATGTATATTTTTCATCTCAACTCTCTAGTAGTTTCTTATTTTTATATTGATTAATTACAGTGTTGATATATTGTAAATTCATAACCTTTTAATACTTTTATATGTTTATGTAAATTTGTTTATGCGTTTTAATACTTTTTTTTTATATTTAAGTTGTTTTTTTGTAAACTGGTAGCATTTTCTTGAAATTAATGCTATAAATTGATTTTCTTATTGCATTTTAAGTCTCATATTTGTTGGCTTTGGCAGTTAGTTTTTAAGAAATCATTTTAGTGGCACTTTTTTACAAGTCTTTTTTCATTAAGTATTTAAATTTTAAATTGTATGTGACGTTGTCGTTTTATGTTGTTTTTTTTCATATAAATTTTTATTTCTTCACTTGTTACTTAGGCTGGTTTATAGATGCTGTGCATAAATTTATACTGGCAGGATTTCAAAATGTCAATTAGTGGAACACATACGTGGTTATTTTTATTGAATGTTAAGTAAATCTTTTAAATTATTTTTAAAATGTTCATTAAATTGTACTATCGTGTCAATTCATCTGTAAAAAAAATCCAAAAATTTTATTAAATTAAGTTTTAAATTTTTTTGACACTAAGGCCGTAAGCAGGCAGACTAAATATTTAACGTTAAACATAAATCAAAGAGCTTTTCTAAGATTATAAGTATTAAAATTGATTTTTAGGAGACTTCAAATTTTAGTCAACAAAATGAGAAAACAAGAAATTATGTATTCTTAGAAATTCTAAAAAATCGTCCACTGACTTCCTAAGGCAAGAATGAAATCCGGATAGGTAAAAGCCTACAGCAATTTATTTTTGACAATTTGTTAAATAAGTTTTGCGATTTTAGTACATTTAATTTGTTTAATTAAGAAACATATCTTTTATAAATATTTTCGTAATTTTTTCTGATTTCGGTTAATTGTATTAAATTATTGGAATTATTCCTTATTCGAAATTTGGATATTTTAAATTATTCGAACAATTTTCGAGAAAAATTATTCGTATAACGATTAATCGATTGAATACCCTAGTATTGACAAACGGATTTTACAAAATATTTTTTTTTTTTCCCCCTAACGAAAAATTAGTAATTTTATTGACAATTTTAAATTAGTAATTTACGGTACTCTTTTCAGAATTAATTTAAATGCATTTTTTAAATGAACTTTTATAATTTTTTTTTTTTTTTTGATTTAATCATTTTTTATTTTAAAATATGCAAATTTGGCGCTGTACCAAAAATTCAAATTAAAAAATTTTTGAAGTTTGCGAAAAATATTTGTAATTTAAATAAAATGAATTTAGGCTGGGTTTGTTTCTCAAGTTTTTTGTTTTTATTTAACACATGTTTTTGAATTTTGCCATATAAACTCTATCGGATTGCATTTGTAATATTCAGGTTTATTTCATTATTAAAACAAACAAAAAATATTTAAAATTTTTAATTTTACTAATTTATGTGCCTGATGTTAATTCTAAAGGCAACAATTTGTAAGCTTAATGAGAAAAGGCGCCAAATCCATATATTACACTGCACAACTAAATCAAATTTGTTCCGAAACAACCGATCTTGGTAGAGGAGAGCAAAAAAAAAAATTTTTTTTTTTGGGGTTAAAGTGGCCACCCTTTTGCAAATGGATAATGTGATTCGGATACCATGTGAATCTAGCATTTTAGGCATGGGATGGGTTCAGAGAACTTATGTAAAACACTATGGGGAACATTTTTGTAGAAAATTTTAACCCTCTAACACTTTAACTGAAGGGAATTTTTTCTCCCTTTCTTAAAAAGTAGTCAACATTCTAAAAAAAGGGTTAAAAGCTTACACAAGAATATTTGTCATGAAAATCTGCTATAAGTATCTGAAGACATCAACGTTCAAAATTTAATTTCAATGCCAGAAATAAGTCAAAACTTTAATTTATAACGATGTTATCATTTTGGGATTTGGAAATCATATTTTTCCAGCACTTGTAACATCTGACAAAATGCCTTGCCATCACTTTCCTGTTTTTCTGACTGGAATATTATTATCGCAAAGTTTCCAAATCCTTGGCTTGCTATAAAAGGCCAATTTTTGTTTTTTAAAGTTGTACACTCACAATATATTTTCCACAACTGATTGAGGTTTATTAGAAAAGTAATAGGTAAAGTTTTTTTTTCAATTGAAGAATCAATTAAGATACATGGAAACATTTTGCTTAACTTTTTTTTATCAGTCAATAAAAAACAAACCACAAAAAAATATGTAACGTCTGTATAATTTCGTTGTTTTCTGTTTTAAAACAAGAAATTCAAATATTTTCGGTTTTCTTTTTTGTTAAAATAGTTTTTTTATACAATATTATTTCAATTCAAATTGCAAGAAAGTCTTTACTCAAACACACAAACGTAGCCAACAAAAATATGAACGTGTGTGTTGTGTGTGTAGTGTTTTGAAAATTCAAACAAAAAAAAACTTTCAAATATGAAAAAACAAACCACAAACAAATATTTCCAGAAATTCTTAAAACATCGTCCACTGACGATTTCCTTAGGCAAGAATGAAATTCGGATAGGGACATGCCTCCAACAGATTATTTTTCTGAATTTGCATTTTAGCGCATTTAATTCCTTTAAATCGTTTTTTTTTTACGTTTTGTCAGTTAAAAATTGATGATTGTTTTAACAGACTTTTCAATTATTTTTATTTCGTTCATGAATTGTTTAAACAATGTTTGAAAATAAATAGCAAAATGGTTTGAATATAATGAAAAATCTGTAGTCCTTTTTTTTAATTGTGTTTTCAATTAATTTAATATGTATTTTAGATTGTTTTTAACGACAAAATATTGTGAGTCTAGGAAAAACTTTAAAAATCGGAATAACTTTAACTTAACTATGAAACAAAAGAAAATTCCAAAAAATGTTATAAAAACAACAAAAAATTTTTGGGTTAGTTATTAGTTCACTCTTAAAACTTTAGTGTGAGATCCACGGTTTGAATCTAAAATTTATTTGATTATACTTATTGTCGATAAAAATTTCATTCACTAAAATTTTAAATTCATAATTTTTTATTATGATTTTTATTATATTTTATATAAAGAAATAAAAATTGAATTGGGGTCATTTTAAATTAACCCATCCAAAAATGTTTGACTTTTTAGAAAACTGTACTACGAATTATAACTGTACTACGAAGAACTCTCTTGTTCAATTACTTTACGACTATGTTTAGGTCATAGCAAGCGGTAATTTTTTTCCGATTCAAATTTCCTACAGTAAAATTTTGATGGGAAAATTATGTTTATTTCAATTAATGTATGAATACATTCATTCTTCTTCTTAGCCTCAAACCTATTTAACTAAAATTAATAAAAATTCATATTTATTACAATATTAATTGCATTTGGTCTATATGATGCGTTTAAAAAAGCAACACTTTACTAGAAAAATAAAAATGTCCTGCTGGCAGTCCGTCTCCAATATACACAAATTGCCTGCACTTGTACCTAAAAGCCATACGTCAGTGTGGCAACATTTGCGAAAAAGGTGACAAAGAGAAGATAAGAAGATCAACAAAAAAGTCTAAAGTAGAATGTTTGTATGTCTGTTTGATCACTTCGGAAAGTAAAAAAAAAAACAATAACAGAAAGCTGAATAGGAAAAGAAACTATGAATTAGCTGCACTATATGCAAGGCCTTACGTGAGTTAGCTGGCTAAGCTGTCGAACTCTAGTACAGTTACGTTTGTAATGTAGGAATGCATGGGTTCGATTCCTACAGCCGACGGGTTGTTGAAAAAATCATATATCATATAGAGACAATCTGACAATAAAATATAAACAATAATACAATTTAATGGAAAATCACTGATGAAGCCTGTCCATAAAAGAAAGGCAGGAACTAGATCTAGTCTGATTTTCAAATTAATAATGTGTTTATAACTTTGAAAACAATTCTTCTTCTTTATCTCAAAACTACTTAAATAAAATACTTTGGTTGCTGCAAATAAACAACCCAATTCGCAAACAGTTTATTTGCAATAATTAATCTGCTTTCTCAGTGCAGATGATTTGAGTCATTTAACCGCCAAAATAAAATTTAAATCGAGCTAAAAATTAATTCACAATTTCTACATATTTTAGTCAATGAATTTACGAAAATTCCCATTATTCACTAAATTAAATATAAATAGCATAACTAAGGGAGATGTTTTTTCTAAAAAATATTGCTTAAGAAAAAATTTGATTTTGAATTTAAGAAACTACGAAAATGTATACCCCTTCAGTTCCAGTTCTTTGGATTTTTCATTTTTGCTGGGCTTAAACTAGTCGCTTTAAGTGTAGGTAACAAACATTTCAATTTCCATAATTGTGCTATAGAAAATTTTCAAAATAATAGAAATTCAGTTAATTTAAAGTAATTTGTTTCGACAACCAAGTAATTCGGCTACTGCCATTAAACCATTTATTAGCAAGAAATTGTTTGTGAAAATGAATAGGGATCTTAATTTTGCTATCTACTAATGTAATTATCATTTCCACTGCCAAAATCATTTATTTTATACATTATATAAATATGTCCAATATGACACCGAAACAACTAAAATTTTATCAATGACAATATTAAAACAGTAAAAATTTAATTAAAATTTCATTATCGTAAATCATCAAAAACTAATGTAATTAACCTCCTGTTTTTTTCTCTGTACCCATTATTTTTGTATAAAAATAATCCTTATTTTGTCAAAA
Organism: Leucophora obtusa; assembly: GCA_949987735.1. Taxonomy (NCBI): domain Eukaryota; kingdom Metazoa; phylum Arthropoda; class Insecta; order Diptera; family Anthomyiidae; genus Leucophora; species Leucophora obtusa. The sequence continues at coordinate 302,181,415 of OX465295.1, read as the reverse complement.
TATAATAAAAAAAAATTAGTATATAATTCAGCATTAATATTTATTATCGATAAAATCAATTTAATTGTTTAATTAACATCTCTTATATAAACAGCATTTCAATTTGATTGTACATCTTGTTTGAAAAAAAAAAATTAAATATACAGTTCCTACAAAAATTGGGCATACATCAAAAGGTTTTGCTTTCAATTTGAATTATGTACACCCAAAAAACAGATTCGGTGCTGACAACCCCATTTGTTGCCAATCAAATGGTTCCACTTTGTTGCTATAGAAGGGATTGCTTTTGGGACAATTTCAAACAAAAAAAATCGGGGTTAGAATCGACAGTAGAAGGGGTTGTAAATGAAAAGTAGCTATTCTACAACCGATTCTTTGGCACAGAAAATTTTCCTGAGATGTTTAGAGAAAAAACTATACTTCATCAAATATTTAACATATTTTCCATCTTGGATATGAATAAATAGATTAATTAGTAGTTTGTAAAGCATAATTTCGAATTTTTTTCTGGAATTTTTTTTGCTAAGAACTTTTTTATTTAATTTTTATTTGATAAAAAAGGGTTTCCTTTACCCTCGTTCAAAAAGTACTGAAGAAACTCAATGTTAAAATCACAAGTATTTCTATTAAAAAAGAAGTAAGAATATATAAATCATCAATTGTAGTACTTTTCTACTGCTTTTGTTGCTGGATACTGCTAGAAAACATTACCGCAAGACCATGCAGTCCTATTTTGGAGTGATTTTTATGAATGAGTTTCAAGAAAATTGAGAAGTATGAAGGAGTAATAAAAGCGATTGAGACTTATGTACTATTTAAGGATTACTACGCTATGAAACATCTTCAAGACTTGGGGACACATTTTCAGTCTAGACCACCAAAGATTTGGTTGTGTTGTCCAAAATCGCTTCTACAAGTATAATGACCCAACGCAAAATGTATGCGATGCAAGCATGTGGCTACAAGTTTTTTTTAAATGGTGTGAAACAAATCTTCAAAAAAAAATCTAAACAAAAAACTGTAGGTAAAACGCTACACTCATAAAAAAGTTAGCACAAAAGTCTGCTAAACTCGTTCTGAATCAATTGAAATAGTTTTTCTCTAATTTTGTCTTGAAAGTTAGGATGGAATTAATATTTTCTTGTAAATCCAATTTAGATAGCAATTGTTGTGCTAAATTACCTTTTTTTTGCATAGTCATAAGATGGCTTATATCCCGGAAAATAAACGAGACAGAGAAAAATGGACAAAAACTCATTACTATATACTTATTAATTCTTACAGACCAACTATGCTCCCAACAGATAAGGAGAGTCCTAAAATCTGGGTAAGCGATACTTTAGCAGATATTTTCAGTTGAATCAGGTAAAGTTTTTGTTGAATTTAGCTCGGATTTGTTAGTTAATTTAACAAAAATTGTCTGTGCATTTAGCAGAGTATATAATTTAGCTTACCTACATTCAGCAAGCCATGATTCTCAACTTCATTGAAAATTCTGCAGGCGCAAATACAATAACTATTTCCTGTTATTTTAGAATAATTTTGATCTATTTTTATGGGCTTTTTTTACGTGTGTATAATCGTCTGGTAATCTTGTGCTCCAATTCACCGGAATAACCTTCCGACCATAGCCTCGTTATCTTGGAACCATCCCTATACATCGAAATTTCATCACTCTGAATAACAGAGTCAGAGGTCATACCTTCCTAGTCGGTAAAACCACCTCAAAAGTTTGACGTAACTTCATGATCGGTATAACGTAGTCCATATCACGGTCAATTTGCAAGTCAAAAATCTCATACAGAATGGTACAGCGGCACCAGGTGTGTTGCGATCTCTCTTCACCGCCATACCCCTGATATAAACTTTCACGTTCTATTATCACGCCCAGTTCAGAAAAAAACTCAATTAAAAAATAAAAATTTTGTCTGAAAATGTACTTTAGGAAAACATTTTATACAGAATATTTGCAAATTAACCTTTAAAGTTCAACGTATTTATTATTTTTAAAACAAAATACATTAAAATATATAACAGTACAGTTGCTACAAGAAGTGAGTGCTCACCAAACACTTAAATTTTCACATTCTTTCAATTTAATTAACAAACATTTAGTTTTTTTTTCTTCTTTCAATACAATTTACCACTTTTAATTTATCATACTATTTTCATACTTTACTATTACAGAAAATATATTACTCAGAAATACTTCCCAGTGTAGAAAATGATTACCAGATATGTTGTTATGTAACTACATACCTGGTAATGGTAACTAGTTACTTTTGCTATTACATTTCTTATTACCTTTATATGGCGATGTCGCGAAAAATAATGAGTTGTCGTTACACACCAGCTGACGAAAAATCAAAAAATATATCGTTACCTATGTGCTTACCAGTATTGACAAAAATAATGAGTCCAAAAATAGATTTTCAAAAAAATAAATTATATAAAAAAAAATACTTTTTATTGTATTTTTTTTTTTTAAATAAAATTTTCTGGTGCGGGAATCGAACCTGGGTCTACAGATTGCCAATCAACAGCTCTACCATCTGAGCTATATCGACATGTAATATTTAATAGATAAAAATATAATTGACCTGCTGCACACAAGTAAGCTTACTCTCCAACATACAAAAAATCGAAAAATATATGGTTACATATATCCTTACCAGTGTTTAAAAAATATTGAGTCTAAAAACAGATTTCAAAAAATTTTCAAAAAATCTAGAAAATTATTTTCTATTTGAAATAATGATAAAAGTAAGTCATTATCCGTAACTCATTATTATATGTTTTAAAATAATGCAGAAGGTAAGTGGGTGTCATTACTGGTAGTCCAAAAAATAATGATATGTCATTACCGTTTCTACACTGGGTTATATTGTACATACCACCAGTTTTGTTCCGTATGGTCTCAAATATACTAATTTGTGAAAAACAAGAATTTATCCCGTATCGAATCGATTAGGTTTGCCAATAAAAATCTTCAAATTCGAACATTTGAGACCAAATAGAACAAACCAGGGACGTGTTAGCATGGAAATATGACAATTCGAAATTAAAGGGGTACCTTAAATATAGACACTCATATAACAAAACCTATAAAAATTGCAGAAAAAACTACTAACCATTAGCTAAATAACTAATAGTAGTCTATCCTGCTGAATTCAAAAGGAATATTATGTCAGTAAAACAATGAAAAAAAAAAACCTTGAAATTAAATATATATTTTTATTTTTTTGTTTTTTTTTATTTTTTAGTTTACTAATTATTTTGGAAAACTGTTTGCTGATATTATTATTTTCTGTTCCTATCTTACTAATATTTAGCAAAAATAATCTGCTAATTTTAGCAGTTTTTTCCACAATTGTGGGTAGTTTTAATGAACATTTTTACAGGCTTCTTTATATTAGTGTAATATATAGTATAATTTAAAAATTTTACCTAAAATTTTTTGTTTAAATTCTTTGAAGATTTGTTTAACATCATTTTGAAAAATAAACCTGAAGCCACGTACTTGTATCGCATACATTTTGCGTTGGGTCGTTATCCTTATCGAAGAGATTTTGGACAAGAGAACTAATATCGCAGTGCAGATAATAATGGAATGGGATATGGATCTATAATTCACAAGAATCTTCGTGGAGAGTCTTCCCAGCAAAAATAAATGGAATGACTTCTAAATGAATCACTTCCGTCATTACATCACAAATTATTACTCCCTTAGGAATGGGTTTTAAACAACATCTAATGCTGCAATAAACATATGCTAGTCAGAAGTTCTTTTTCATGGGTGATAAGAAGTTAATATTTTGTATGGGGGTTGCATAGGAACGTGCCGGCACAGAAATCAGAGGGTTGCGGGTTCCATTCCCACCAGGTCGAACAAAATTTTTTGGAACTTTTTTTACACAATTAATAAGTTTTTGTAGTTTTCACCAGAGACATATAATATAAAGATGTAACATGGATAATTTTTTAAACAAACTGTAGATGTCGCTAGCATGTGGGAAATTTTGTCAAAGGAGGATTTTATTTTGGGAAACTTTCTCAAGGGAGGATTTTTTTAAGTCAAATGAGCTTTTACAGAGTTAGGTAAGGGGATTTGGACCCAAATGAGTGATTTCGACTTTGTTTTGGGGACAGATTAAAAGATTTGTAAATTTTAAAAGATTTAGTTTTAGGCCCAAAATAAGAAGAATTTTGGTATAAATTATATCCCAGCAAACAAAGATGATCATTAATGACTCAGAAATGAGCTCCAAAAACATAAACATTTTTTCACTTTTTCCTATGAAAATGGTCCGTCCAAAAGAGCCCCCTGTATAATCAGAAATGACTCAGAAAAAAGAACGTATAAAATGGAAATTTTCCTCATAAATTTAAATAATTTTGGAATATTTTTTGAGTCCGAAAAATGAACCCTCATTTTGAGACAGCTTTTTAGATTGTAGAGACAACTTTTTGGATTGTTTTTTGAGGGTTCATATTTTCTGCCAAAAAAAGAGTGTTTTCAAAAAAACAATAATCATTTCTAGGAGCTATTTAAGAATCTTATATATGAGCGCTCCGAATTTGCTGGATGGGATGCGTATTATTTAAAATAAAAGAATTTCAAAATTTCTACAAAATATTTAAATTATTGAAGAAAAGTTCTTCAAATATTTATAAATCTTGAAATAACGAAAAGCAACCAAGCTCAATAATTAATCAACAAATAAACGTAAATATTTTTTCGTAAGATATTCAATTTTATTTAATTTGCTCACATATTTCTTAATAATTTTCTGGACTTAAGAGCGATGCTAACTTAGCTCCTTTTTTTGATTTTTTGTTTAAATTGAAATGAATTGGGTATAACATTGGGGATTTAAACATTTAAAATGGGTATAATCTAAAAGTTTTTGTGCAACAAAAAATGAAACAGTATTGCCAGAAAAACAAAACAGCAGTCAGCGCCATCTGTTGCATTAAAAACCGGTGTTGACATTCATCAGGACCATGGGAGACCCCTGGTTTTCACTGTAAAATTTTTATTTTTTTCTATTTTTGTACACTCAAAAATGAATTTTTGAAACGATTTAATTTTTTTTTTTTAATTTTCTATTAATTTTTAATGAAATTTTATGGAAACCCGAGTAAAAAAGAGTATGTATAATATATATTTTTTAATATTCAAATATATGATAATATAAAATATTGTATGCAACTTTATATGTTTTTATATGATGATATATTTGAAAAACTTTTAGAAATTTTCTCATATGTAATCAATTAATTTAATAAATTAATCAATGTAATTTTTTACATAAGAATATATAATTGATAAAACCGTTAAAAATTGTATATATAAATAGATACGAAAAGTATTTTTGATTTTATTTTATATATTACAATATATTAGTTAATCTCAGACACAAGTTCGAAACTCATTTCAACAAAAACAATTTTTTTTTATGTTTTACTAAATTTTTTCATTAAATTAATATTTTCTGAGCTTTTTCATTTTTAAGTTTTTTTTTTTAATTTAAAAACTCCAATTTAAAAACATTAACATTTAAAATCATGACCCGGTCATAATGGGTTAATAAGCATGTTGCATACCATTGGTAAGGTATTTCAAGTACCTTTCCAACGACATATATATTTTGTTCTGATCCGATAAGTTTTGAGTTTCAGGTTTAAACTTTAGTTAGTAGTTAACCCAAAATTTTGTTGTTGTTTTGTGTAAATTTTTTTGACATTTTCTTTTGTTTATAGTTAAGTTAAAGTTAAACCTATAGTATGAGACCCACCGCAAATATAACAGAAAAAGAAAAATCCTGTAAACATTTTAGTTAGAACTAGTAAAAATAAGTTAAAAATTACCGTGCAGAAAAAACAATTTTTTATCTACTAATATGCTTGAAAATTTTTTACGGATTTTATCAAGGTAATTCGTATTAAAAGTTAACTTAAATGTAACCAAAATTTTTTAAATTTAACAGTTTTATTTTTCCTTCTTATCTTACTAGTATTTATCAAAAAACAATCTGCTAATATCGGCAGTTTTTTTGCAAGGGCCTTTTTTATTACATAATTTTTAGTAGCTTTTTCCCCTATTTTTAAAGCTTTATTTCTTTCTATGAGTCTGTTATTTTTTATAAAAAAAAACACTTAAAAAAAACAACTATATATTTTCCAATATTATATATTTTTGTTAATTAAAATAGAAAGAAATAAAGATAACAATTTACTGAACAAGACTGCTAAAAGTCAGCTATCAGTTATAACAAGCCATAGCATAGGGGGTAGAGCGTCTGCTTGAAATAACAACGAGTGTGGGTTCAAACCCCACACGATGCCTGACGATTTTTTTTAAATTAAAATAAAAACATGTGAAAAAGAACTTCTTTTCATTCACCCAGAAAAAAGGTTGTTTGGAATTCGATCAAAACTATTAACTTGAATTTGCCAGGACGTTATTTTATTTGGAGTTACTTATAATTGAATACTACACCAAAAATATTTTACGAGGTATTAAAGGAAAATGAAGTAAAAAACAATCCTTTTAACAAATTATTAGTATCTCTAATCAATTTTAAAATTAGTATCAGTCTAGTTATTCCATGCAGTAGAACCAGCCATTTATTTAGTGAATATACAAGAAAATTGGTGTTTTCTATAAACTTTATTAAAAAAATTTCAATATTCGACCTTAAAGTCCAAATATGACCTTAAAGTCCAGTTTCTGTAGTACTAACCGAATTGTGGATTGTATTAATAACACACACAACTATTGGTTGGTATTTGTAAACGAATTTTTTACTATATTTGTTTTCCAAACAAAACATATAAATTCAAAATTAGACATCAAAATTAATAACCCAGCAAAATATTGGTAATGACACCTCATTACTATCTGCATTACCAAAAATGATATATCATTACCTTTTGCATTATTTTATAATATAAAATAATGAATTCCTAATAACGGCCTATTGTATTCATTGTTTCTAAATATAAAATAATGACTTACTCGTATTAGTTGAAATAAGTACTTTTTACACAGTTAAATTTTTTTATTATATGTAGATATGTTTTATGTTTAAATTTTTATGACGAGTCCTAAAATTACACACTACAGAAAACTTAAATTTTTCTGAATGTATTTCCTTAGGCTAATAGTATTTGCCTAACTACTTATTTTTAAGAATCAAGTAAGCAATCGGATAACCACTTATAATTCAACTTTTTGTAAGCATGTGTGTAACCACTTATTATTCAAAATCTCATAACTACTTATTTCTCATTTTTTCGTAAGCGAGCGGGTAAGCGTGACTACTTATAAAAACGACCACGCCAAACAAAAATAATGAGTTTAGACGCCAAAAAATAAGTTGTGCCGAGCTATGAATTTCTATTATATAACCACTTATTTGGTAATGAAAGATTTTGCTGGGAAGTGTAGAGAGTTGACCTAATACGCCGGATTTTCGGGTTCAAATCCCGGAAAGGACAAAAATTTTTTTTCAATTAAAATAAAATATTCATAAGTATAAACAGTAAATATGGCTAAAAAAATTAAAAGTAGTTGTGGTGCAGTGGGTAAGAGTGTGAACTATTAACCTGAGTGGCCGGGTTCAATACCAGAAAATTCAAAAAAAGTTTTTTAATTTCAATAAAATTTTGTGGAACATAATAATATTTATGTGGAACATAATATTGAATTAGACAACCGAATATTGGCTTTCACGACGAAAAATATAATTTAATATGAAGATAGTTCCCGTAACCGCACGAATTCGATTGGCTACGGGAACTATAACATAATTTGTTTCAAAAAAGAACAACTTCCCTCCAATGACAAGCCAATGTTAAATTCATCAGTGAAAACCACAAATTTTCACAACTCCCTATTCAACTGTTGTTATGTTTTTACTACTTCTTTTTCCTCACTTTTTTTCCTGGGTTACTGCTTATAAATTTCTGTAATCCGATACTATTACACACATAAAAAGTTAGTACAAAAGTCTGCGAAATGCATTCTGATTCAGTTGCACTTATGTTGCCTTAAAATTTGGGTTGAATTACTATTTCTTTTAATTCTAATTTGGCAAAGAAATTTCGTCCATATTTAAACTAATTTTCAACGCTAATTTATAGTAATTTATATTAATTAATTTTAAGCCTTTTCCAATTAATTTAAACTATAATTATCCTAAATGGAAATGGAATTATAATTTCATGTTTTTTATTGTAAAATCATAGAAACATTCATAGCTATAAATCCGTAAAAATAGCAAAAAAAAAAAAAAGCTATTAAACTACCCAGGAAAATTTTCTGTTCCAAAGAATCGGTTGTACAATAGCTACCCAGGAAAATTTTCTGTTCCAAAGAATAGGTTGTAGAATAGCTACTTTTCATTTACAACCCCTTCTACTGACGATTCTAACACCGATTCTTTTTGTTTCAAATTGTCCCAAAAGCAACCCCTTATATGGCTGCAAAGTGGAACCGGTTGCTCTAGAATCAATTCTGGAACTAGTTCTGGAACTGATTCTACGTCACCCACACCTTCCATATAGGTTCCCAGGAACTGGTTCCGGAACCAGTTCCATGGAATTGGTTGCAGTGGAACCAGTTGTAGAATGGGTGTGGTTGGCTACCGATTGTAAAAAATTTTCCTGGGTAGTTAAACTATAAAAACTAATACGAATGAAAATGATACTCAAACGAAAGGAAATTTTTTCACGATTTCAAAAATTACGTTTTTTTCAAATCTGTTGAACGTGAATCGAATTGGAGCAATATTGTTAAATTTAAGACCTTCGAGAAATTAAAAGAAGTCTGAAATCACGTTATTGCAGTTTTTGTAAATGTCCACTTTTTGTTGTTAATTTTGGAAATTTGGAATATAAAAGGCAGTTGGAAACGGAAATGACAAAAGGAATCAAGTTTTTATTGATTTCTTTCCGACTTGGGTATAAAATACAGGCAGACCCTTATTTTTGGGAATAAAGGTGGTTTATAGTTGTTACTTGTAATTACGGAGTAACGATTTGTTATAGAAGCTGCAATGGAAGAAAAAGTCTGTATTTTTATTTTAGTTATGTTTGAGTGAGATATTTATTAATGGAATTTAATAACAACTTGGCCTGCGAAAATTAGCGAAAAATTTTTCTTGATAAAATCAACAAAAATTTAAAACCTTGAAACATTTTTTTCGATTTTTTTTAATGCAAATAAAAACCGAGCCTTTCGAAAGCAAATATTTCAGCTGATTTTAGCAGCAAAGACTTCTATTTTTATTCAACTAAATTGGGCTTAAAAATAAAAAATATTTTGTAGATATAACAGCTCGTTTTTCCTATTTTTATTTACTGCAGATTTTACACTATAATTTGTGGTTTTCCATTAAATAAAAGTTTTCTCAAATATAACTAAATTGTAAATTTAACAATTTTATTTTTGCTGTTCCTATTTTAATAGTATTTAGCAAAAAATTATGGAAATTTCGACTAATCTTCTGTTGCTTTTTCTCTTATTTTTATAGATTTATGTTTATAATGAGTTCTCACGTGTGTATTACTGTAGGGGCTATGGGGTGAGTGCTAGGAGATAGTAGGTACTTAAGTAACGATTTCACATCCTTTAAAATTATACCACAAAAACTCTCGTGACTTAAGACTTTTAAAAGATATAGACAATTTGGGTTAGTCAAAATATGGTTGGTTTTAGATATATAGAACATCAAATATTAAGACCTTTTTTCTTCAGGAAATAACAATTATATTAAGAAATAATAAACAATTTGAAAGTTTTAAAAAATTTTAAAAGTATTTATCAAATATAAATTCTTTGTATGTATATTATATTTGAATTAATATTCAACAAATACTTTAAACATTTTTTCAAACTTTCAAATTGTTTATTATTTGTTAATTTAATTGTTATTTCCTGAAGACGCTACACAATGGAGTAGCGAAATATTGAAAATAAAAAAACTTTTTGTATATAAAAAACAAACCTTTAGCTCAAGAAAATTGTGAAGTTAAAAATAGAAACAGAAGGTTAAATAAACGACAAGAGATTATTTTTAAGCTACACAAAGTTTTTATTTCCTGAAAAGTTTTATAATTATTTTCATTATTTTTTTTATATTCACTTTATTTATAACAAGCTGATATTTTATATTTCAGTTAACTAAAAACTTCTAATATTAAAATCTAACATTAAAAGAATTCTTCTTTTCGAAGTATTTTTTTCGGCCTCGAAGACCTCCTAATATGTAATTACAGACGCACAGTGCTTCGTTGTGAACATTTGGAAAACACTGTGTAATTAAATTTTATGGCCAACTTTGCTTTGACGGTGTAGCACTCCATCATTTAAAGTCAAAAATCTTTACAGGTTGGGAGAAAGTACAGGATTTAATGCTAGTAAATTACTCGCATACAATCAGAAATTGAAGAGTAGTTAAAAATCTATTATTTTAGGAACATAACTGTATACTCTAAGATATCAATGTGTATGCTCAGGATTTCCAAAAGACTGACTGGAATAAGTTCAATACGATATTTTAGAATTTTTTTTCCGTATGAAATTTGCAGAATTTCAAGTGAAATTTACTGTGAATTCTATTTGGCATTTGTCATATTTGATTTTGAAACTAAACAAAGATAACACTCATTAACTTTTTTTCTTACAAAATTAAGAAAAATTTAAAAAGAAATTTCGATTTTTGATTTCCAAATGAGAAAATTCTAAAAATTATTACCATTTTTTCATTTCAAATTTAGAAAATTCCATTTGAACATCAGTTCTGTAATTTTAATGAAAAAAATTCAAAATAAAATTTAAACTTTTTAGACCTTACTATCAAAAATTGTTTTACTTTTGAAGTCGACTTCATTTTTGGTATGAAAATTCTTAAAAAATATTTATATTTTCAAGCATTATGATTGACTGAAAATAAATTAACCCTGATTGGTTAAATGGTCAAAGCTACTGCCACCCAAAATTTTAGCTGAAGTCGATTTTAACAAAAATACACATTTGGAAAGTTTAGATAGTAAGGGAGTTTATTTTTATTTAAAAATTGTCAATTAAAATCAGAATTTTGCATTAGAAAATGCGAAATTTTTAAATGAAATATATTTTTGTCATTTGAAATTAGTCAAAATTCAAATGGATTTGACTATGTAAAATTTTAGGAAAAAAAAAACATCTGCCAATTTCAGCAATTTTTTCTGCAAAGTGATTTTTAAATTATTTTTTGTAGCTTTTTCTGCAATTTTTGCAGGTTTATTTCTATGAGTGTACGAATTTTATCTTTTTCAATTAGTACTGTTGTAAAAACTTGCCTCGAAATCAGCAAAAAATTCTTCGAAATTACTTCATATTATCTTAAATTTGTGTATTAGGAAAATGCTTTGTAGATTTTTTTTTTATATAAAAGTTGCTGGAACATTAAAAAAAAATCTTCATTACAGCAATTTGGCCAAGAAAACAGTTTAAGAAAAAGCTTTAAAATTTTTCTAAAAAATGTTAACATATGTGAATTTTTTGAATTTGGAAAAGTACAAACCTAATAATATTTCTAAAAAACTATCTCGGAACTAGCTGCTTTAAAGAAAAAGTTTCCATATATGAACTTTTAAAATATATCATACAAACAAATAAATAGCTTCACTTATATACTCAAAATGGATAACAAATTATAAAGATTTTAATAAATAAGATTTTTAGCTTGTTTGCTAAAATTCCAAAAGAATAACAATTCCGTAAATTACAAAACAATAACAGCCCTGTAATACTCTCAGGCTTTTGCGCATCATTTATTGATAGTTAAAAGTTGGCAACTCGTTACTGAGTTTAGACAGCTTCTGATAAGGCAGCTGAATAGCTTCTTTATGAAGGAAAATCTATACGGCATGCTTAATTCAAGTGGTAAGGAAATTGTCAATAACAAGTCATAAACTTTTGATCATCATTATAAATATTAAAAAAAAAATTTTAAAAATCCCATTTATTATAGTCAATAAAATTTCTTTTATGACTTTAAAATTTCAACTCCCCGAAAATGATCATGATTTATAGTCTTTTAAGACAAAGTCTTAAAACAAAGACAAATTTTTGAAATAAAATCGTACATAATTTACTGAATTTAAACATCATACATACAAACTCATCCCATCTTAGTAGTTTAAATCAAGTTTGTGTCTTAAGTCTTTTATTAATTGCATATAAAATATCGTAAAAACTTCAATTCCATTCTCCTTAGTTTGTTTACTTCGGCTATTTTTATAGTTTGCATATAATTTTAATGCCTGTTAATCCTTTTTTTATGAAAATAAGTTAAAAAACTAAGATTTTTATATTGAGTCTTTAGTTTTTTTTTAGCAAGTTTCTTTTGAATTGTATGTTTATGTCACTTTTAAATATGCATAATAAAATTTTTATATTTTCTTAAATATCAATATTGCTAAACCTGAAAGCACTTTTAAAATGCAATATAAACATTTTTTGTATCCAGTAATTCACACGTTTTAACAAATATTTCTTTATTCTCATACTATTATTTTTATATGTATTTTTTTGCAATTTTTATTATTTTCTTTGATAATTCTATTAGATTGTTCAATGATTTTATGTTATAAAACTTTATATGAATAAACTTTAAAATGCACTAGCACTAATCGTTAAAATATTATTATTATTTTTTTTATATTTTATATGAATATAAATCAATGAAGTATTAAATCATAAATAGTTATTACTATAACCAACTTTTTTTTTAAACATAAACCGTCATTATTACACTTTGCATGTTTAGAGAAAAACAACCTTATTTTTAAACACGAAACTTTATATTAAGCAAGCACAATCATGAATTATTTTGATTAGGAAACTATAGAAACATTTATAACATTTTTCGCACACGTTAAGCGCGCAATTGCAAAAAAGCAAACAGTCCCGCAAGAAAGCCGTTTAGAAACTGCAAGAGGATAAATTTGCAACAACAAGCGCATGTGCCAAACACAATGCATGCACACAATCAGCTACTTAGTCAGTCAGTCATACAAAATGCAAGTAACAGTATTAAACATTAAACGAGCAAAATTTTTCAACAATTCCAATGCAGTCAGCGCTGCTTTGCTCGAAATCGCCAGCAACAAAACATTGCAGATGCCGGTGCAACTGCTTTGTAAACAAAAACAACTGCATTAAAACTCTGGGTAAAACAAAAACAAAACAAACACACTTGTACTCACAATTCAGTTAAAAGAGCATTAGCCACAAAACAAAACATTAACAAATGAACCAGCAACATCAACAGCTGAGGTAAAACCAACATGGCAAATAGCAACAACCTCTCAAAGACCGACTGACCGAGTAATACAGTGCAAATAGCTGAAGTCATACCACTTCAATAACTGGGAGAAACAACAGCTTAAGTCTTAACAATCGCATAAACACACACAGAACGAAAAACAAAAACAACGACACGACAAAAAAAAGCCGCTATAAAGAAAAATCTGTTGAAAGGAGAAAAAAATCAGTCAAGTAGAAGTAAACTATAAAACCTGTACTCCAAGTTGTTGCATTTAAAATACAAAAACTAAGAGTTTGCTTTACAAAAAAAAAGAGCTAATTTCTCTTTATAAGAGAAACGTTGGTGATTTTTTCAGCATCTCTTCTCTGAGAACATTGTTGAAGTTTCCAATAAGAGCTTAACTGTAACTAATGTACTCAGCTTACGGTTGTCTTCCCATATTGCCAATAGCTTCCATTATTGTACTTTAGTGTTGTTTTGGTTACATTTTTATTAAAGGTCTTGTTAAGTTTAACCAATCAAATGAAGCTGGCTTTATGTTTTGCTACCTGGAAATGTGAGACAAATGTTGTATAAGTTAGCAGAGAGTACATTTTATTTTAACATGTTATTTGCTAATTTAACACATTTTTTCATTTGTTTTTTGGAAAAAGAGTGTTTGTGTCTTAAGTCTTTTGTTTAACAGTGCTACTTTGTGATACAGATATTAACAGAACTATAAAATAATGTCAAACTATTTAAGTAATTAAAAAAACTGCATATTTATTTTATATATTAAGCATTTTCGTTTACTTACTACAAGTTACTACTTTTACTACAGCTAGAAAAATTCAACACAAAACGTAAACATATCTTGAAAATTTTAGTAAAAGTAGTAAGAAATTCGAGTAATCGAATTATTACAATAAGACAAAATAAAAAACAAATGTTTTTTTTTTTTTTATGTAGAATCAACAAAAAAAATCAATTTTTAAAAACCCTCTTAAAATCCAATAAAAATTTGTATGGTTTCTGCCTCAAAAATAATAACCATTTGTCTTATCAAACTTTGTTTAGGAATTACTAAAGAAAAGTCTAAAAGCTGTTTTATAAATGGCTGAAGGTACACAAAGTCAACCAGGGTCGTAATTTTTATTCAAAAAAATTAAACGATTTTGATTTTTTGTTTAAATTAAATAAATTTTCGTACAGTGTTGTTTTTTTAAACCCATTATATAGACCAACTGCAATTAATATTCCCAGGAAAATTTTTTACAATCGGTAGCCAACAGCACCCATTCTACAACTGGTTCCACTGCAACCGATTCCATGGAACTGGTTCCGGAACCAGTTGCTGGGATCCTATATGGAAGGTGTGGGTGACGTAGAATCAATTCCAGAACTAGTTCCAGAACTCATTCTAGAGCAACCGGTTCTACTTTGGAGCTATAGAAGGGGTGCTTTTGGGACAATTTCAAACAAAAAGAATCGGTGTTAGAATCTACAGTAGAAGGGGTTGTGAATGAAAAGTACCCAGAAAAATTTTTTACAATCGGTAGCCAACCACACCTATTCTACAACTGGTTCCACTGCAACCGATTCCATGGAACTGGTTCCGGAACCAGTTCCTGGGATCCTATATAGAAGGTGTGACTGACGTAGAATCAGTTCTAGAACTACTTCCAGAACTGATTCTAAGGTAACCGGTTCTATTTTGGAGCTATAGAAGTGGTTTTTTTTGGGACAATTTCAAACAAAAACAATCGGTGTTAGAATCGACAGTAGAAGGGGTTGTGAATGAAAAGTAGCTATTCTACAACCGATTCTTTGGAACAGAAAATTTTCCTGGGTAGCTATTGTACAACCGATTCTTGGGAACAGAAAATTTTCCTGGGTTGTAATTAATATGCATTTTTATCAATTTTAATTTAGTAGGTTTGAGGTTATGAAGAAGAATAAACCTTTTTTTCTAAAAGTTATAAACACATTAATTTGCAAGTCAGACTAGATCTAGTTTCTGCTTTTTTTCTATGGACAGGCTTCATCAGTGATTTTCCATTAAACTCTCTATATGATAATTTTTTCAACAACCCGTCCCACAATGCTTCGTCCCATGGACAAAAATAAAAAAAAAATGTTTTTGTTTCAAACTAAGATTAAAGACACATTTTTTGTGACTCAAATAAATGTGAAAAAAAATGTTGGTTTTACTGCTTTTGCCGCCACGAGAGTGCGCTAAACTCATAGAATTTTATACAAAAATTACTGAACAAAAAATTAGTTTTAATTGTTTCACGAAAATAATTCTCAAAAATATTTTTTTTTTAAAACTGGTTTGAAGATTTTTTTTAATTACTTCAATAGATTTGTAGTTAAATTAAAATATAGATTTTAGTATATGTGACCTTCCTTGAGAAAAGGGACCTAGCATGTCAAAAAAAGGGTTTGGACTTAAGAGTGGATTCTAAAAAGGTGTAGAATTAGATGAAATGAGTTACGGCACCCAATCATAACCATACCAAATCGCATCTCCCAACTGAAGGTGTGTTCAAAGTGATAATGCGTTATGAAACTTTAAATGCGTTCTTCCCAAAACTTCATTTCCACACACTAGGTCCCTTTTCTCGCAGAAGGTCACATATCTTTGCAAAATAATTATTTTTTATTTCTTCAAAAGACACATTTTTTTTTGTTGATAATCCAAAAATTACTTAAATTTGATGGAGTATAAGAAAAAATGATATCAAATTATTAGAATCCGACCGAACAGCTCGGCCAAAAAGTGACATTTGGTCGATTTTCTATTATTTGTAAGAATTGTGGAGAAATTTTTATACTGCTAAAATGTTTGTTGAGCCGATTTAATTCGATTTTGAGTGTCAAATTTAAAGAAAATTTTGAAGTTTAGCCGTAAAGTTAACTGTTCGACCGCCGAACTTTTTTCAATTTGGCCGAACTTCCGACTTTGCCTTAAGTTTGACCCTCAAAATGCATTCTAGTCGGCCCGACAAACATCGTTCCATATACAAAATTTGAATAAATTCTTCAACATACCAAATACCGACATTTTTATTGTCCGAACTTTTCGACACTAAAAATGATATATTTTTTCCCCCTTTTTTGTAAGTTTATACTGTTATATAATAGATTATTAAAAAATTAGTTACTATTTTTTACCACAAATTAAAAATTTTAAAATTTTTTTGAAATTCCTAAATTCATGATTTTTATGCAAATTTCACTCATTATTGTAAAGCGGTAAGGAATCCATGTGAACCTTCCATTTCAGGTATAAGATGTGTTGCGTGGACTTATGTAAATTACTACGGGGAACATTTTTTTTGGAACAGTCTAACCATCTAACTCTTCAATGAAAGGAAATTTTTTGGCCCCTTTTCAAAAAGGGACAAAAAAGACCCGTAAGTTAAAGGGTTAGATGGTTAAAATGTTCCACAAAAATGTTCCTCGTAGTATTTTACATAAGTTCGCTGAACACATCTTATACCAAAAATGGATGATTCCCATGATTTCTCCCTAAAATCCAGGTTTGTTTGACATTTGAGCGCCAATTCTTAATAAGTACGAAATTAACCCTTAAACACATTTTAAGTTTTTACTTATCACTGGCACTTAAGTTAAATTTTCAATGCTGATGTCTTCAAAGACTTATAGTAGAATTTCATGACAAATATTTTTGTGCAACATTTTAACCCTCGAACTCTTCAACTTATGGGTCGTTTTTGTGCGTTTTAAAAGAGGGGCCATAAAAGTCCCTTTTTTTGAAGTGTTAGAAGCTTAAAATGTTCCACAAAAATATTCCTCGTAGGGTTGTACATAATTTTGCTGAACATACCCTATGCCTAAAATGGAGGATTCACATGGTTTCCTATTTTAAGGGGGGACATGACATTGGCCGTTTTTTGAAAGCGAGTTTTTTTATAATTTTGTATTTTAGTAATTATTCTTAAGATTCTAAGAAAAAAAATTTCATGGAAAAATTCCTACGGGTTCAAAAGTTACAGCCGGATTAGTGAGAGCGCATTTTTTAATTTTCGCGCTTCCTACGTACGGCAGCTGGTATATACTTGTTTTACTTGCTACCTGAATTTTAGTGTTGTTCTTTCGTACCTACTTGAAGGGTTAGTTTTTTTTGTGTTTTTGAATTGCCAAATTGCTAAACGATTGCAAAAAACTATAAGAAACAGCACAACACGAGATAACGAAGGCATACAGTACGAAGCAGGCATGGCAGATTGAAGGTAACCTTTTTTTTCTTTGTTCACAAAATCTGAACGCGTTTATCTCGAAACCATGTTTTTGTACTAGTTACGGCACTAGCGGATTCATTTTTTGACGAAATTTTTTTTATTTTTTTAAACTTGATTCGCTATCGTATGACACCAGCTTTTTAAATTTTATTTTTTTGATTTTTTATGAATTTTTAAAGTCAATATTTTTTTCGAAAAAACACACTTTCAAATTTGGAAATTCACCAAAAATTGAAAAAAAAATTAAAAAAAAAGCTCGTGTCATACGATAAACAATTTTGATAAGATTTAAAAAAGGAATTTTTTTTCCAGATCGGACAATTTTTGCGACTCCCAGCGCTGCAACCACGAGGCCCAGTTTTTTTCTCTGCCGCCAGTTTGGAGCTCTATAAAAACATTGTTGGAGTGAAAAATATATTTTTTTGAATTTTTTTTTCTTGTAACTCGTTCAATTCTCTACAATAATAAAAAAAAAATTGGAAAAATGTTTGTTTTTGACTGAGTTATGAATTTTTAAAAAAAGGTCTGTTTTCTCTGCCGCTTGTAATGTCCCCCCTTAATCCTATTTAATTTTTTTTTGTTTTTGAAAAATCATTTTAAGCGTTTAAACCCCATTTTGTGTGAAAGGCATTTTTTTTTATTACTGAATCGATGTTACCCAAATTCGGCACAAATCAGCTTTCAGGTTTTATAAAGATTTTAAAATAAAGGATATATGGCAGGACTAAGAGTCCATGCTTCGATTTTGATAAAAATAGACACAAACGTTTCCAGCTTTATGTGCATCTCAATGGATACTTTTTGTAAGTTTATGTCCATTTATGTAGCTAATGTTTTTAAACTTGAGGACCTATGGGAGGTGGGCGTGTCCTTGGCCCGATATTTCCAAAAATTAAAATTTTTTTCATTTTTCCCTTATATATTTTTTCATATGTTTTTATCGATATCACCATATTCTTTTTTTACTACTCTCATTTTCTTAAATTTTTAAATATTTTTGGAAAAAAGTGCTTTGAAGAAAATTAAAAAATTGTTTTTGTAAAATCAAGCCTGGAATTAACATTTAAATAATTCTTTAAACTGCATTTTCATTAAGGCCCCAAACTACCAGATCCCTATAAACAATTTCACTGGAATTCAAGTTGAAAACAAGTCCAATTCCAGCCCATGTTTTCCAGTTTCAAGGCTTGAATAAAACTTTAATTACATTTTATTTCAATAGCATACTCCAGCAAAAGGGAAACAAAAATTCAAGTTTGAACTATTTTTTTTAAATATACAAATGCTAGAATTTGAAATATACTTTACTTCAAACAAAATTTAAAGCACTTGAATTTGTAAAACATATGTGCTTATTGGGATGCTTTTACTGCGTTGTTATATCGCATTCCTATCAAAAATTATGGGCTCTTAAAAGTATGCAGGTAAAGGGATGTTGGAAAAAATATGGGTTAAACTATTTTTGTGTCTCAAAGTTTTGTTAAGCCAAAAAACAGGAATAAATTTTGTTAAAGTAACAAATTTTTCTGTCCAGCCAACAGACGTATAATTTTGAGTGTACACAACAAAAGTCTTTAGCAGGAAAAAAAAATGTTTTTATATGATAACTTAGGTCAATTAAAGTTGTTTTGTCAAAAGTCTATAGAATACTAAGTGATTAACAGTTTTATACAGTAAAAATCGTTTAATACGAACTCGCTGAAGACGAATTCTCGGTTAATACGAACTAATTTGAAAATCCCAATGTTTTGGTATCAATTTTCATATAAAAAACATCTGTTAATGCGAAGTCGCTCGGTTAAACCGAACTGTTTGTGACAGTTCCACACACTAAATTTCATACAAATCTTGATGTTTAAAACCAAATTCTAAAAAATTGGGAATTTTCCTTATAAATATCAGGGGTATGGCATCACCAAAAATAAAAGTTATAACGACATGGTTATCACTAGATGGCACTTTGTTCAAAAAATTGACAATTTTATTTTTTTATTTAAATTGAAATAATAACAAACAAAAAAGCAAATAAAAAAAGGAATTCTTAAATTTTATTATTTGTACATATTTTGCGCTTGATTTTTTCTTATTTTGCGCACTTTTCATCAATTCTTGAGTTTTTAAATATAGGCTCAGCTGATACTAAAGTGATACTAAATAGTTGCTCAGGTGTTATTAAATTTCAGCGCCCTACCGGTGAGTATTGTAAGTAGAGTTTGCTGTTCGGTTTTAATCGAAACCGAAACCGCGGTTTTCCAAGCCTCAAAACCGAAACCGAAAACCGACAAAAATAAGTCGGTTTTTAACAAATACTTTAACCAATTAAAATAATTAATTAAATTGCATATTATTGAATCTTCAATTTCGAAAAGGCCAGCTCCTATTTTGCAAAATTTTGTTTTTAATTGTAATGAGCATTTTCTCGATTAAAAACTACTTTAAAGAATTTTTTGTTTTTGTTATTACGGATAACTAAACTGAGGCTTATAATTTTAGTAAAGAAATTGCACCAAAAAGTCAAGTGGTTTAAGAGATATTGAGTTTCACATATTCAGTTACGATTTTCACCGCGTATTTTTCAAAAAGCCTTATTTCGTATTTCGTGAAATTTATAAAATTTTAACTTTATATTTTTTTAAACAAATTGCTAAAATTTAAATTTAAACTCTTCAAAATGCAGCTTTAGTTGACGAAAAAAGAAAAAAAAATTAATTTATAACGGGTTTCCCCATTTATTCCTTATCCCGGAAAAGTTTCGAAATGGCGTTATTGCCTTTAAATATTCGAGTGAGAAATTCAATCGAATTTTAAAAGATGTCTTCGACTTATTAAACTATTTAATTTTTATGCATATTTAATTATCACATATTTAGTTAGAATATTGTTATATTTAATTATTTTAAAACAATTCTATTAATATCACAGAAAACCGAAAAATAACCGAAACCGCGGTTTTTATAATTTTGAAAAACCGAAACCGCGGTTTCCAAATTTTTCGGTTTTTAGCAAACTCTAATTGTAAGTTTTGATTTCCTATCTCTATAACACTGTGAGACAAATGGTACGGGTCAGTGATCTGTTCATATAACGTTTTTCTATATACTCAACAGTTTTGCCGGTAAAAATAAATGTATGAAGAAAAAAATATTTTTTGCCTAAAATATTAAAAAAAAAGTAATAAACAAAAGGTTATTGATTTTTATGGTAGCGGTAACAAACATTTATTTTTACCGGCAAAACTGTTGAGTATATAGAAAAACGTTATATAAACAGATTAAAGGAATTGTAATTTTTAATTTTTTTAAAATTGTTTGAGCAAAATCGGACTAGTGGTTCTCGAGTTATGTCAAAAAAAAATATATCTCGATTCCTAGGGGTGACCCAGCGAAACGCCGGGACACGTATAACTTGTTTTTCACCGATATAACATTTCCCGTTGGTTTCATCCCATCCCGATTTTTACTGTCGCATAGTGTAATTAATAATCTCTGATAAATATTTTTCAAATTGACAAATCCTAAACTTCTAATAGGTATATTTTTCTTAAAAATGTATTAAAAATGTTTTTTGAGGCAAATGCAATGAAAGGGTCACATAATTCTTTATTAAATTTTTTAGCTAGGTTAAAAATTTTTTAATATTTTGTGAATAAAAAATATGTTAGACAAACTTGACCTCTATTAATATGAACTTCGCTTAAGTCGAACTAGTTTCTTTGGTCCCTCGCAGTTCGTTTTAACTGAGTTTTACTGTATACAATTTGAGTAATTAAAGAAAACTGAAGTTAAGATATTTTAATGCCAATTTAGCAAAAATTCAGCTAAATAAATGTAATGCACAAGTTCCGCAATGTTTGGAATTTGTGTATTGACCAAATATGAAAAAAGTGACACAATAGGTGTTATAAAACATTGATTTTATAAGGTTTCACTTATTGTTAGTATTTCTGATAATGAATGTTAACATATTATGATTGCAAAAATAAAAAATATATTCTGGTTTCAAACTAAAAGAAATGTTTTCTATAATTTAGTTGAATGTCAATAAAAGGCCATAAGCACATCAATCATCACTGAATTAAAAATCACTTAAAATTCCAGCATTGCCTTAATGTTTAAATTCTGTGGCAATACTAACAAACAGAAAATGGCAACAGCGAGTAACAGCAAAAATAATCATGAATAATGTATGAACGCAATTGCTCTGCTCTGCATAGATTGATGCCATCGCAATATTGTACATTTGGTAGACAAGCAGGGACGGACATGTGGTTAGATGGTGGACAGACAAATAGTCTTATAAACTCCTTTTAGCCAATAACAATAACTTCTTTTACAGCGCTTTTCGTGAAAAAAAAACTTTTTTTTTTTTTGTGTTTGCCAACAATTATGAAAAATATGCCAAAATCTACAAAAACATACCTACTCTCTGTTGAGAGAAAAAATACCACAAAACACTCATCATTTTCTATGCGTTGACCATAATAAATGAAATGAAGATGACATCAAATCATGTTTGATGGCGGCAACACTTGCATAAAGATCAACATATCGTTTCTCGTTCGTACAATGTTGTGCCTGGATGTTTTGATATGTTGCACTATGGTACTGAAATTTATTTTTATTGAAACAAATCAATATTTGTAAAGTTAGTTAAGATAAAGTTTACTTAAAATGTAGGAGAAATGTATTTTTTTAGAAGCCCAATCTCATCTTTGAGGCTATAAAAAAAGGGGAGGATGTACAAATTTACTCCATTTATGTATGGAAACATGTCTGAGTTTTCTAAAATTAAAATTTTTTCTGCATATCATTAAAGTTTTGGAGATAAAAAACATCTCATGCAAATATTAACTATAAGGTGTACTGTGGGCCAGGAACTCTATATTTTGACAACAAGTACATTTCAGGTAAATCGAAAATTTAATTATATTTTTAGAATACAAAAATTTTTGGCTATTATGTGTATAAATTATTACATTATATCTGCCCAAAGCCATTTTTCTGATAAGAGTTCTAAATCAAAATTTTAGATTTATTTGCTATTTTTGAATTTAAGCAATGTGTGCAGTAGACCGTACCTCAAAAAAAAGTTCGCCGTACACCTTCCAATATAAAGTATTGTTGCAAGGGAATTTCAAAAAAAAATTTTTTTATTTTTTGCCGATCGTCGCCTTTTTTAATTTTTCGTTATAGCTTCGGCATTTAAATTTGGATTTTGAAGTGTGATATATCGATTTTTTTGCCTCGAAGAGACCAGTATTTTGCTATAAAGGAAAAATCCAATGAAAAAAAATTTAAAAAGGCGACCCCTACGTTCGGCAACCAATATATAAAAAAAAATTCTACTGGGTTTATTAAAAAACTTCCTTAGCAAAAGTTTAATGATTTTTTGCGAGCTTTAATTTTCTGACATTAGGGTTGTACATTAGGGTGGTAGCAACTGAGATCTGGTGGGTAACTACTAGAATGCGATACTTGCGGTCAATGGCCCTTAGAGCAAAACAATCGCCTCCTCGAGAGAAAAACATCGATGTATTATACTTTAAGATCAGACTGTAAATGCCAAAGATATAACGAAAAATGTAAAATGGCGACCCCTACGTTCGGGGAAAAAAAATTATTTTTTAAACCTCCTTGCAAAAATACTTCATATTGGATGGTGTACAACGAACTTTTTTTTGGTTGTAAAGTGGTACGCTCTAGTGTGCAGTTAAATACAAAACTTTTTCTTTTTTGGTTGTCACTAGGTAAAAAGTTATACACGCAGAAAAAAGACATTGTTGGATATATTTGCAGGCAACTATATATACGTTTATGAAGTACTATATTTATTTTTGAGTATGCTTCCAATTATTTCATTTTATTTTATCATTAATATGTTTGTGGAGTGCAAATATAATATTGATAAATATATATATGTTTGCCTGCAAATATTTTTACCCAGTGTAGAAACGGTAATAACATATCATTATTTTTTGGACTACCAGTAATGACACCCGCTTACCTTCTGCATTATTTTAAAACATATAATAATGAGTTACAGATAATGACTTATTTTTATCATTATTTCAAATAGAAAATAATTTTCCAGATTTTTTTGAAAATTTTTTGAAATCATATATTTAGTTAGAATATTTTTCTACCTTAAGTCCAAATTCTAATATGATATTGTCATATTAGATTTTATTTGTTGTTTCAAAAAGGGGGTTGATCATTTTCATGATAGACAATACAATTGTTTCATAGGCATCACCCTACTCTTCAGTTGTCCGCAATAAGAAAATGATAACTTTCTTACTCAAACCAAGACATTACATAAGGTACAAAAAATCAACGTGACGAGAATTTTTTTACTTTCGTATATGAACTTTTTGAAACAACAAATAAAATCTAATATGACAATATCATATTAGAATTTGGACTTAAGGTAGAAGAATATTCTAACTAAATATATGAAAATATAGAAAGTCCAAAAAAACTATTTTTGTATTTTTAATGCAAAAATTAGGATGATTTTTTGAAATCTATTTTTAGACTAAATATTTTTTAAACACTGGTAAGGATATATGTAACCACCTATTTTTTGATTTTTTGTATGTTGGCGAGTAAGCTTACTTGTGTGCAGCAGGTCAATTATGATTTTATCTATTAAATATTACATGTCGATATAGCTCAGATGGTAGAGCTATTGACTGGCAATCTGTAGACCCAGGTTCGATTACCGCACCAGCAAATTTTGTTAAAAAATACAATAAAAATATTTTTTTTATATCATTTATTTTTTTGAGAATCTATTTTTGGATTCATTATTTTTGTCAGTACTGGGAAGCAAATGGGTAACGATTTATTTTTTTATTTTTTGTATGCTGGTGTGTAACCATAACTCATTATTTTTCGAGACATCGCCATATAAAGGTAATAAGAAATGTAATAACAAAAGTAACTAGTTACCATTACCATGTATGTAGTTACATAACCACATATCTGGTAATGATTTTCTACACTGGGTATATTTGCGGGTATATGCATTTCGTATGATTCAAACATATATATAATTACAGACGAAAATATTATAATTGCAGGAAAACATATTATATTAGAAACACGGCAAATATATTTTTAGTTTTCCCGTCAAAAAAAAAAAAAAAAATTCTTTGATTTTCGGATATCATCACTTTTTTTAAAAAGATTTTGCATAGAAAAAAAGAATGGCGTTTTTTTTTTCTTTTTTATTTCAACTCCTTCCCCTGGCGCAAGTCGGCCACAAACGCTGATTTGGAGACCCATTTTCTGCAGAGCAAAAACGGCTACATTTCTGGGAAATCTGACTTTACCATTCGATTCGACAGCAAAAACTAATATAGAAAACATTTTTTTTGCGTTTTCTGAATACAGCAGATAGTCATTAGAGTGGTCCAAAAATCCACTTTTTTCAAAAATTTCAAAAAAGTTACTTTTTTACTACACACAATGAAAATATATTCCCTGCTGAGAATATTGGTGCAAAAATTTTTGATATACCGCTACACGTTAAAAAGTTATTTAGTAATCAAATATGTTTAGTAAAAAAAATCTTTGTAATAAATATTAAAAAACTTACAAATTATTCTGTCATTACTAAAAAATAAATTTATAATGCGGGAGCGAGTATTGAAAGCTGCATTTTAATTAGCTGAAATACTATTTACTTGAATTAAAAAAAAAAAAATCCAAATTTGATTAGCTAATAACTTTTTAACCGCCGGAAATGCATTTTCATTGTGTGTAATAATAAAATTACTTTTTATAAGTTTTTGAAAAAAGCGGACTTTCGAACCAATCTAATGGCTATCTGGTGTATTTTGAAAATGCAAAAAAAAGTTTTGTGTATTAAATTTTGTTATAGAATCGAATGGTAAAATCAGATTTTCTATAAATGCAGCTGTTTTTGCTATGCAAGAAAAGGGTCTTAAAATTAGCGTTTTTGGCCGACTTGCGCCAGTGGAAGGAGTTGAAATAAAAAAGAAAAAAAAACGCCATTCTTTTTTTCTATGCAAAAACTTTAAAAAAAGTGATGATATCCGAAAATCAAATTTTTGTGACGAAC
Organism: Leucophora obtusa; assembly: GCA_949987735.1. Taxonomy (NCBI): domain Eukaryota; kingdom Metazoa; phylum Arthropoda; class Insecta; order Diptera; family Anthomyiidae; genus Leucophora; species Leucophora obtusa. The sequence continues at coordinate 302,155,761 of OX465295.1, read as the reverse complement.
TCTAATGTACATATATCACCAGCAAATATATTTCCTGCAGGCCAATTTTTTTCAGCGTGTTGCCAGTTCACAATACAAAAACGGAAAACATCTGAATATTTATGAAAAATCTCATTAATTTTCTTCTTGAATATTATAATTAGAAATTTTTTTAAAAACCTGATTTTCCAAAAAAAAATCCAAGAGTTATTAAAACTTTTTTAATACCAGTTTGTTCCCCAAAATGTCTCCTGCCTAGGTTATACCGAGCTAAACTAACATGTCATAAACTTTCTTGAGTTTTAATAAAAACTAAAAAACTGGAACTAGAAATTGTGCTACATGAAGGTTCTTGTAGTAGCTAATCACAAAAATGAAATTGGAATCAAAAAAATTAATATGGCGAATCCAATATAACGGGTATAAGTTTTTATTTTTTAACCATTATAAAAATAAAAACGTATGCCCGTCATATTGGATCCGCCATTTTACTTTATTTTTAATTCAGATTTTTTTATTTTTAACCTTTTGACTTCTGCCCAGTCGCGGATAAGTAGCATGTAAAACTCGTACTACATGATACTTACTGCCTCGGGAAGCATAGCTGAGTGCTATGAGACGTGCCCACAGAATGCGGATAGTGGAAACCCCACTAAATATGCTGGTAAGCTGCGAGTAAAATAAGCAGTCGCGGACAATTCAGCTGTCTCAAGAGAAGGGTCTCGGTGGTCTCACTTGGAGCTCCTCTAAATACCCGAGTTGCCAATGAACATTGGAACGACGTAGCGAGTAATCGGCGCCACTTAACATCCAATCTCAACAAATAGTTGAAAAAAGCATGTCTGGAGGTTCCAATCCGCAATCCCAATACCAGAATCGGATGCAAACGGCTAATCATCGGCCTATTTTAAACTCTCCTGATCACAGAAACCACAACGAATGCAAACCAAATTGATCCCCAACTGTTGACGACTTTAGCTTTAAATCAAAGACACAACTCCGAACATGGAATATTATAACTATTCTGGACCCATCAAGATTAGCGCAAACATGCAAGTAATTCAAGAACTACAACCAGCCCTTTCTCAGTTAATGCGAAGCAAGGTGGCCTAATAATGGCACCTTAATAATCGATGGTGGCATTACCTTTCTGTGTTCTGGCAAGCCAAGTGGACTTCCTAGAACGAGGGGCTTATAAAAAACCGAAAGAACCATAAACAAAATCAGTATGAGAATGTGCGACTTATGTTTTCCCTTATTAAGGGGAAGCAATCGGCTTAGCTTCCTTATAGGTTCAAAATTTTGTTAATTTCCTGGTTCTGTAGCAGATGGATATCTACACAACTGTGAAAAGTTATTTTTACAGAATTATTGAATGTTTGTCCGCTTTTCTAATATTCTTGACCATAGTGAATTGATTTTAAACAAACGAAAAGAAAAAGCTTAGAATAGTCAAAAAGAAAAGTTTTCAAAGCAGCAAGAGAGTAGGAAATGGCAAAAGTAACAAATAAAAACAAACAACAAGCTGAGCTGTCGTTTTACACTTGTCGCCAGCTAAAAACCAAACATGGCAAAAGCCGCGCCAATATTTCTTATTTTTACTAACTTTTTTTCTTTCCTTCAATTTCAAATTATTTAAAAGCGAAATAGCGAAATGATCACCGTTTGTATGTATATCTGTAGACACTAAGAAACAGCATGTGCCGCAGTTGTTGTTGACTTTTTGTTGCTGTAAAGACATTAAAAACAAACAAAAAAAAATCAATACAATATCCAAGTAACCTGCTCCATAGGTCCTGTAAGAGTCAGTGTATTTCTGAAGTGTAATTACGGTAGTGTTTTTATAGAGTAAAATTTAACGTTTTTGTTATACTACGTTTGATGATGCTGTTATTGTTTGTTTAGTTCATTTCACTTACTTACCCTCAATACATACAATCTAATAATTGAAATGGTCAACCTTTCGCCCATTTGTTTAAAGGAGTGCTTGCTAATATAAAAATTTGAAGTAAATATATACATCCATCCCTCGTTTAATGCGGTTAATTGGTTTCATAGAAACACACCGCATTGTACCAATTTATTGTATTTTTTTAAAACTATTTATATTTGAGCTCAAAGTAAAAATAACTATATATATACGCTACATACCAGCAAAACCACACATTACCAAATAATGTGTTGCCATAGAGGCCGATACATTACTTTACACCTTACTTCACTGATGAATTTTACAGGTAATGTATGGGGTGGAAGTGATAAAGTAAGTAGTTATGTATGTGGGTCTAAAAATAGATTTTTGAAAAAAATGTTATCAAAGAAAATTTATTAAAAATATTTTTTTGATTAAATATATAAACGTGGCCACACTTAAGTATTGAATTCGAACCCGGGATCCCTGCTTGTTAGCCGAGAACTCTACCACCTGAGCTATCGACACATATAACATTTGATTTCTTAGAAAGTCACTGAATTGTTGTGCTTCCTATTATCTTTCATAATGTCGAAAAATATACACTTTACACCCATGCTTACAAAAAAACACAAAGTAATGTGTCTAAAAATAAATTTTCAAAAATATTTAAATCATTACTTTCCGTATATAACTCGTGCAATACGCAATCAGTGATTGATAAGTCATTACTTTTTGTTTTGAAATAATGCAGAAGGTAACGAGCTATCATTACAAGGTAATGCGTGAGTATATTGCACACATTACCAAAGTTTTTCTGGAATGCGTTCTATGACATCACTTTATGCGAGGGATTGATGTATTAGGCTATAAATGTCGGCATGAAACAAAAAAATGTTTTTTTCAACTAAGATATTAATGTTTTGTATAGAGAGGAGTCCTGAACATTTAAAGTCGATCAAATAAACACAAAATATAAATTTGTTGGAAAGTAGAGAGATCATAAAATATTATAACGTCATAAATTACCACTTCAGTTTGTATACTCATATCATTACAATTTTATTGAACAATTAATTTTCATTTAATTTAAGTGCAGTATAAGTGCACTACTTGTATTTTAAAATTGAAATTTTCAATTAAAAACACAAATAATTTCAGCCGAAATTTCTTATTAAACTGAATTGTATGTAAGTAGAATTAAAAGTTATTCCAATTATTTCAATTACGTTTTCAAACACATTTTAAACACAAAAAAATGGAAAAACAACACTTTTTACATCCCATTTATTTCGTGGTTGCTCTATTGCTCATGTATGAGTAAATTTTATATCAACATCATCATCGGAAGTGTTCCGCTGAGATAAGTGAACTAATTCTCAGAACTTGATTTTTTATTCGTAATACTCGCGTATCAAGTAGTCGATTGTCCATTGCACAGAATTTTATAGATCAAGTTCATCGCCAAATCGCTCCAAACATATTTGGAATGAACTTCCCTTTACTTGCAGTATATTTATAAAAATTCGAACCAAATATTCACAAACACTATCCCTCTTTACCAACTTTCCATAACCTAATTTCTTAACATCAGCACAATGCCATACATTCCCAGTGTAGAAAATCATTACCAGATATGTGGTTATGTAACTACATACTTGGTAATGGTAACTAGTTACTTTTGTTATTACATTTCTTATTACCTTTATATGGCGATGTCGCGAAAAATAATGAGTTGTCGTTACACACCAGCATACGAAAAATCAAAAAATATATCATTACCTACGTGCTTACCGGTACTGATAAAAATAATGAGTCTAAAAATAGATTTTCTAAAAAATAAATTATATAAAAAAAAATATTTTTTATTGTATTTTTTTTTTTTTAATAAAATTTGCTGGTGCGGGAATCAAACCTGGGTCTACAGATTGCCAGTCAATAGCTCTACCATCTGAGCTATATCGACATGTAATATTTAGTAGATAAAAACACAATTGACCTGCTGCACACAAGTAAGCTTACTCGCCAACATACAAAAAATCAAAAAATATGTGGTTACATATATCCTTACCAGAGTTTAAAAAATATTGAGTCTGAAAATAGATTTAAAAAAATTTTCAAAAAAATCTTAAAAATTATTTTCTATTTGAAATAATGATAAAAATAAGTCATTATCAGTAACTCATTATTATATGTTTTAAAATAATGTAGAAGGTAAGTGGTTGTCATTACTGGTACTCCAAAAAATAATGATATGTCATTACCGTTTCTACACTGGGATATTTGGAATGAACTTCCCTTTATAAAAATTCGAACGAAATATTCACAAATACTATCCCTCTTTACCAACTTTCCATAACCTAATTTCTTAACATCAGCACAATGCCATACATTAGTATTTAGGGTAATCCCCTGAGTGTTAGTATAATGTAAAATAATACTATTTAATGTAAGATCACATGAAGGCAGAAACTAGATCTAGTCTCATTTGCAAATTTAATGTGTTTATTACTTATGAGGAAGGTTTATTCTTCTTCTTAACTTCAAACCTACTAAAGTAAAAAAAAATAGTTTGTTAACTCTTCCCGTTTTCCTCCGGAATTTTGGAATAACTTTTCTAGAATTCATTGGAATTTCCATACCATAAACACTAAAAAACATATTTCGGAAGGTTACGCAAGACTGGTTTCACCGGTTATTATTATTGATTTATTTATGTGTCTATGCCAGCAAATTTTCTTAGTGACCGGTAACCTCTTAGCCTATTCTAGAACGGGTTATATTATCACGGTTCCATGGAATAGGTTCTAGAACTGATTCCTGGGAATCAAAATACGAAGTTTTTAAGTGTCCCAGAACTAGTTTTATAACTGGTTGTAGAACCACTTCTAAAAAAATCCGTTCTAGTTTGGAAGACAAGAAGCTATTGCTGTGTAACGACGAATTTCTCCATGTTGCTGGATAAGCTCTCGGTGGTAGGGTTCGTCACAGGAATTTAATTGATCAACTGACCGAGAGAAAGGGCCGTGATTTAAGACGTTATAAAACTTCGTTTATTGTTCAATTATAAGTATGATTTAGACCAATAGAGAGAGAGAGAGGGGGTCCCAAAGTAAGTGACCTCGGCCGACACACCTTCCTAGTGACTTGGGATGACGCGACCTCTTTCTGAGCGGCGGTTAAGGGAGTACAGTGACCCGGGATGGCAAGCTTTCTCTCAGAAGTTCGATTATATGAGGACAACGACCTGGGATGGCACGTCTCCTCTGCTGGCTATGAATTTGAGAGGACAACGAACTGGGACGGCAAATCTGCATGTACAATACCTTTAAGGATGTTAGCGGGACCTTCAAAAATGTTTGCAGGACCTTCGGAAGGACCTTTAAGGATGTCCACAAGATATTCAAGGATGTTCGTAAGGAGATTCAAGGATATCCTCAGGAACTCCAAGATTAAATGATGTTCGAAGCAGCTTCAAAGATATCCACAAGACCTTCAGCGATGTTCGCAAGACCTTTAAGTATATTCGTAAGGACTTTCAAGGATATCCACATGGTCTTTAAAGATGTTCGAAGGGATTTGGAGGCTGTATCAGCTACCTAGGACGACACGATTTCAGAATAGGATCTGGAGGAGAAGTGGAGCTTACCTTGTTTACTCGTTGACGACGCAGCCAACTGATCAAGGCTTATGTGATGATGTGACTTATATCCCTTTCAGACCTGTGTAGTAAAGCGGTTGAAGTCATTGCACACAGAAAATAAATTGGTTGGAATTCCATCGGAACCAACGAAATATTTTCATCATTCAATAATTTAAATTGCAGTTATTTAAAATTTATCATCAGGAAAGTTATATTTATTTGTGGACAGAAAATATATATGATGAACCAAAACACTGTCACCTTATCCAAAATATTGGCTTTTCTAACCAATATTAAAAAAATATTAACTTCCACATTATCTTCAATACCAACAACCACCAATTTATCGAAGACTTAGTCATTTCAATAAAATATCGGCAGCAAAAATCTAGTATCAGTTGTGTTTCAATAAAATCGATCACTCTATCCAAAGTATTAGTTTTTCCAATCAATTTAAAATTTTTTTTTTAACTTTAGTAGCTTTAACCATTAATTTCCATTATTTTGGTAATTGTAATAATATATTGAGACAAGGAACAGAAGTTTTATTTATCATAATAAAATTTTGGAATTTTTTCGTTTCATACATATGCGTTTTTAAAACAACTAAACGTAAGTATCTGTGGCGCAAGAGGTAGAGACACAACCTTATAGCTTTAGAGATTTGAGTTCAAACCTCAACCAAGGCATTACTTTTTTTTTTTAATAATTTTTTTATTGATTCAAATTAAAAGACACAATTGATTTTCTGTTGTGAATATAATTTTATTCAAAAACAAAATATTCAAATTTTCAACCTGAAGAAATTCAAATTTGAAATTTGACAATAAAAATTTAGGTCGAGTTTAGCCTAGAGGAAAAGCAATGGACTGACAAACGGAAGGTCGCCGGTTCAATCCCGGTTCGCGATATAAATTTTTTTAATTTTTTTTTTTATTCAAATTAAGAGACATAACTGATTTTCTGTTGTTGATATAATTTTATTTATAGACAAAATATTCAAACCTGAAAAAATTCAAATTTGAAATTTGACTAAAAAATTTAAATAGAGCTTAGCTTAGAGGAAAAGCAATGGGCTGTCAAGCGGAGGGTCGGGGGTTCGATCCCAGTTAGCGATAAAAAAATTTTAATTTTTAAAGAAATTTTGTGGAATGTGTTTTTCTATTTATAGAATTTATAATCTACAAACATTAAAGTAATCAATTAACACAACAAAAATTCAAAAATTGTAAATAAATTTCAGTAGTTACAATGGTATTAAAAATAAATAAAAGTGATTGTACCTGGAACTACAAAAATTCGGTTGGCGAAAAATTCGGTTGGAACTACGAATGTGTTTTCTGTGTGTGCAAAATCATCAATATAAAATTTCTTTTTAGCAAAGTCTACCAAGATAAGCGTGTTCTAAATTTTTGTAAGGTCCTTTTTTTGAAAAAGGACATAGCATGATTGTATGGGCTCACCCAGGAAAAGGATTGGTTGGCTTTCGATCAAAAGCATTAAAATGAATTTACCAGGATGTTATTTTATTTGGAATTACCTATAATTGAATACTACATCAAAAATATTTTACTAGGTATTAAAAATAGGGAAAATGAATTAAAAAACAATCCTTTTAACAAATTATTGGTATCTCCAATCAATTTTAAAATTAGTATCAGTTTAGTAATTCTATGCGGTAGAAGCAGCCATTTATTTAGTGAATATACAAGAAAATTGGTGTTATCTATAACCTTTTTTAAAAAAAAATCAATATTCGAAAGTGGTAACTACAAATACGGGTATCCTAATCAAATATGACCTTAAATTCAAGTTTCTGTAGAACCAACCGAATTGTGGATTGTATTGATAACACACACAACTATTAATTGGTATTGATAAACGAATTTTATACTGTATTAATAAAACACATAAATTCAAAATTAGTCATTAAAATTATTAAGTGTTTGTGGTGTAGTGGGTGAGGAGTTGGCCTAGTACGCCGGATTTCCGGGTTCGAATCCCGGAAAAGACAAAAATTTAGATGTTTTTTTTTTAATTAAAATAAAATTAAATTAAAAAACAGTGTATAAACAGTAAATACGGCTAAGAAATTTAAAAGTAGTTGTGGTGCAGTGGGTAATAGTGTGAACTATTAACCTGAAGGGCCGGGATCAATACCAGAAAATTCAAAAAAAGTTTTTTAATTTCAATAAAATTTTGTAGAACATAATAATATTTATGTGGAACATAATATTGAATTAGACAACCGAATATTAGCTTTCACGACGAAAAATATAATATAAAGATAGTTGTCGTAACCGCACGAATTTGATTGGCAACAAACTCGGTGGCCACAACTGAGACTGTTTTCTGTGTGCCGGGTTATAAGCTGAAATATAATTTTGATGAATGAAAAACAAATTTTATTGCTCCATTGCATTTATTTCACTTTTTAGTAATTAAATTACAAATAAGTAATAAGAAAACAAAAACAATATATGCCTATTCATACTTAGGTACTTCGTTGCCTTTTAATACTAGGAAAATAATAAAATTATTGTTTGATACGTGAGAAAATAACACGAATTCATGACTGTTTGCAAACTAAAACTAAATTTATGTTCCACCTTCATTATTTTAAATGATAACCTTTGAAACAATCTTCATTTTTTGCGAGACAAAGGCTGCTCAACGTTTTTGGCATCGTCAACTCAGGCCAATGGTCATAGCGGTCATATGGGTCATATCTGATATCAGACTGGTGTAGAATCGCCAATGCAGCTTCAATGTCATAGTTTTCTGACAAATTAAAGTGTTTTCCAAAAGAAAATAATGAGAACACAAAATCGTGAGCATAGAAAAAAACGTCAAGTTATGCCTAAACAGCACTATTGTGATATCTGTTTTTTTTTAATTTAATAAGATTCTCTAAAAATGTAAAATTTTGTGAGGAGAACGTATATTTTCGGAGTCACCAGAAATCACTAATTAAAGTTAAATTTATTGCTTAATAAAAACAATATCACTGACCACGTGGCCGCATGTCAACCCTTATCCAAAGACGATATTAAATTAATTTAATTTATAACATATTTATTTTTGTTTTTATTTCTCTTTTGAGCATAGAAAACAAGGAGAACTCACAATTACTCCATACTTGTAAAAAAGCAACAAAAAAATTCTATCTGTAGTTTAAGCAATTTAAACCAGATCTCACAATCGGTATAGTCAGGTCTGAAAGAGATATACAGTTTGAAAGCGCCGAGGTGTGAGGATTAGTGGTAATAATTTCGGTAACGAGTGAAAATCGCAAATTGTGTAGAGAGAAACGAACAAAGCGACTTCTGTCGTTACAACTTATAGAATAAACTCCACAGAAAGAAAAAACCGCTTATTGAACTTAATTTAGGACTTATACTTAGGACGTAAGATGCAATTTACAACCTATTCTTTAGATTAATTTATTACTTGAATTGCTTCTCTTTAAACACCATTTATGCTGGACATCACTGACGATGTCATATGTTAGTATTGTGAAATATTTTGCCACAAAAAGGTGCAACACTAGATGTCAATTGCAGTTTATTTTAAAAGAAAACATTACTTTACAGTTTTTGAATTGTATTTTATATTATCTTGCAAGAAAAATATAAAAAAGTGCTTATAACTTTTTTTCATCTTTTTCTACCACTTGTCATTGTTTAGTAATTTATGACAATTTCATTTTTTTATTTGTTTACTTTTGCTCCTTCCAAACCATTTAAAACTCATTTCTATTTTCCAACAATATGTCGGTAATCCGTTGGGTGTTATCTCACTTTATTATGATAATAAAGACAGTATGAGTGTTTTTGTTGGTCAATTGTTGGCTGGTTGGTTTTTTTTTTATTGTTGTATTGTTGTAGTTTTTAACTATGAAGTACTTTTGGGATTTTGAGGTGCTACCGTGTTGTTTTTGAATTCTTCTATAGTAATCTTTTGACAAGTGTGGGCTTCACACTGTTTTTTTTTTTTTTTTTGTTTTGTGGCGAAGTGACATTAAGCTAGTATTCAAGTGTCTGTCAATTATTATGGCGTTGTTTACAAGATAATCGAAGATTTTTAAATATTTTGTACCTTGTGAAGTTCGACAGGAAGCGAAAATTAAATTGTCATTTATTTATAATATTTTTTTTTTTATTATTTATTGCAGTATGAGATGTTATTGTTTAAATATAACGAAAAAGTATGTGTTTGATATTTTAGGATTTGTTTACTTCAACAAACAAAAGATTTAGAACACAAACTTTTGAAAATATGGTTACTTCAAAATTTTATAGTCCCATTTTATTTATTTATTTTAACTTAATTGCATTAAATATTTAATTTCTTCAATAGAACATATTTCACAAACATGGCATTTAATTTTTTTTTTAATTTTTATAAATAACTTAAAATTGTAGAAATGAATCTTTTTCATATTTCATTTAATTTAGCTTTAAATTCAATTTAAAATTGTATCATATATTTTTGTAATTACCTAATAAATAAAATCCTTTCCCCCTACATCCCAACTTGCCTTACCGCTAATATACATAACAAATCAAGGAAAGGTCAATGACAAAAACAAAAGCGCAATGCAGATGCGTTAAATAAAAACAAAACAGAACTGGACATTGTGTGTTTTTAAATTAATATTCAAGCCCACACATACATATACGAAATGGATGAAATTAATAAGCTTAGTTTAAAACAGTATTCAACTCTCAAAGTCAGGAGCAAATACTAAACTAGTTATAAAAATAAGGCACGTGTTAAATACAAAAAGAAAAAAAAACTCTAAAATAAAAGCAAAACAATAAACCAAAGTAAACATTTGGTCATTATAAGACATCATCATTATGAACGTTCATAATATACTCGCAACACAATGAATCACAAGGAACTTTAAACTTGTAGTCATTATGATGAAAAAATAAAGAAAAATTGTTGATAGGATGGAAAATAATATTAAGGGTGACATTCAATAAATATTTGAATTTTTAATTAAATGTAAAACAGAAAAATCGGTAGCACCACATATTCCTTGCGTTGAAAATTAATAACGGAACACTATCCACTTTTTTCTTACCTTATATTTGGACAAGTATGTGAGGCGCGAGAAACGAGTATTTAAAGTTTCTGAAAATTCTTTTGACTCATAATAGGCAGCAGGTTTTGGAAGGAAGGGGGGGGGGAGGGGAAATGTCCTCCTTTTTTAAGAGTCCATTAGGAAAGGCACACTCATACAAATAAGTCCGTAAAAATAGCAGAAAAAGTTACTAAAAATTAGTTAAAAATAATGCTGCAGAAAAAACTGCTAATATCAGCAGAATCAGTTTGCTAAATATTAATAAAATTAAAACAGCAAAAAAAAACTGTTAAATTTACAGAATTTTAGTAATATTTGAGCTAAATTTTTGTTAATTGCAAATAACAATTTAACTGGCTGAAATCAGCAAAAAAAATAGCTAAATAATAGTAGAATGAAAATAGCAAAATTAAAAACTGTTAAATCTACAAAATTTTTGCTAAAATTTTATGAAATCAACAAAACTTTGGCAGATTACTAGTGGACTGGAAAATGGTAAAAAAGGAGCAAATGAAATGAAAATTAATAAATAAAAAATAAATGTGTATTTAAAAACATACTTGGGACCAGTTTATTGAATGTGTCAGTTAATTGAAATTTTTTCAATTGGCATTGTTCAATGCCTAAATGCCGATTTATAATTGATGAAAGAAGTATTTGTTTCATGTTTTAATAAAAGAATAAATTAAGAAAAAAAATTAAAAATTCGCGTATTTCTTATATTTTTTTTTATATTACAATGCTTTTTCTTCAATTATGTGTACATTTCATTACCATTGTTTTCATCAATGCAAATTGAAAAAATTTTATTGGCATCGAATGGTGATGAAATTTGTTGGCATTGACATTGATATAAAGTAATGCCAATTATATTTCAATGCCAATGAAAATTTCCCAAGGATGTTTTTTTGTAAAAGTGGCAATATTTATAGACAATAATATGTTAACCATAACAACCTAGTCAGGAATCGCCAGTGATACAAAAATCAAGCACTGACATACCACTGGGTAACCACGGTGTTAAAAATCAATGACTGGCAGAACACTCATTTGGGACGCTTTGCCAGCGTTTGCAAAAAGCGTTTTGCCGGTATTCGTTTTACAAAAATTTCGGGGGTTTAGAAAAAAACCACTGGCTTAGAGTGATATGCCAAGGTTTGCAACCAGTGGTTATCCAGTGCTACCTAGCCAATGCTACCAGTGGTATAAAAATCAATTCACTGCTACACCAATGATTTTATACAAATGCTTTGTTAAAAAAGGTTTGTAGTCAGAAGGTTCCGAGTTCAAATCCGGTTACAAGGATTTTTTTTTGATTTTTTTTAATTTAAATTTTTTTTTGTTTTACAAAATCAATTTTTTGTTTGTGGGAAAGCTCCTTCAAGACCAACTTTTCCTTTGCCCTCCCAACGCTGGCATATTAGTTACAAAAAATTGTTTGCCAGTACCAGCCTTTTGTCACAGCCAGTAGTTGTCCAGCTATTATCACTCATTTATGTGTTTAGCCATCAAATATTATATGTCTCGTTAACTCAGTGGGTAGAGTAATCATCTGCCAATCTGACGCTCTGGGTTCAAATCACGGCAGGACCAGAAAAATACATATGAACTTTTTTTAAATTTTATTTTGTAAAATTTATTTCCAGACCACCTATTTATTAGTTTTGCCAGTGTTTTGCCAACGTTCAAAAATTTTGTTCGTCCAGTGCTTTTCAGGCGCTTTTTGAACAGCCGGTCCTTTTGTCTAATGATGTTATCATTTTGGGAATGGGAAAACACTTTTTTCCAGTGCTTTACCACTCCTTTCCCGTTTGTATTTTTCTGATTGGGAAAATGTATTTCACAAACCCTTCTTTTGATTTTTATTGTTTGCTGATCGGATATGTACTTCTGAATTATTTGAGTTTCCATTTTCACCTCTAAAGCTCCACCCACAGGAAAGAAGGTGTGGCCGATTAAAAATATCGTATTCTTTAAATAAGGTTAAAAAGTACAATATTTCGGGTAAAAAATTAGGGTCATCCCCGTAAACTCCACTGGCTCCCCAGCATGCGCAGTTCCAGCAATTAATATAAGGGCAAAAATCATACGCCTCAGTGGCCAACTCAATGTATTTGTCTACTGTGGCGTATGATTTTTCCCCTTATATTAATTTCTGGAATCGCGCATGCTCCCCAGAGATACTTTTAATCACAATTTTCATATTAAAATGGTTTGTGCACAATAAACATTGATCTTTGAAAAGTAATGTATTACGATAAATAGAAACTTTTCTCATAAATTTTAATAATTTAGATATTTTATGAGTAGGACAAAATTTTCAACCATTTCAATTTAGCTTTATTTAAAAACTTTTTGCATTATTTTTTGCGAGTTAAAAAAATGCAGTAATTTATATGAGTCATTTAACATTCTGTTTATAAGCGCTCCAAAATTGGTGGTTTCGTTTACAAAAAATTTGTAAAATTAGCAAATCTTCTGTTCAAAATTAGTAACTAAAATTCAGCAAAATACTGGAAAGATAGCAAATTTATTGTTAAAAATTAGTAACTGAATTCAGCAAAAAAAAAATAGCAAAAAAATTTGTAAGTTAGTAATGTGGAGGTAGCAAAAAAATTAACTAAAACATTAGTTAAAAATTTGTTAAGTTAAAGTACTAACAGTTTTACTAACTTTTCTACAAACTTTTTTCTATGAGTGCACTATTTCAAATTTTTTCTGAGTATTTTTGGACTCTTTTATGTGTCTTGTAGATCAAATAAGAATATATCTCTGTTCTGTTTTCTATTGATTTGTCAGCTTTATATGAAGGGTTTAGGGATTTTATTTAAAAATGTCCAAAGTTTTTATACCCTACACCACTATGTGGTCAGGGTATTATAAGTTTGTGCTGATGTTTGTAACACCAAAAAATATTAGTCGTAGACCCACCTTATAGTATACCGATCGGTTCAGAATGTTTTTTTATTTCGATTTAACGATGCCCGTCTGTCCGTCCGTCCGTCCGTCCGTCTGTCCGTCCGTCTGTCTGTCTGTCTGTCTGTCTGTCCACGCAATCTTGTGCGCACTCTACAGGTCGCAAATATTAACATATTTTGATGAAATTTGGTACGCAGACCTATGTTGGCCCAAGGACGAACAAGTTTGATTTTGGTGAACATCGGTCCATGTTTAGACCTAGTGCCCATATAAGGGTCCTTCCAAAATTATATTGTTTATACGCTGCAGGTCGTAAATATTAAGATATTTTGACGAAATTTGGTGCACAGACCTATATTGGTCCAATAACGCAGCCTATTGATTTTGGTGAACATCGGTCCATGTTTAGACCTAGTGCCCATATAAGGGTCCTACCAAAATTATACTCTTCATATGCTGCAGGTCGCAAATATTAAGATATTTTGATGAAATTTCGTACATAGACCTATGTTGGCCCAAGGACGAAGCCTATTTTGGTGAACATCGGTCCATGTTTAGAACTATTGCCCATATAAGGGTCCCCCCAAAATTGGCTTGGTTACAAACTGCAGATCGCAGATATTAAGATATTTTAATGAAATTTGGTGCGCTGACTCACATTAAAAAAAATTTTGACACGAGCCCCATTTTAACCCATTCGAATTTCGGATCCAAACATTAGTTGGCTTTTACCCAGACTGGTGTAGGGTATTGTATAGTCGGCATGCCCGACTTTAACCTTTTTACTCGTTTTTAAATTAATTTTTTTTTTTTTTAACAATTATTTTAATTTTTGCATTAAAAAATACAAAAATTGTTTTTTCGGACTTTCTATATTTTCATATATTTAGTTAGAATATTCTTCCACCTCAAGTCCAAATTCTAATATGATATTGTCATATTAGATTTTTATTTGTTGTTTCAAAAAGGGTTGATCATTTTCATGATAGACAATACAATTGTTTCGTAGACATCACTCTACTCTTCAGTTGTCCGCAATAAGAAAATGATAACTTTCCTACTCAAACCGAGACATTACATAAGGTACAAAAAACCAACGGGATGAGAATTTTGTACTTTCGTATATGAACTGTCTGATTTGGTAAAACCAGTTATAAATCAACTCCTTTTTTTTTTAAATATATAGAGTTAACTTAGATGATAGCCAAAATATTGTCATGGAATTCGCACTTATAAAAAACTAATTTAAATATTTAATTTCATTAAGATATAATTTATATAAATTTATAGCAATAATCTGATAGCTCATCTCAGAAAGAACTTTAAATATTGATTGGTGGTTTGGTGAAGTTAGTTGTATGTTCACCTGCCTCGAGGAGATTTATGATATATACATCATAGACCCTTTTAATGAGTGTTTTCTTTAAATTTCCTTTATGTTTAGCTGATTGTCGAACATAGCTTGCTGGCACAATTAGTGAATAAACCAACAAACATTCCGTGCGTTGAAGGTGAACTTCAGAATTATGGTTGCCAGATGGCCTGGAATGGCTTGGATTTTCCAGTTATTTGGTGTCTTGTACAGTTACCAGCTAAAATACAATTTGTCTAGTTAAAAAATGATTTCCTTAATTTTAAAAATTATTTATTTAATTATATAATTATATTTTTTTTATTAACTAAATTAATATTCAGCAGTATTAGCCCTAGAAAGTGATTCCCTTACTACTATAGAGTTGAACAGTAGAAATGAGTAAAAGGAATTGCTTTAAAAATCGGTCAAAAGATGAGTTTTATGGAACCAACGTTGCAACTATTTCAAAAAAAATTCCTATTAAAAAATCAAATCAGTTTTAAGAAACGCTGTTGCTTACCTGGAGC
The DNA here is from genome assembly GCA_949987735.1 of Leucophora obtusa. Classification (NCBI taxonomy): domain Eukaryota; kingdom Metazoa; phylum Arthropoda; class Insecta; order Diptera; family Anthomyiidae; genus Leucophora; species Leucophora obtusa. The sequence goes on along the minus strand of OX465295.1, from coordinate 302,140,335 downwards.
AATGATATGATTTCGGAGACGAATCACTTTACAACAAAATTTATGTTTTAAATTCGTGGTTAACTTATCAGACCTTCCAAAAATTTTTGAAATATAAACTTTAATTCACAACGACATTTTGTATACTGACCGCTGCTGCCTGCGAGAAACCTTTGATAATTTGGCGAAAAATATTCCAATTGATAAGATATGGTCCATTTTTTCAAAAATGCGATAAAAATAACGTACAAAATCTACATAAATTGATCTCGTCTATTTTTCATACCAATTAGCAATGCTTTTTGTTAAAGAAATTTTAGTTTTTTTAAATAATCTATACTCACAAGAAAGAAGTAGAGCTAATAAGGCTGAAATTTTAATAAGAATAAATCTTGAAGAAAGTTGCAAAAATTACAACTAATGCAAAAGGGTTAGTAAATTTTTCAAATAAAAATAAAAAATAAATGTGCCAAAAAAAATTATTAGGTATACTTTTTTATGTGATTAAAATAAATATGTACATGTAATATGACGTAGCACTGCATTTTAATTGTTACGTTTCCTTGTTTTTTATATTATTATCTTTTTTATTAAAAAAAAATTACATTTTTGAATTATTTGTAAGCGCATTTTTAAATTGTCCAGTTATTTTTTTTTAAATCCAGGTGAATTTTTTTCAGTGTCCAGTTACTTGACTTTTGGTATATGGCAACCCTAATCAGAATACCTCTGACCTTTTGGTTACTTCACATCCGGACAAATATGAAGTTAGAACACGTTAAATTTGTATTAACAAAAAAACAGGCTGGGCTGAGATCAACAATTTTTTCCGGCATTTTAATTGTCGAGCATGATATATTGTTTGGAATCAAATGTTTCGTTATACACCTGCACTGGTTCTGAAACATTGCTCTTCGTCACTAGCTCATCAATTCGCTAACCCTTTTGTCTCTTCTTACCATGCGGGAGTTTTCCCCTCGTAGTAGAAGATTGCCAACATCCAGGTAATCCCCAAAATGTATGCTGCCAACAACCCTAAAATTTACCGCCCGATCACATTTTACTCTGCGCTCTCTATGACAATGGAACACGCAAAGAAAAAACATGGTTGGGATGACCATATTCAAAGAGCATCATATATTTTTGGGTTTATGATTGCGACAATATATAATGAAATGCTTTTTTCTATCATATATGATCCGTTAATTACTACAGTATGATTCCAAACTGATCCCAATGTTATCATATTATAGTTCTGTATATCATAATATGATCCCTATGGTTTTTTCCCCAGTATTCTCTTGAAGGTGAGTGAAAAAGTTGTGCACTATTTGTTTTATTCAAAATAGTACATTTATTTATTCAATGACTAATTTACAAACTTAAATAGTTTAAATTAATTTTACTTATCACTTATATATAACTAAAAATAAATTATGCAAGTATCTGATAACAGCGCGTAGAAAAATATTTTTAAAATAAAATTTTACAGTGCATCCGAAATGACCATAACATGTTCTAATTGATCATATTATTATCCTAATGATCATAATATTTTCCTCATGATCATATTATGGTAATAAAGAAAATTTTGTGGAAATTTAGCATCATAGTATGATCATCAGGAGGCACTTACATTTTTTTTTTTTTTTTTTAATTTTCCACTTTTTTCAATTTTCTTTTTGTAAAAAAATATAATCTATTACACTTCTTATTATAGACGCACTGAAACAAAATTTTTGCTACGTGAGTACAAATAATTAAAAAAAATTAATTAATTTAATTTATTTATAGTACTTAACAATTTATTGCATGATAAACAATAATTTTACTTGAGGATTGCTTGACAATCTATATCTCTCTAGACTTCTTGGGTAGAGCGAGTTCTTTCTTCCAAGAACAATGTGGCTATTAAATTTTTCACCAAAAAGTTATTTTTCTGTTTTTTAATTTTTTTTTCACAAAGTCTTAAAAAACACTAACGCTAACTGATAGACGACACTCTTAAAAATATATTCTGATAATCTCATGGTTATCGAAACTATACCAATGATTGTGAATATGATCTCTCTCAACTCAAATATTATTGTAATTCAAAGAGAGGAATATGATTGTCCAGATAATATATGATTGTAGATAAAAGAATAACATGATAACCGAATAAAGAGAGATTTTAACCATAAAATGATTATAGGTGACCATATCATTTGTAAAGTATGATTAATACATTAATAATTTGAGTGCAACAACCATGTATGGCAGTAGTGACCATAGATTGGTAGTTGTGATCATATTGCAACCATAACTTTTATCTCCGTGAGAGTATGGTTATTTACCATCTTGTGAATTTTCTAGAGTCTAACTCATTTATGGCTTCCGTAGAAATCCTTAGCGCTCCTATCGTAGTCGGTCCTTTCACCATTTTGGTGACAGAAAAGTGGTTGCTCTGGATATTTCAGAGGCCTTTAATCGTGTGTGGCACGGGGCGCTTTTACTAAAACTTATTGCTTTCGGTGTGGGCAAGAATTTGCCCGTTTTATTTCGAGCTTTCTCAGAGATAGCACTATTTCTGCTGTTGGGTCAACATTGTCATGTATACGTATGCGTGATATCGATATAGAGGAATCAGTACTCCTTATGTTCTGGGCATGAAAATTCACTATGATTTAGAAAGTGTCTAGGGGTTTTACGTTTGTGCAAGAAGTACTTCACTCCATCCGATTTACTCACAATTTATAGCACCTATGTATATTCGACCGAAGATGGAATACAACTCCCATATATCAGCAGAAGCTTCGAAGTCTATTTTGGAGCTTCTGGGCTGGTGCTAAAGAGAGTAGCATATCCAGCGCTATTGACTCCTTAGAGTATTGTCGGAATGTGGGTTGTGTTACTCTGTTCTATCTATATTACGATGGGAAGTGTTCTGCTAAAATAAGTGAACTTTTTCCCAGAACACCAGTTTTATTCGTAACACTCGCTTATCATTTAGATATAACATATAATAAAATCAAGTTACTTTCAAAAAATGATAAAAAAAAATAACTAAATTGTGCACACTCTGAAATTGGTCATACATTAGAGTCTTTTAGGAGTCACAAATTGTGAGCGCTCAGAAAATTAAAGCCAGATATCCGAGCTCATTTAAATAAAGTTTTAACAAATATTCATTTAGCCGCTTGATAGGGCTAACTACCCGCTAAACCATATTGTGGGAGCTGCAGGAACTGAGACAATACAGTTAGAGACACGATAACATACTGCTGTGGTTGGCGATTCGAGAGAAATTATGATGTAATTGTACCAACGACTAGAAGGACCGGGTTGCTAACTCTGTTATTCGGAATGGTGAAATCTCGGACAATGCGGATGATATAGAAATCGAGAGGGAACAGGAACGAACTCGGCCCACGGGTCTTCGTGCCACTTTCAGTTAATATTGGCCGTTTCCAGATTGAAGTGTATGTAATTAGCAAAGCTGCCCATATAATAATGGAACGGGTTATGAATTCTTCATTCACTAGCACTACAGTATTTATAGTACTTTAAAGACCTTTTAATTCAACCCAGTCAACATTTTTCTGAGTGCTCCGAAAAGACTAATAAATATAATAAACTGCCACCCTATTCTAAAATAAAATACTTTTAACAAATAAACCGTGCAGTGTGGTCAATAGTTTCATTACACAAAATAAAACCAAACAATATACTCGTATCATATCTTTTCATAAGGAGTGGTTTTTAAGGTTAAAGTCTTTTTTAAATAAAAAAGTAACCAAAAGAAATGTTAAAAGTTGTTTTTATTTTTTATTTTTTTATCTTTTTTTTATTATATTTTGACCTAATTTTATGTTCAGTTCAGGTTGCAACAATTTTGTGACCACAAAATTCATTAATTTTTTTTTTTTTTTTTTTTGTTTGAATAAAGCAAGTGCATTTTATTACAGGCGTCTGTTGGTTCATTTGGCCACTTTTATTTTATTAAAAGCAATTTTGTGTGTGAGGTTTAATTTTCTTTTAAAGGTCAAAAGGTTTTTCGTTGATGGTTGTTGGATGAAAGAAAAATTTAATAACAAAAGATATTTAATATCAATATTTCAAGTAGTTATTGAAAGTGTAGGAGTATCGTCTGATTATGTTACAATTTCATAACGGTGAGAGAAAACAATAACAATAAGGTCAACCCAAATGCAATTATAATAAGCAAACAACTGAATTGCGATGTAGTTGCCACTTATATAAAGCATTCAAAGAACTACGGTGGTAAAATTAATTGTAATTGATAGTAAATTAATTGTCACTGCAATCAAAAATGTGTACACTGCAATTTAATTTAAAGGGTGGTTAACGAACGATGTTAATTGTAAATAAAAGTAAAAGTTTTCAGAGAATTATCTTGATATTCTTTATTATGATAGAAGGATCTATGACAATTATATGTGAAACAAAATATCGGCCAAATGCTCGCCATGGCTTCGGTGGCATACCTCTATCCGATGGTCCATATTTTCAATGAATCTGAGATATAATTGAGGTTAAGTAGCCCCAAAAATAAGAACTTCTGCATCATTCGTGTTGTGAAGTTGGCTGCATTAAATTCAATGGCCGTGCTATCTCACGTCGTGGCGATGGTAATTGGCAGCCACGATCATGTGATCTGACACCACTGGTCTTCTTTCTTTGGGGATATTTAAAAGAAAAAGTATACATCAATAACAATATTTTTCAGCTCATTGATGTGGGACTCAATTCTGAGAATTGCACGTGAAAGTAGCCCCAAAAATAAGAACTTCTGCATCATTCGTTTTGTCAAGTTGGCTGCATTAAAAATTTAATGGCAATAGTATTTTTTTTGCTTCAAAGCGGATTTTTAGCACTTTTTCTAAATTTTAACACGGTATACCGGTATTACTCGGTATTTCGTACGGTATACCGAGATATAACCGTGTTAAAATATAGAAAATGTTCTAAAAATCCGCCTTGAGCCAAAAAATTCGTATGGCCATCCTGTTGGAAGCACATATCGTCCATGTCCATATCCTCAATTTCAGGCCACAAGAAGTCCGTTATCATTTCTCGATAGCGAACACCGACGACGAGTCGAGGTTGACGGCTCTTCTGAAACACTATCACGAACAACAGCAATGTTGGGCGCTGTGGTGTAATGGTTAGCGCTTTGGACTATTACACGTAAGGTTGCGGGTTCGATTCCCAACCAATGCAACATCAATTTATGAAAAATAATAATATGTATGAGTTTTTTTTATCCCTCATGCATATCGCAGCGTCCTCCTTCGGTGTTCCCATAGCACTTAACCTTCCTGACTATTTTCATTTTTGTGCGACACATTCACATTTCTCGGTCCCTCAGACCGATTTCAAGTATTTCTCGGTATCTCAAAACTGTTCCAAAATTTTCAAAACCTGTGCAGTGGACATATTTAACAAACTAATCTGAAATAACTAAAGTAAAAAAAAACAAAATTAAGTTTTTTTTAGCTCACAGCATCAATTTAAATTTCTTCACAATACTTTGGCATTTTTGATCTTAGACCTAATATAAAAATAAAAAAAAAATTCATTCACAAAACACAACATTTATAAAATGTTGTTTTTCTATTAACATATATCTTAAAAGTAAACAAAAAAATAAAATGAATTCAAGAAAAAACAGGAACACTAAAAAAAATTAATTTCAAAATGCTTAAAATATATGCCTCATTATGAGGTTAGTCTTTGTAAATTTCAATCAGTCGTTAGAGCTTTCGTAGCATTCGCTACAAACCATTACTGCGTGTTCTAGACAAAAGAATTTAAAACATTTCTTACAGTTGTATCGACTTTTTCGATTTTTCTTAGACCCGCAGTATACGCAGCGACCAGGGTTGGAGCTTGACGGAATATTAGGAGCGGGAAGCCCACATATTTGTTGAATTCTTTCTTTTGTACGTAGTGCGGTGTGTCAAAGAGAAGCTCTTCTTATAATATGCGACGACATTTTTTTTTCTTCTGGATTATTGAATGCGTAGATAAAAAACGAGTTAATGCCTGATACATTCATTAGACTGTAAAAAATCACAAGTGGCCATCTATTTGTACCTCTGGCACAATTGTAGGCTTCACACATTTTGTCCACAGTATCTACGCCTCCTTTTGTCATATTATAATCTATGATGATTTCAGGTTTACCCGTTTCTTCATCAATAGTGTCATTGTCATGCATGGTTGAAATGAGGAGTACGTTCTTGCCTTTTTTTGGAATATAGGATACCAAAGTACAGTCTGGATGATATCCGAATAAGCTTGATTTTACTTTACGTCCTTTTGTGAGAAATTCATGTGGCAGTTCTCTTTTGTTTTTACGGATTTTTCCAATTAGAGTGAGCTTATAATTTTCTAACAAACTTTGTGCTAGGGGAACGCTCGTAAAAAAATTATCACAAGTAATGTTCCGCCCGGATTCATGGATCATTCGAGACAGACGAGTGACTAATGCCAAAGATGACGTATCAATGTGGTATTGCCCTTCTGGCTGTTTGCCAACATAAACCTCCAAGTTGAGTGTATAGGATAACTTGGCGTCAGAAAGAGCATAGATTTTGATACCATATTTATTTGGTTTGGAGGGAATATACTGTCTAAAGCCGCAACGTCCTCTAAAGGCCTCCAATTTTTCGTCAATTGTTACAAACTCCGATGGAATGAAGTGTTTGCCAAAAGAGGACACAACCTCGTCAAACAAATCTCTGATTGGAGCCAACTTGTCCAACAAAGACCGGTCGATCCTCGTGTTTTTGTCATCAAACCTAATGCAGCTCATTAAAAATATGAATCGATTTAGAGTCATTGTAAGGCGGAAAATTTCGGGTGAAGAACCATCAGTTTTAAAAAGATCTTTAGCATTTAGCCGAGCGTTTTTCCGAGTTCCAGCAAAAAGCAGGAGACCAAGGAATGCATTTATCTCTAAAGCATCTGTAATATTGGTATCAGGTGTATTTTTGCCAATATGTTCGATGTATTTGTTAGTACCATCCACTATAATATTAATGACATTTTCGGAAAAAAAAAGATTCCATATTTCACCAGGACTTTTTCTGGTGAATTATGGAATTGAATTTTTCGACCGTGTTTTTATTGAAGATTTTGGGAAGGACTTCATCCACTTTGTAGTTTTGTCTTTTCCAATAAAAAAGTGATTGTGACTCGATTCAGCGTCCTGTGAATCTTCAACATCACTTTCCTCGGAGTCTTCTTGTTCAGTATCAGTATTTGCTTCATACACATCAATATTATCTTCGTATTCAGTACCACTTTCCATATCAGAATCTGGATCTGAATCGATTTCATTCAGAATAGCTCTTATGCGCTCAAAATCTGCCATATCTAAAGAAAATCTCACGATAATTAATTTTGAACATAATTCTTTTATTAAATCATATAAACTGATAGTAAATTGTCCATTTTCATCTAAAAATTTCTAATTTAGCAAAACCAACTTACCTGACGAAAATGTAACACTTAACTATAAGTCGGTCTCACAGACCGTCTGATTAGCAATCACCGGTACAACACTTCAACTCAAACGCACTTGTTACACTAAATGTTGTATAATGAGAAATAATGAAGATACTGAGAGAATGACGGAGTTGCCATTTTTTGTTTTCGTGAAATTAACACAAAAGTGATTCATCGGTCTCACAGACCGACGAAATGGTCAGAAAGGTTAACCTCACCGAAATAAAATAATATAACAGGGATATGAACTAAAAAGCTTCAACAAAGTTCGCCAACTCAACCATCAGATGGCGCCTTCTCTATCCCCTTTCCAAAGGAAGCAACACGTTAATTAATATGAAGAATTTCTTAAGTGTTGCTTCTTTAAAAAAAAAAAATAAAAAAAAACCAACTCGGCGAGCATGCGCAGGTATTTTCACATTTCCTACAGACCCGGTTTGCTGAAATTTGCGCACAATTTTTCCGATTGTGGACACATTTGTTCGATTATGCTGACCAAAGAAGTGCACGAAATGAATTTTGATTTGAACGCCCATTTTAATCAAAGGCTTCAAAAATCTTAACGCGCTGCTCAATTGTGCACCTCTCCATGGTTGAATTTGTCAAACACTAAAACAAAGCGCTGTGGTGTAATGGTTATCGCGTTGGACTGTTACACGTGAGGTTGCGGGTTCGAGCCCCAACTAAGGCAACATCAATTTATGAAAAATAGTAATATGTATGAGTTTTTTCTATCCCTCATACATATCGCAGCGTCCTCCTTCGGTGTTCCCATAGCACTTAACCCCACCGAAGTAAAATAATATAACAGGGCTATGAACTAAAAAGCTTCAACAAAGTTCGCCAACTCACCATCAGATGGCGCGCAACAACTGTTCTAAAATTCAACATCTCACGCAATTACAGTGTTGCCATATTTGAAGCCCCTCATCTTTCACCACCTTTCACTTCTTCTCTATCCCCTTTCCAAAGGAAGCAACACTTTAATTAATAGGAAGAATTTCCTGAGTGTTGCTTGTCTTTAAAAAAAAATAAAATAAAAATAAAAAAAAAGAAATGTCAAATTAGGTTGGGCCAAAAACTTGACATTAAGATGTGACTCACAATTAACATCGTGTATTATGGTTGGACCACCCTTTATTTGGTCAATGTTTTACATATAAAATTGTTTTATACGATTGTTATAAAAATAAATAAAAAAATATATAATGCACTTGACCATTTTTTTAAAAACTTTAATTAAGACAACCGTATATACCATATGCAGAAAGCTGTTGTTCAAAAACAATTCTAAAAATGTTTAATTTAAATACAAAAACTTGTAGCATCACCAATAAACATGCAAACATTAAGAAAAATGAAATAAACTATTTTTAGTTCATGTTTTAACATTTTTGCAAACCATTAAATAAAATAGAAAAATATGTTCTGTAACATAAATTAGAGCAGCGATACTCGTATAGCGTTTAGACAGTCTAAAAGTTTAGCTACGGGACATTGATATTTAAATAAATACTGAGATACTGGAGAAGATGACTTATATTTCACCAAATAAATATGTTAGATATGTTAAGATAGATTTCAAATGTAGTCTAAACTTGTAGTTTTATAGCTACTCTAAAAGAAATTAACCATCTGCACCAGATGCGAAAACAACTTTAATTTCAATACTTAAGGCTAAAATAAAAATATGTCGGTTGGTTGGTTGGCTGGCTGGTTTATTGTTTAAATAAGTAGTTGGTTTGGTTAGAATGCATGGTTTGCTTCAGTTACTCTAGTCACATTTGTTTTATTATTTGACAATTAATGCTAAATATATCTCAATTAATGTTGTAATTTGAACGAACAAAATTGTTTACTACTTTTATAGTTTTTCGTGTTTTGTTTTTCTGTTATGTTTTGTGGGTTTATAGTTGATATTAAATATATTTAAGCATAATTAAAATTTGATTTTAAACTATATATCCTAATGAGTTTTTATCCTAGAAGAAAAATATGAAGACAAAAGGAATATAAATTTGTATTTTATACTTAGCTGACTGTATTGCTTGCCTGTCTTTAATATAAGAACGAAAAATATATCTATTTGGAATTGTGAAATATTTAGGCTGTACTGCACAAAATTTTATCTTAGTTTTGCTTTCCACCACTTAATCCCACCGAAGCTAAATAATTACTTAAATTAAATTATAATTTACTAGGATAATTAATTAAAAAGCTTCAACTATTTGAACAACTGTTCTAAAATTTAACATTCCCGCAATTATGGTTTTGTCATATTTGAAGCCGTCCGTTTTTTACCACCTATCATCTCTCCCCTATGACATTTCAAATGGAAACAGCACATTAATTAAAACACAGAGAACAATTTTACTAAACTAATATAGTTTTCTTCACAAATTGATTAAAAAATTTCCTAAATTTATGTTTTTCATTCCATTTCTAGATCACGTTTTCTCTTAAATTAATTTTAAATTAAAGAAAGCTGATAAAATTTGTACAAGAAAATTACAGAGAATAAAAATTAAACTGAAAACTAAAAATATATTTGGGAAAAACTACATTTTTCAATAACTTTTTGTATGGCGACATATCCGAAGTTTCTGAAATTTATAATTACCCGAGTAAAAAAAATTGATCTCGCGAAATATCTAATCATATCCCATTTGATATTGTATGAGATCTGCTGTAATATCTAGCTGATCCAATTAGATCTCAAAATTGGGTGTATCCAATCATATCGTATTAGATCCCATTGTATATATGGGGATAAACTAAGATCAAGTTATATCTCAAAATTGGGAGGTCCAATGATATCTTTGGGGATAAACCTAGATCTAATTTGATCCGAAAAATGGCGGATCGAATTAGATCCAGCTATATATTTGTGGATAAAATTAGATCTAATTTGATCTCAATTTTGGCAGATCGAATTAGATCCAGCAATATATTTGTGGATAAACTTAGATCTAATTTGATTCAAAAAATGGCAGATCGAAAAAATGGGTTAATCTAATTGTATAAAATTAGATTTAATACAAAAAGTTACATTTTAATTTATACCATTAGACAAAAATAACCCAATAAACCATGAAACGATACAGTATCATTAACGAATTCATATTAAGTATCATATTTGCTATTTGCTATTTTCAAAATAACGATAAATTTTCTGAAAAATCATATTTGCTTCTTCTAATTTAATCGTTAAAGATATCATATATACTTCTTTATTTCGATATCGTCAATGATATCATATTTTCATCGAATAGTGATAAAATAACGACAAAAATTTTGCAATATGACGAAAATATTATCGCAATGCCTGATATTTTCGATATCATAACGATATCATTATTTCATGAAAAAACGATATCATTAACGAATGTGCAATTTTCTTCACAGTACCTATTACTTATGAATCGTTAATGATATCATTCTTGGACAAACGTATCATCGAAATGATATCGTTACGAATTCGAAACGATATCGTGTGGTTTGTTGGGAAATCATTCAGATATCGCTCAGATTGCATTAAATGTCCATTCTATTGAAATTATTTCTTGATTATCATTATGTCACATCCAATTTTATATAATTAGATAAACTTGTTTTTCGGATCGTATTTCATTATATTAGATCCAAGGTGGATCTAAATTACTGCAGTACGATCCACCATTTTTCGAATAAAATTTTATTTTGGCCGGTATCAAAAAAAGATATGATTGTATGTTGTACTTCATTAATTTTTTTAATAGGGTATCCACAGAAATGACAGATAAAAATAGATCCCGCATTATATTTGGGTACTAAGATCTTCATTTATTTGGGCTTAAATAAGATCCCAGCCAGATATTGGACGAAGTTAAGAGCGATCTAATTGAATTGAAGGAAAGAGTCAATAAACTTGACACAGTAGTGGACGAATCAATAGGATTGAAAAAAGAAGTAAAATTATTGAAATCGAAAATACTATCTCATGAAAACTCTCTTGTTGCATCAGATATTCGTATAACAGGTGTTCCATTTGATGAAAAGTCAAGCGAAGACTTACCACTACTTTTTAAAAATCTGTGTCATACTATTCAAATTGAACCCCCTGAAATTAAGTCCATATTTCGTGTTAAAAACTTTACAAATTTTCGTAATGTACCTGATCCTCCAATATTGGTAAGGCTTAACACGCCGTATGAAAAGAATTTCGTCCTGAAAAAATGTGCAGAGTTTAAACGTCTTTATAAAACTAATTTCTGCCTTAAACATATTGGAACTGAAAGTGATGAAAACATTTTTATCAAAGAAAACCTAACGCCATTTAATTATAACATTTTCAAAACTGCTATTGGCTTAAGAAATAAAAATCTTCTGCAAACTGTGTATACTGTACGAGGCATTGACATATTAAGCGTCTAAACTGCGATCAACCTTTGCGTATTAATGATCCTGAGGAACTCCAAAATTTTTTTCGTAATTCCAATGGTGCTCAACATTTTCAATAAATATTCAAATATTATACAGTACTTAATTAATTTTGTTTTAACTGTTATTTACATGATAAAAACTATTTGTAAGAAAACTATTTTAATTTTAAATATTATATTTTATGAACCTTTTATGTCTTGCCTAAAATTCATTTCTGTTGCAAATTGTAAATTAATCAATATATATTGCGTTGCGTTAAACCAGTATGGTATTAAATAACGGACAGTAGGGTTCCGGAGTCTGTGTAGGTAGTATGGTTCGTATCTTAGCCAAATTTCGTGACGGAATGAATATATGCCACATCAATGCACAGAGTTTATATAATAAGATTGATGAATTTCGTTTTATATTCGAAAATTCTGGTATTGATGCAATTTGTGTATCGGAAACTTGGTTTAGGCCTGATGTTAATGATTGTGCATTTAACATAAACGGATATAGACTGTTTCGCTCGGATAGAATAGCTCGATCAAATATTACAGGTCTTTCTGATAGAACAGGCCGCGGTGGTGGTGTTGCCATATTTCTTAAAAATGAAATAAATGGAAAGATTATTGGCAAATCAAAGATTGAGGATGATATGGAGTATATTTTCCTTGAAGTAATGTGCCATAGTAGTAGAGTGTTTCTTGGATGTGTTTATAGGCCATATAAGGATATTGGGACGGATAGGCTCTTTAAGAAACTTCATACCCTAACGGTCAAATATACGGACATTATTATTACAGGGGATTTAAATTGCAATATACTTCTTGAGAGTGACCTCACTGATCCGATGAAATCTATTGGAATGTTACCGGTAAATTCTATTTTTCCAACGCACTTTACAAATACCTGTAGCACTCTAATAGATGTTTTTCTTGTTAATAATATGCAGAAGATTTTGCTCTATGATCAATTATCGACTCCAATGTTTTCTAAGCATGATTTAATATTTCTAACTTATAATATTCAACCAGATTTAAAGGAACACACATTTGAATATCGTGATTTTAAGAACGTAAATATTGATCTTCTGCTATTTGAAATACAGACTTTTAGATGGGAACAAATGTTTTATATTCCAGATGTTGACCAGCAACTTGACTTTCTACAAAACAACATCCTCTCCTTATACAATAAACATGTTAAAATAAAAACCAAAACGATAAGGCAGAAGGATAAGCCTTGGTTTTCGGATGATACCAAACGATTAATAGAAGAACGTGACGTTGCTTATGAAACGTGGAAAAAGTTTAAAACACCTGGATTTCACGAAACCTATCGTAGACGGAGAAGAGCAGTGGTAGCTCAAATAAGAAGGGATAAAACATCTTATTATGAGGAGAAATTTAATTCTGCTGTAGGAGGTAATAAAACGTGGAAAGAAATAAAGAAAATTGGACTTGCAAAACAATCATTTTGTAAAGATGATCATTTAAATGCTGATGAGCTTAATAAGAAGTTTCTCAATATTGAAATGCCTGATGTCAACCACTCATATTACAATAATCAAATTGGTGCTGAAGCTGATACAAGGCAATTTCAATTCATACGGTTTTCCCAATTCGATGTAGCTCAATGTTTTTCATCTATTAAATCAAATTCTATTGGATATGATGAAATTCATCCTAGATTTGTTAAAATCTTGTTGCCCTATTTGATTTCTTATATAACACACTTATTTAATACTATACTAACTACAAGCTCCTTTCCTTCTAGTTGGAAGTATGCTAAAATAATACCGGTCCCTAAAACTAATAATGAATACCGTCCGATAGCAATATTGCCATACCTATCGAAAGTCTTTGAAAAGCTCATTCACAGACAAATGTTGCAACACGTTCTTGATGAGGGACTACTCACCAGTTTTCAATCTGGTTTTAGACCGCAACATAGTTGTCTAACTGCTCTTGCGGATGTTGTTGAAGATATAAGGAGTAACATTGATGATGATCAAGTCGGTTTCTTAGTACTACTAGATCATTCGAAAGCTTTTGACACAGTTCATCATGATACATTGTGTGATAAGTTACGTTATTTTTTCAATTTCTCGTCAACCTCTACCAAGCTCATCTCGACATATTTAAGTAATAGATACCAAGCTGTTTTTGATAAAAATCAACACTCATCGTGGTTGCCAGTTGCAAGAGGTGTTCCTCAGGGATCAATTCTTGGCCCACTGCTTTACTCAATGTACTCTAACGATTTGCCGAAACATCTTAACTTCATGCGGATACAGATGTATGCTGATGATGTTCAGCTTTTTATAGGGTGTCGAAAATCTTTAATAAATGAATGCGTAACTAAGATTAACTCTGATCTATTAAATGTATTTAAGTGGGCGACTGCAAATGGATTACGGTTAAACTCTTCCAAATCTAAGTGTATCCCTATATCAAGAACATCTTTGGAATCCCTTGACCATCTCGGAGTATTTCTTGGATCTTCTAAAATAGATATGGTACCGTCTGCGAAAAATCTGGGGGTCACTTTCACTACAACATTTACGTGGTCTGAACATATAAAAATTGCAACTGGGAAAATTTATGGTATGCTGAGGACATTATGGACAAATCAGTATTTCACACCCATTAAGATCAGAATGTTACTGGCAAAAACGTATCTTGTTCCTGCACTCTTATATGGTTGTGAGTTATTTGCTAATTGTGACTCAACTGATAAACGCATACTTAGAACAACATACAATAATATTGCTAGATATGTATTTGGCCTGAAAAGATATGATAGAGTCTCACATTTCTCAAAGAAACTGTTTGGTGTAACACTTGACAATCTATTAAAATGCAGAAGTCTTTTATTCTTACACAAAATTATCAATACAAAACAGCCTCATTATCTTTTTCAAAAACTAAGGTTTGCAAGATCCAAAAGAGGCAAAATTATAATTCAAATTCGTCACAAATATGATATATCGAAAAAACAATTTTTTATCCCTACTATTAAACTCTGGAACAAACTTCCCCATGATATACAAATTATAGGCAACGCAATACAATTTAAAAAATCAATTTTTAGCTATTTTGAAAATAAATAAATTTTTATGAAAGGTTCTTTTTTTAACTAACTTTATAGACCCAAATTCATAAACATGTTGTTGATTTGATAGGTCCTATAAATCAAATTAATTTGGAAAACCACAACAAATTTTCTTTATTTGATTGTTATGTAAACCAATGGAATGTTATGCATTTGGGTAATAATCTTTAATTTAATTATAATTATAATCATATTGTAACTTTTATCAATTTCAATGTCATAATTGTATTATCTTTATTTATTTTTATGTATCTGTTTTAGTAATTAATGTTAATCAAAAACCTAATGTGCCACTTGATCTTTTTCCAGTGCTAAATCTAAAAGATATTATATCTTACTGCACTGGTGTTCAATTTTAATAATAATAATAATAATAATAATAATAATAATAATAATAATAATAATTGCCAACTGTTCAAAAAATAATACACTGGCAGAGCACTGATTTTATAAAAATTACAATATTTTGTTAAAATAAGCTTTAAACTCAGAAGGTCTCGAGTTGGATACCGTTCACGGCTATGCATTTTTTTTTATAAAATGAATTTCTTTTTATAAAATTATAATTTTTTTTTCTATAAATTTTTTTATAAAATTATATTTTTTTTATTAAATTGAATTTTTTTAATAAAATAATTTTATTTTTTTTTTAAGACAAGCAACACAGGAAATTCTTCCTATTAATTAACGTGTTGCTTCCTTTGGAAAGGGGATAGAGAAGAAGTGAAAGTTGGTGAAAGATGAAGGGCTTCAAATATGGCAACACTGTAATTGCGCGAGATGTTGAATTTTAGAATAGTTGTTCCGCGCCATCTTATGGTGAGTTGGCGAACTATGTTGAAGCTTTTTAGTTCATAGCCCTGTTATATTATTTTACTTCGGTAGGGTTAAGTGCTATGGGAACACCGAAGGAGGACACTGCGATGTATATGAGGTATAGAAAAGCTCATACATATTACTATTTTTCATAAATTGATGTTGCCTTGGTTTGGGCTCGAACCCGCAACCTCACGTGTAACAGTCCAACGCGCTTACCATTACACCACAGCGCCCATTTACATCTTTTTGACGCTATACACCATTTCCAATTGTATCAATTGTTTTTAAGATTTATCAATTGTGTTTCAGAAATAATTAATTGTATTTTAGAACTTATGAATTATTTTTCAGATTTATGAATTGTTTTTCAGAACTAGTCAATTGAATTGATAAAACTGAAATAGCAATTGTATTTCAGAAATTATCAAACTGTATTTCAGAAATTATCAATTGTATTTCAGAAATTATGAAATGTATTTAATAAATTTTTCTCTATTAACTATGAAATACAATTAGGGTTTGGGATTCGGGAATCCCGGGAAAAGTTTGCCGGGAATTTCCGGGAAGATAATATATTTTTCCCGGGAAAACGGGAAATTTTAAAAATATTAAATTTTTTAAATTGTTTTTGTTTGGAATAGGATTTTTTAATTTTAGTCATAAAAAACATTTTAAATACCAAAACAAAAATGTCATTAGCTGTGTTTTCGACTTAACTATATCCGTTAACTCATAAAAAAGCTCAAAGTACATAAAAACGTGTTTAAGACGAAAACTAACACATGACTTTTCGTATGCACGTTAACTTCCAACACGGATAATTATCAACGTTGAAAACTCAACATTTATACATTTTCACGTCTAACGTAACTTATTCGCGTTACTTCCTAAAAACTTTTCCTAACGTACGTTCGATTATAACGGAAAAATTATGAACATAACCTGTTTAAAATTTTTTTATACTACAATCGGTTTAATGCAGATTTGCTTTAAATACTTAACGTTGATAGGCATGAGGCAAAATACAGCTATTGTTAAAATCTTTTAAAAGGGAATACATTTATTTGACACACAAATAAAATATTTGCCAAGTAATTAGGAGCATTTCAACTAATAAAGATTTTTCACATAACTTATTCAAAAATAAAGTAGTAAAACCTAAGAACTTGGTAAAATGTTTAAAAGAAATATGAAAAAAAAGCTTTGTTTCTTACAAATAATCGCCCTTACTATCTAAATTTTTCAAATGTATAATTTAGGTAAAGTCGACTTTAGTTAAAATATTGGGTGGCAGTATACCTTGACTTGGTTTATTTTTGGAGCATTCTGATTGGTTAATTTATTTTCAACCAATCAAAATATTTGAAAATATAAATATTTTTGTAAGGTTTTCATACACAAAGTGAACAAAACCGTTTGATTAAAAATAAAGTCGACTTTAAATTTAAAATACTCCTTCACTAATGGTTAACGGTGGTATCTAAATTTGATTATTCGACATCTAAATTTGGTTCACAAAAAAAAAAAAAAAATTGATGGTCATGCAACTTTTCTTGAAGAAAACAACAACAAGAATAACGTTTCAGCTAAAATTAGCAAAGTACCCGAAGAAAAAAGTATAAGCTGAATAGGCATTAAAGGTTTTATGGTAGGGCAAACATTTCCTGAAATGGTATCCAAATTAGCCGCAGTCAATCCGCATCATAACTACACACAGAAAACAGTCTCAGTTGTGGCCACCGAATTTGTTGCCAATCGAATTCGTGCGGTTACGACAACTATCTTTATATTAAATTATATTTTTCGTCGTGAAAGCCAATATTCGGTTGTCTAATTCAATATTACGTTCCACATAAATATTATTATGTTCCACAAAATTTCATTGAAATTAAAAAAAGCTTTTTTCGAATTTTCTGGTATTGAACCCGGCCACTCCGGTTAATAGTTCACACTCTTACCCACTGCCCCACAACTACTTTTAATTTTCTTAGCCATATTTACTGTTTATACATATGAATATTTTATTTTAATTAAAAAAAAACATATAAATTTTTGTCTTTTCCGGGATTCGAACCCGGAAATCTGGCGTACTAAGCCAACTCCTCACGCACTACACCACAAACACTTAATAATATTAATGACTAATTTTGAATTTATGTGTTTTATTAATACAGTATAAAATTCGTTTATCAATACCAATTAATAGTTGTGTGTGTTATCAATACAATCCACAATTCGGTTGGTTCTACAGAAACTTGAATTAAAGGTCATATTTGATTAGGATACCCGTATTTGTAGTTACCACTTTCGAATATTGAAATTTTTTTAATAAAGGTGATAGATAACACCAATTTTCTTGTATATTCACTAAATAAATGGCTGCTTCTACTGCATAGAATTACTAAACTGATACTAATTTTAAAATTGATTGGAGATACCAATAATTTGTTAAAAGGATTGCTTTTTAGTTCATTTTCCCTATTTTTAATACCTAGTAAAATATTTTTGATGTAGTATTCAATTATAGGTAATTCCAAATAAAATAAAGTCCTGGCAAATTCATTTTAATGGTTTTGATCGAAAGCCAACCAATCTTTTTCCTGGGTGTAGATCTTCATTTATTCGAGAAAGTTTTTATAATAAAAAGCTGGCATTGCAAAAAAATGAATCCGATGTAAAGAACATGATATTAAATTACTACAATCATATCTTTTATCATGTTAAAAGAAATATCGAGCAATATTTCTAACAAAAGGAGATTTACTATAATCTTAGATGAATGGACAAGAATATCACAAAAGAGATATTTGAACATATGTATAAACGGAAATAATTCATTTTATAACCTGGGGTTGGTTTATATATCAGGAAGATGTAATTCTGATGAAATAAGAAGAATTGTAGAAATAAGACTAGAAGAGTTTTATTTGTCTTTGGAAAATAACATTGTCGCCACCATGTCTAATGGGCCAAGTGTGATGAAACGGTTTGTTTCCGACAGTCCAATAGTAGGTGCTTTCTGCTGGAATCATGCAATTCATTTGGCAGTGCTGCGAGTAATTTATGTGAAATCAAATGTTTAACATTCTGATATTTTTTATTTTGAATTCTCACTACACAGATTGCATTTGTACTGAAATAGTGTTTTTTTTTTTAACAAAAATTACTTATATAGGTGGTTTTAATTAACAATTTTGTTCAAAAATATTTTCCGGGATTACCGGGAATCACGGGAATCAAATTTTTTCATTCCCGTTTCCCGGGAAATAAAAAAGTCCGGGAAATCCCAAACCCTAAATACTATCAACAAATTCTGAAATAGATTTGATTATTTCTGAAATAAAATTAATAATTTCTGAAATACATTCGATAATTTCTGAAATACAATTATAATTTCTGAAATACAATTAATAGATTCTGAAATACAGTTA
This sequence comes from Leucophora obtusa, assembly GCA_949987735.1. Lineage (NCBI taxonomy): Eukaryota > Metazoa > Arthropoda > Insecta > Diptera > Anthomyiidae > Leucophora > Leucophora obtusa. Next base: position 302,121,070 of record OX465295.1, on the reverse strand, counting down.
ATATTGTAGTTTCTGATGAGTTACTATATATGACAATATATTGTTTAAATGGCACCATATGGTATGTTGTTTAAATGATATGATATATCAAAGTATATGGTATTATACAATATATAGTAGCATATATTATCATATCTGGAACTATATAAAAAATGTTCATGAGGTACCATATATGAGCATATATTGTTGAAATGGCACCATATATGATAATATATGGTTTAAATGGGACCATATATGGTAATATATTGCTCAAATAACACCATATGTAAATATATAGGGCACTATATATAGTGGCATATATTATCACATCTGGAACTGTATTAAAAATGTTGATCATGAGGTACCATATATGACCAAATATTGTTTAAATGGCATTATATATAGTAATATATAATGCAAATGGCACCATATATGGTAATATATTGTATAAATGACACCATATATCAATATATATGGCACTATATATAGTAGCATATATTATCATATCTGGAACTGTATTAAATATTTTGTTCATAAGGTACCATATATGACCATATATTGTTTAAATGCCACCATATATGATAATATATGGTTTAAATGGCACCATATATGATAACATCTAGTTTAACTAGCGCCATATATAGTTATATATTGTTGAAATGATACCATATATAATTATATATTGCTAAAATGCCACCATATATATTAAGATATATCTCTATATATAACTATATATGCAATAAGATCAGCCATGCTATGTAATATATAATCATATATAACATATCTAATATTATAAAGGCCGATATCTAATTAGATGAAATTATATATGGCATAATATAAGGAAAAAATTTGGAAAAAGACGTCATATATAATTATATATGGATATACATAACGACATGTCTAATTATATATTGTAATATATGCCACATATGATTATATATAATTTTTTTTACTCGGGTAGTTTTACACAGCGGGAGTGTACTCTCAAAAAGAAAAAGTTTGATACCCATATTATCTATGTTAAGTAGTCAGAGGTTCCCAAATCTTTCAAAATGTGGACCTTCGGGAAAAGTCGTCCCAAACCCAAAGAAGGCCGAATGTCGAAAATAGCTGAAACACCCTCTCACTTACATATTATAAGGATTAATATAAAGATTGCGCTTGAAAAAATTGTCCATCACATTTTATGCAATAAATCTTTAAAAATTTCAAATTAAAAATAAAAAATTACTTGTCCCCTAATGAATCTAAATGTTGGTAGTTCCAAAAAATCATATGGATTTTTCATTAGTGGTCCCACTTATGTGTCATCCTACGGACTTTTCAGCAGAAGTGTTAAGATAACAAATATAGGGTTTTAATTTTTCATAACTCTACGTGAAGAAACGATTAGGTTAAATCAAATAATAGCTGTACTTTCGTTGATGCCTATCAACGTTAAGTATTTGTAGCAAATCTACGTTAAACTGATTGGAGTATAATTTCTTTTATTTTTCGGCAAAACTTTTGTGGTAGTAACGCGAAAAAGTTACGCTAGGTGTGAAAATGTATAAACGTTGAGTTTTCAACGTTGATAATTATCCACGTTCTAAGTTAACGTGCATACGAAAAGTAATATGTTAGTTTTCGTCTAAAAACGTTTTTATGCACTTTGTGCTTTTTTAAAAGTTAACGGATATAGTTAAGTCGAAAACACAGCTAATATTTGATTATAGCTGTTCATATTAGAGAGTAAACAATATAATATAAGATTATCTGCAATCCCGATTTTCAAAATTTTCTTATTCTGTGCCATACATTATGTGAAGATACCTTTTATGTTCTTTTATTTGCAATATACAATTACACTCACAATATATTTTCCAAAACCCATTGAGGTTTATTTGAAAAGTAATAGGTAAAGTTTGTTTTAAATTGAAGAATCAATTAAAATACATTGAAACATATTGTTTAACTTTTTTTTATCAGTCAATAAAAAACAAACTACAAAAAATACGTATCGTCTGTAGGAGTTGATATTTTCAGTCAAATGGTCTATTTTTAGTTTTCAATTTTAAGAAAAAATAATTTAAATAATTTCGTTGTTTTCTGTTATAAAACAAAAAAATTCAAATATTTTTGGTTTTCTTTTTTGTTAAAATAGTTTGTTTATATACAAAATTATTTGAATTCAAATTGCAAGAAATTCTTTACTTACACACACACAAAAAATTTATGAATGAGTGTGTTGTGTGTGTAGTGTTTTGAAAATTCAAACAAAAAAAAACTTTCAAATATGATAAAACAAACTATATAATCGTTTTTTTCTAACGTTTTGTCAGTTAAAAATTGATGATTGTTTTAACAGACTTTTCAATTGTTTTTATTTCTTTAATGGATTGCTTAAACAATGTTTGAAAATAGATAGCAAAATGGTTTGAATATAATGAAAAACGAGTAAAAAGGTTAAAGTCGGGCATGCCGACTATACAATACCCTACACCAGTCTGGGTAAAAGCCAACTAATGTTTGGATCCGAAATTCGAATGGGCTAAAATGGGGCTTGTGTCAAAATTTTTTATAATGTGAGTCAGCGCACCAAATTTCATCAAAATATCTTAATATTTGCGACCTGCAGCGTATAAAACATATAATTTTGGTAGGACCCTTATATGGGCACTAGGTCTAAACATGGACCGATGTTCACCAAAATCAACAGGCTTCATCCTTGTTCCGACATAAGTGGGTGTACCATATTTCATCAAAATATCTTAATATTTGCGACCTGTAGAGTGCGCACAAGAATGCATGGACAGATAAACAGAAGGACGGACATCGTTAAATCGAAATAAAAACTTTTTACTCGTTTAATTGTGTTTTCAATTAATTTAATGTGTATTTTAGATTGTTTTGACGGATAAAATATTGTGAGTGTACATATAATTGATCAAACTTTATCTGGTTGCAAATAAATTTCTATATTGCTTTGAATAAAACTATATAAACTGAATCATAAATAATTATTTAGTATATCAAAAAAAAATATATTGAGTTAAATACGACTATACAATAATTCAATGCAAAATTAAAAAGCTGAACTTAATTCAAAAAATCTGCTGAATATAATTTCAATTTTAAAAACAAAACAAAAAAACAAAATTTTATAACCTCATTTTTATTGAGATTATTACATAATTATTTACAAATTTGTATAACCTACACCACTACGTGATCAGGGTATTATAAGTTTCTGCTGATGTTTGTAACACCAAAAAATAGTGGTCCTAGACCCGCCTTATAGTATACCGACCGGCTCAGAATTATTTCGATTTAACGATGTCCGTCCGTCCCTCCGTCCGTCTGTCTGTCCATGCATTCTTGTGCGCACTCTACAGGCCGCAAATATTAAGATATTTTGATGAAGCTTGGTACACCGACTTATGTCGGCCCTAGGACAAAGCCTATTGATTTTGGTGAACATCGGTCCTAGTGCCCATATAAGGGTCCCCCCAAAATTGGCTTGGTTACAAACTGCAGGTCGCAAATATTAAGATATTTTGATGAAATTTGGTACACCGACCTATGTCAGCCCAAGGACGAAGCCCATTGAGTTTGGTTACCACCGGTCCATGTTTAGACCTAGTGCCCCCCAAAATTGGCTTGGTGACAAACTGCAGGTCGCAAATATTAGGATATTTTAATGAAATTTGGTTCGCTGACTCACATGATCCCGAGAACAAAGCCGATAGATTCTAGATAGATTCGGTCTATATTTGGACCTATCTCCCATATGGGCTATACCCAGTGTAGAAAATCATTACCAGATATGTGGTTATATAACTACATACTTGGTAGTGGTAACTAGTTACTTTTGTTATTACATTTCTTATTTAATTTATATGGCGATGTCGCGAAAAATAATGAGTTATTGCTACACACCAGCATACAAAAAATCAAAAAATATATCGTTACCTACCAATACTGACAAAAATAATGAGTCTAAAAATAGATTTTCAAAAAAATAAATTTTATAAAAAAAAATATTTTTATGTATTTTTTTTGTAAATAAAATTTCCTGGTGCGGGAATCGAACCTGGGTCTACAGATTGCCAGTCAATAGCTCTACCATATGAGCTATATCGACATGTAATATTTAATAGATAAACACCTAATTGACCTGCTGCACACAAGTAAGCTTAAGCCAGTATGACACTTGCTAGTTTCAGTATTAATAATCCAAAATAGAAGAGAGCACGAATTTCCTTATGTGAGAAATAATGTGTGTGAAAAGAACAACTATATCTAAAAACTATCAAACTGTCAAATTGATGTTGGTAATGCAGTACCCTTCATATGATTTGCATTGATGGTGCAAAAAACTAGAATCTAGAAACTAGCAAGTGTCATATAGGCTTTACTCGCCAACATACAAAAAATTGAAAAATATGTGGTTACATATATCCTTACCAGTGTTTAAAAAATATTGAGTCTAAAAATAGATTTCAAAAAATTTAAAAAAAAATCCAGAAAATTATTTTCTATTTGAAATAATGATAAAAATAAGTCCTTATCAGTAACTCATTACTATATGTTTTAAAATAATGCAGAAGGTAAGTGGATGTCATTACTGGTGGTACAAAAAATAATGATATGTCATTACCGTTTCTACACTGGGTATTTACGATTTTCTCCGCTTTTATAATTTTATAGAAAATTTTGACACAAGTCCCATTTTAACCCATTCGAATTTGGGATCCAAACATTAGTTGGCTTTTAACCAGATGGTGTAGGGTATTGTATAGTCGGCATGCCCGACTTTGACGTTTTTGTTATTTTTATTTTACAAAAGTTTTTAACTACTCTGGTACCGTTTCCATCAATGCGTTTTTGGTATTATTTAATATCCCAGTATAGAAAATCGTTACCAGATGTGGTTATGTAACTATATACCTGGTAATGTTAACTATAATTAATATCGCGAAAAATAATGAGTTATGGTTACACACCAGCATACGAAAAATATGTCGTTACCTATGTGCTTACGAGTATTGACAAAAATAATGATTCTAAAAATAGATTTTCAAAAAAATAAGTTTTATAAAAAAAAATTTTTTTTATTGTAAAATTTTTTTTTAAATAAAATTTTCTCGTGCGGTAATCGAACCTGGGCAGTTTATAGCTCTACCATCTGAGCTTTCTTGACATATTTGATAGACAAAAACATAATTGACCTGCTGCGCACGAGTCAGCTTACTCTCCAACATACAGAAAATCGAAAAATATGTAGCTACATATATCCTTAACAGTGTTGAAAAAATATTGAGTCTAAAAACAGATTTCAAAAAAATTTAAAAAAAAATCTAGCAAATTACTTTCTGTTTGAAAGAATGATAAAAATTAGTCATTATCAGTAACTCATTATTTTTTATTTTGAAATATTGGAACAAGTAACTAGTTATTAGTAACTCTATATTATATGTTTTAAAGTAATGCAGAAAATAAGTCGGTGTCATTACTGGTAGTCCAAAAAATAATGATATGTCATTACCGTTTCAACACTGGGATGCTTCCAGTTTAACGGATAAATACATGACATAATAGTATCAAACAGACGAGTAATATATGGCAAAATCAAGGGCAAAAGTAGTCTTAAAAATTTTGGGTGTAAGTTAAAACTGATGAAGGGAATCTGGAAAATTCCCGAATCGATTGTCTTTTCATTCATGAAAGTGTAGAGGTTTTTGAAAGCAAACACTCTGTCAGAAGAATATCCTGATAAAGAAAAGTAGCAGATTTTGGAAAAAAGTACTTATTATGTTAATTCATAATATCAATTTATCAATTAAAAAGGTCAAAAAATAGAAATTTTTAAATCAAAATTAAAAACCAACACCCATAAAAACTCTTACAGTTTTTATTATTTGCAACCTATAACAATACTAGCACTAATATTTCTGCATTTAACAATTTTTTGCATCTGTTTTTATTTTAGAGATATTAACAACGAATTTTTAAAAGTACCAAGGTATACGACATTCCCTTATATACAAAATGACCCAAGTGACCAATGAAGAAGGTTAAGTGAGGGCTAAAAATTATACGGATATGGTTCGTTTTTAAAATAACTAATATGACTCAATTCATATTAGTTTCATATAACATAAATTTTTGCCTTCGAGTACAGAGTACATTCATCAAGCATTGTAATTACCCAATGAAAAATAGTTTTACAATCATCAACATACCCAGAAAATAAATTCGCTCAGAGAACCGAATTTGTTGACAATCGAAAAATTTACTAGCAGTAACTGTATTTCTCAGTTAAAACTGCATGATTATTATGGATTAAATCGAAATTATGTTATCACATTACCTGACTCTGCAGCTACAATAATAACTTTTTAACCGATTATTGGCTACAAGGCAACTTTCCTTGCAAATTTTGTACTATAAAAACGAAAGACCTAAGAAGCAAACTTCTTGTATAAGAAAAACAATTTTATAACATCTCATCGCATTAAACGAGTAGAATTTTTTTATTTGGCTACTTTAGTTTTCAATTTCTACATTTATAAAACAAATGATCTTAACAGAAATACTTAAAGTCAAATTCTACTATTAACAAGGAAGGTATCCCTGTGGGTTCCCTACGATTTTAATAAAATTTGGATATATAATAGAGAAGAAGAAAGTAAGTTTATTTTTAGCGGCTCAAAAATTAACCAGCTTTTTTTGTATAGAAAATATAAATTTTGATACCCACATCTTCTATATCGAGCAAAAAAGCTATATGGGAAAAGTCGTCTTAAAACCTAACGTAAACAGCTCAGACAACATCCAGATTCATTGTCCCCTGACGAGTTCCTTAGGCAAGAATGAAATCCGGATAGGGACATGCCTCCAACAGATTATTTTTCACAATTTGTAAAATACGTTTGGGATTTTAGCATATTTAATTCCTTTAATGCAATTAATGTATGTTCCGATAAAAATAAAAAAAAACTCAATCTTGTTGAAATTATAAGAAAAAAAATTTAAAAATAGAAAAATTGGGTAACTTTTACACTGCTTTTTAACACCTAAACATGAGTTAGGGCTGGTATAATAATACGTGTAAATTGTTCTTTTTTTCTCAATCACAAATCAAAACCCTTTAAGATCGGAGAGAACGCAATGGGATTACCTCCCTGTAAATGATTATATAAAGTTATTGCCAACACACAAAAAAAAAAAAAAAAACAGGAAGTATTTTTGTAAACAGTTTAATAAAATCTTAATATTCTTTTAGGCATGCAATACCAAAAAGCAACTGATAAAAAACATGCAACTGCTTTTTTATAACTTTTTTTATTCAAATATTGAATTTATTAATTTCTTACAAACACTCATCATCATTAGCAACATCACTTGGCTGATGATGGCTGATACAACATAGTAGCAGTGTACGAGGTAGGGTTATAAAGTTTTAGTCGGAGTATGAAATTTGTTATTTAGTAGATGAGTGATTTTTAAATCACTTTTGAAATTTTTTTACCACCTTCGTTAGTTCAACTATTTTTTAATTTCCATATTCTTGAAAATGGTTCTCTATCATCAGTTTTACTAACAAGTTCTTGTTTTATGATTTTGGTATGTTAACATGCCACATGTGCTCTAGTTGCCATAAATTTCATCTTCGAATTCATATTTGTACAAAATATAGAGAAGCACTTATAAATATTTGCAAGGAAATATGTATGTTTTTGGCCAAAAAATTAAAAAATCAAATAACGTTTTATATAAAATTTTAAATATTTAATTAAAAACTCGAATATTTATTACAATATAATCAATGGCTTTCATTGGAGTAAAATTTAATACGTGCTAGAAGCTATGTGCGTGATTTTTGTTAAACTCTTACCAAATGTTTAATACAAATAAGTTACACCCTACTATATTTGTGTGTAACTATTTGAATTTTTGGCCCCCTTGAGCTGGAATTCAGCAAAAGAAAATTCTGTTAAAAACCATCATATAAAATATTTTTTGAGTGGGTGTTTTTTTTTTGCTGTTGTTGCTATTCATTTGTTTTAATGCAATATTTCACCTAGAAGCTTTTCTTTGACTGGTGGAGTGATGGCATTAAAGATATATGACTGGTTGACGTGCTCATAAAGTTTTCAAATATGTACATCTGCTAATTTGCATGAGTTGTTAGTTATCGTTTGGTGGCATACAATATTTATGAACATTTTTTATTTATTATAGAAAATAAAACCTGAAAACAATTCCTAATGACCAACTAAACATAATATAAAATGCGAAAATTTGTGTTAAAACAATGAAATTTCATATACTTAAGAACAAAAATCAGGCCAAACTGCATTTTAGCGGGCGCAAGAAAAACAACACTCATGACCACCTCCGGAAAAAAAACAGATATTAATAGCGCTCCGGGGGCAAAAACCGGTGTGCATTAGAGCACCCATATATGCAAAAGTGTTGTTTTTCCAACTCCCCGCACATCTTCGGATATGTTGAGAGTAAAAAATAAGATCTGTGAGAAAATAGATCACATTTATGTCCTCAAAATTACCCTAAAAAAGTTCATGGGTTTATCCATCTATAACTTTTAAACTACAAGCTTCTGGTGATTAAGTTACATAGCTGTTGTATAGACAATGCAAAATCAAACATTTACTTTAACGCTCCCATGACTGTTAGTTGTATTTTAAGCAGTAAACATCAAAATTTGTGTCAAAACTAAATTCTTAATGTCTGTTACTTAATTTTGGAGATCTGTAAATAAGTATACTCTTCATCATATAATAAGGAATTTAACGTATATTAAAAGCAAATTAAGCTTTTTTAAATATTTCTTCCGTTACATGACAGAAAGGCTAAAAGCTGATTCTGAGTTATAAATTTGTTACATATATGGGTGAAATCAAAAAATGTGATAAATTTTTGGGCCAAATTTGTGAGAAGCAAAAAGTGTTAATATTTCGGTTTTTTCTTAATGGAATCAGTAAGTTTAGTCATTATAAACCTAATTGCAAAAAATCTCTTCTACAAGTTGTCGCAATAACTTTTTTTGCACAATTTTAATTTTTTTTGTTGTAACGGAGTTTACATTTCTGCAAGCAAAAGATTTAACAAAAAAAATTGCGTACGAATTTTCTTCAATTTATTAGTTTTTCGTATTTGGGTTTTCAACTTGCTTTCCAATGATATATAATTTGTGTTTATCAAATTGGCGGTTTCGCGAATAAAAATACAATTCATTCCGCGAAAAAAATTTTTATTTTTTTTTAATTTTGTATTTTTGGTCCTTTTAAATGCTTTTCAAAAATATAAAATTTTTTAAAATCCAAACAGCGGTTGCGCAGTTACAAAATAATATATTAAAAACATAACATTTTACGATCAAAAAAATTCTTAAATCATGTGAAACAAATTTAATTTGTCAAACTAATGTCAGTAATGACTCGGAATATCGATTCAAAACCAGTGAAATGAAAAATCAATCGTTTTTCGCTGCAGCAGCTTAAGGTAAAAAACTGATAACTTTTTTTTTATTTGACGCAAAATTATTAGTTGAATCGTCTTTTGACGCATAAATATTAGTTGAATCACCTCTGTTTATGGTTATTTTAAAATATTTTAAACATTTATCTACATTTATTTGAATGAAACCTGATGCAAACAATTGTGGTTACGGAGTTTACAGTTACGGAGTTTACATTTGGTTACTTTTTTCGTTTTCTTTCAGAAACGCTTTGTCAGAATTTTTTTTCCGAAACAAAATCGCATGATGCCTACAAGGTGAATCCAAATATGACATTGTGTTTCTTACTTGTTAAATAGTTTGGTGTAAAAATTAGGAACGGAGTTTACAACATTTTTTCAAATCTTATTAAAGACATCCTTTTTCATCTCGAGAATATTCCATGCTGCAGAAAAGCTTCAAGTCTGTTATACTGGATGATTACTTATAGTCCAGCGATCATTTGAGTATAAATAACATTATACTTTTCGCAATATAAATAATAGATAACTGCAAAATTCTGGTATATGCATTTTTATCAAATATTATGACGAAAAATCGTTACAGCGTTGAAGTCGTGGTAGCTAAGATATACGAAAAGTTTTTAAAATGTATTAATTTTTGTTAAAAACGGCACTTTTCCTCTTCATAAAAATTCTTACAGTTAGTGTTTAGCTTTATTGGTTATTAAAATATAAGCTATTGAGGTTAAAAAACCTTATGAGTTACTTGTTACGGAGTTTACATTTGGCCTATAAAATTGGTCACAAATTTTATGTATTAACCAAAAATTGGTCAGATTGTTATAAATTTTGTAAAACAGGTTACAATGCAATGACATCGAAATATGTAACTCAAATGTAATCCATGCATTAGAAATTTGGTGGTTACACGGTTTTTATCACATTTTTTGATATCACCCATATGCACTAGGATGTGTTCACCGAACTTATGTAAAATACTACGAGGTACATTTTTGTGGAACAACTTAACACTTTTACTCTTCAACTAAAGGGACTTTTTTGGCCAAAATACCCGTAATTTGAAGAGTTAGAGGGTTAAAATGTTCCAGAAATGTTCCTCGTGGTGTTTTACATAAATCGCTGAACATATCCTATACCTAAAATGGAAGGTTCATATAGTTTCCTCCTAAAATCCAGGTTTGTGGGACATTTGAGCGCCAATTCTGAATAAGCACGAAATTAGCCTTTAAATACATTTTAAGTTTCGACTTATTTCTGGCATTGGATAAATTTTTGTAGAACCTTTTAACCCTCTAGCTCCTCAATTAAAGGGACTTTTTGGCCCGTTTTAAAAAGTGACATAAACGAGCAGTATGTTGAAGAGTTAGTGGGTTAAAATATTCCGCAAAAATATTTGTCATGAAAATTCGCTATTAGCCTCTAAAGATATCAAAGTTGAAAATTTAGTTTCAATGCCTGAAATAAGTCAAAACTTAAAATGTGTTTAAGAGTTAATTACGTTATTATTCAGAATAGGCGCTCAATAGAGCATCCATATGTGCAAAAGTGTTATTTTTTACCTTCCCCGCACTTTCCGGTAGATTGGACTTAAAAAAGTAATATTCCCGCAAAAATTTTTGATCAAAAGTTAATTTTTGTTAATCACTTAGATTATATTATCCCTAAATCGTATGTCCTATTGTCTTTTGTGAGGAGAAATTGTCAGGATTTTAAGGATCATTACACTCGAAAATTATTATATTGTTCTTTGTTAGGTTGAAGTTGGAATATGCTTCTGTTATTTGGAGCCCTTTTAATGCTTGTCATATTAACCGTTTGGAGAGAGTTCAGAGAAGATTTACGAAAATTGCTCTTTCTTCTATTAATTTTACTGAACACGTACCCTATAATATTCGTTGCAATTTAATTAATTTGCAAACACTAAAGAATAGGAGGTCAATCCAATCTCTTTTATTTTTATTTGATATAGTGAATTCAAATATAAAATGCCCTGATTTATTATCACTTATAAATTTTAATGTTCCCTCTAGATCTTTAAGAAACCATGGCTATTTTTTCATAGGTATGCATAAAACGAAATATTCGTTAAATGAACCCTTAATTAGATCTCAGATTAATTTTAATAAATTAGAGAATAATACTGTTTTAGATTTTAGTTATTCAAAAGATATGTTTAAACTTTATTTGAATAATTTGTTTTAGTTTTTTTAATTTTATTTTTAGCGAGTAGTCTGTAAGGATCATTGTTATCCATAGACTTTATAAAATAAAGAAATGAAATTAAAACAGGCTAGTCACCCATGGCTTTTAGCCCTAAAAATGGACTAAAATTAGTTCAAAGCTTCTTTGCGCTATAACTCTTACAATAAACGTTTTACAGAAAACTTCTTAATGGGCATATCTACAGACAATAATTTGGCTAGCATTTTTCTCATACACATACGTATCAATGACACGTCATGGTGATTTAAGTGGTATAATATAAATTTTGATTTTAACCACTTAAATCACCACGACGCGTAATTGAAACATCAAAAGTGCGTATGAGGAAAATTATAGCCTCTTCATTGCCTGTAGATATGCTCATTTATAACTTTTCTTTAAAAATTTTACTTTAAGCGTTATAGGACAAAGGAAATTTGGACTAATTTTAATTCATTTTTAGGGCTTAAAGCAGCGTTTGACTGGCCTATTTTAAACCGAGAGGACCAATTTTTGAGGAGATATTATTTGTTACACCCAATCTACAGGAAAATACGTGGGGAGGTGAAAAAATAAGGTGCACAATTCCATACACATACACTCAACCAAAAAAATCTATAATGGCTACTGAAAATTTTGCTGTTATTACGGGAAATTTAACTGTTTTGAGCCTAGCGGTATTTTTTGCTAATTTTAGCAACACATGTCTGCTGATCTGTAGCACAATGAAATTAGTAGAAAAAATTAGTAGCCGCTACTAAATTTTAGTAAAATTTCTGTAAACTGCAATTCAAAATCGATTTGCTAAAATCGGTTAAAAAACTTACTAAATATCATAATTTTAGTGCAATGAAATTAGTATAAATAATTAGTTGCAGCTACTAAATTGCAGTAAATTGCTGTAAACTGTAATTTAAAATCAATCTGCTGAAATTATCAAAAAAATGTACTAAAAAATAAAAAAACTGTAAAATCTACAAAAAAAAAAAAAAATGAATAAAAAAAAATGTTTTCTTTCGATTGTAACAAGTACTTCGTCGTACTTAAAAAGTCAAAATTGCAAACGAAATTACAACACAATATTCTGGGTGTTATTACCAAACTAAGAATATATCAATAATAACAAATATAATTAGAAATTTTTTAATTCAGTTCAAGACCAATTTCCTTATTATGAATTAACATAATAAGAACTTTTTTCAAAAACTGCTATTTTTCTTCATCAGGTTACTCCCCTGACAAATACTTCACATAGTTTTTGCTTTCAAAAACCTCTACACTTTCAGGAATGAAAAGACGATCGTTTCGGGGATTTTCCAGGTCTCCTTCTTCAGTTTTCTTTCGAAAGTGGTGGCAATAGTGCAATGCAATTTGAAGCATCAAAATCTCATATTAAATGTAATCTGCTACATCAACAAAATGATAATGGAGCAAACAATAAAATATGTTTTCGAAGTCTTTTGCAAAGACATAACCACAATAGAAATATTATGAAAGTTTTTTGTATCATTATATCATTTTGTTGATGTAGCAGATTACATTTAATATGAGATTTTGATGCTTCAAATTGCATTGCACTATTGCCACCACTTTCTAAAGAAAACTGAAGAAGGGGACCTGGAAAATCCCCGAAAGCCTTCAAAAACTCTGTGAAGTATTTGTTAGGAGAGTATCCTGATGAAGAAAAATAGCAGTTTTTGAAAAAAAGTACTTATTATGTAAATTCATAATAAGGAAATTGGCCTCGAACTGAATTAATAAATTCCTAATTTATCAATTAAAACGATCGAAAAAACAATTTTTATTTTTAAATAAAAATTAAAAAACCAACATTTTGTAACAAATATAAACTAAACGAGAATTGTAAAAAATCAATGAATTGTGGTAAATAAAATTTTCTAAATTATATTTTTCTGCTAAATTTAGCACTCGGTTTTGAAAAACTAGTAAAATGTTGAAATCAGCAGCGAAAATTAGTAAAAAAAAATCCGTAATTTGAAATATGAGAATATCAAAAATGATTACTAAAAATAAAAATTGTACTAAAAATCAGTATAAAAATTGTATGGTGCGATTGGAAACTGTTTACAAATTTTTCTAGTAACTTTTTTATCTGAGTGTACATATGGGTGCTCAGTGTGCATACCTACATTCAAGTTTGGATACTCAAATGAAAGGAAATTTCCTCACGATTCCAAAACGTGCTCAGTAGACTGGTCAAAAAAAAAAAAAAGTTGGAATTCTCACGCTCCACAACCCTAAAAATATGCCACTATGAAAATAAATGTGGTTTGATAAAAAAATCACCAAAAAAGTTTTGTTTTGAGCTTGCACATCGCAATTGAAGTTTCGAGGTTGTACTTGTTCTATTATTTTGAACTTATTAAAAATAATGGAATAAATGAGACAAATTAAAACTAATAGAAATGGGTCCATATTTTGACCTATCGTCCATATGGACTATATTCCCGGCTTTCCCTTAAATTCACCTAACTTTAGACAAAATTAAAATTTCTTACACTTTTTCTATTTTTTTTGCCATTATGTGGATTGTTATTCATGTTGAGTTTTCTGTTTTCCTTTTAAATAAAAGTAACAAACAGTAAACCAACCTTGGGAGTATATTTATTTCCTTGAGCGTATTTTATTTTTCTGCGGGAATTCCCAGGAACTAGGTAAATTTTAAAACGTATTCCGCCTTTACGGGTAATCGGAAAGTTCGGGAAAAGAAAAAACACTAATAGTTACCCTGTGGGAAAATAGGTGTCAGTTGTGATGCGAGCACCTATCCCGTGACCGGTGAAAACAGGACCGGTCTAAAAGAACCCATTCTGTATATCGTGCCCGGTGAAAACAGGACCGGTCTGAAAAGACCTGTCCCATGACTAGTCGAAACAGGACCGGTCTGAAAGTACCTAACCGGTGACCTGTCCCGTAACCGATGAAAACAGGACTGGTCTCAAAGTACCGGTCCTGCGACTGGTGAAAAGAGCACACGTCTGAAAGTACCTGCCCCGTGACAAGTGAAAATGGGACTGAACCAGACATTCCAGTGGTACAAATATTAGAGTTGTCAATTATTCGGGTATTTATTTTGATCGATTAAACGATCAAAACAATTTTGATCGAACGATTATATGATTAATTATGAAGTTATTGGATTAATACTTAACGTGTTGAGTAGGCGCTTAGTAAACAGATCATTCTCCAGATTGTTGTACAACTGCTGCGGAACTCTTGTATGTACAGTGGGGCGCACTGGTGAGAGCATGTTAGTATTTCAGGAAATTTAAGTCCCGAAAAATGTCTGACACGGGGATTAAATTGTATTTTTCTAAACACAAACTGTGAGCTAAATCCAAATCTGGCATCTGTGGAAAAATATAGTGTTTTTTATCAAAATATTTCGAATTGTATTTTCCTTGAAAATGCTTTTTGAATTTTTTTAGAAAGCTTTTTATACTTGGAAATATCATTCGTTAAAATTTCATATTAAAGCATTTTTTTCTTCAATTTTGCTTTTAAACTAACCAATAAATATTGAAAAACTAAAAATTCAAGTGCTTTAAAAATTTCATGTATTAAACTTCTTTGAAAGCCATTTGTTTCAGTTAAAATCAAATTCACAAATTGAGATAACTTTTTGGAAATTCTGTTTGCATTTTCTGTCGGCAATAAATACCCAAATATAAATAAAGTGATATTAATTTATGATCTAGAGTCAAACTAGAATAACACTCATTTACTTAAATAACAGATCAACTAAACATTTCCCACATTCAAATATAAATAATTTTAAAACTTCATAAAAATCAGGCATTTGACTGAACTAAAACAAGATTTGTAGAATTTAATTTCTGGGTAAAATGTATTTCGAATAATAAGAACTTTAATCTAAATTTATACTTAATAGGAATTACATGCAAATGCATATTTTTTCGATAGTCCAAAATTAATGTGGTCCAAAAATTTGTCCGAATCATCAAATTTAGAACAAAATGACATCGTTCCATAGTTGCATGTTTTGACAAAAATTCATGTTTTGCATACTATGACAGGTGCTTTTTCGTCAGTCCTGTGACATGTTATTTTGTGTTAATCATGTGGCAGGTTCTTCTGCGTCAGTTATGTGACAGGTTCTTTTGGGTTAGTCCTGTGACAGGTTCATTTAAGTCAATCCTGTGACAGGTTCTTTCCTTTCAGTCCAGTGACAAGTTCTTTTGTATCAGTCCTGTGACTGGTCTTTTTGCGTCGGTCCTGTGACACGCCACAAGGGGCAATTGACCCCCTCCTAGGACAAGCCCATGTAAAATTTACCGGTCCTTTTCATATAAGGACCGCTCCCCGTCACCAAGGACCGGTCGCGTGACGTGTCCGGTGACCGGTTTTTCCCACAGGGTCACCAGAGGATTATAATGTTGATAAAGTTAATTTAAGTTAAAATTATTTTCAATATCTAATCAATATGAAGAACATAAGATGTTTTTACTGTAAGATAATTATGTATCGGTAGACTGAAATAAATAAATAAAAAATTCCAGATATAATTCGGTAAACAAATTTTATCGATTTTTTTAGAAATTGAATTATTATGGATGATAGAATTATTTTTTAAAGGTCTGAAAATATGACTATAATTAAAAAATGAATTAATTTTTGTAATTAGTTTTTAAAAAAATTTAATTTTATTATGGGTGCATAATCTAGAAATGCGGGATTTTTGTAAAATTTTGCGCATTTATTGTAAAACATTAGTACAATATAGATTTATTCAAAGTATTGCCCGTCGTTAGCTATGACCTTTTTCCATCTTTCTAGTAACATATGGATTCCGCGCCAAAAGAACTGCTAAATTTTTTAGGCCTAGAACGTATTAATCCAATTTCGGATATCCTATTTTGAAGTGAAGCTTATTCCAGTGAGAGTGTTACGCATCGATCGAAACAAATGGTAGTCGGACGGGGCAAGGTTTGTACTATAAGGCGGGTGGGGCAAAACTTACCAACCACTATTTTCTAAATAGTTTTTAACCGGTCTTGCAACATGCGGTTAAACGTTGTCACGATGTAATATTACGGCTTCAGGTCTGGTCGCATATTCCGGGCGTTTTTCGGTCAATGCTCGCTTCAAAATTCCAGGGTTCGATCAGTTTAATTGATAATTTTGAATTCTACATAATCCAATGTTTTTCTTGAAAAAAATTAAATATATTAGACCGAATGAAACATAGGTAAATGTGATATATATAGTCATGGAAATTATTGCTTCAATTCCGGGTAATTAGTAGGAGGGTATGGTGTAGTGTGAAATATTCTATAATTTTGAAAAATCCCTCAAAAATTTCAGTAGCCTTAAAATAAACCAAACATATATTCATTGCACCTTTTAATGCGGGATAAATTTTACAATTTAGCACACATTTTCCTACTGACAGAAGCCTTACTGGCTTCTGTCAGTAGTTAAAATGTGGAATTGTTACAACTAAAGTAATGTAAGAAGTTTTTTAAGTAAACTCTTTCTTTTTCTGTCATTTAAATGTAAGAAATAAAATGACGATTTTTACGATTTTTTTTGCTCAAAATTAGTTGGCAGCACTGCTGGCAACACTATTGTTTATTTTTTCTCTTCTCCCAAATAAGTCGCAAGAGATTGACTCGGTAATCGGAAGTGAAAATTTATTTTCCTAAATTAGAGAACTTATGACATGGATAAGTTTAAAAGTGATTAATTTTTTTTGTTTTATAAAGCAAATAAGTCAAATATAGTTCACATCATCTGCATATCACAATGTTTTGCTTTTCTTGCTAATTTTTTTTTTCTACGGTTTTTTCTTTTTTTAATTTAACGGGTTTTCACAAATTAGCTCAAAATCCTGCAATAAGACTGTTGTAAAAGTTTATGAATTACGCTGTACATCTTTAATTTATAATTTCCATAATTATGTAGTTTGTTTATTAACTTAAACATAAACAAATAAACACAAATTTCACACATTATAAATTCAAAGTAAATGAGAAATCAAAGTAAAATATTTAATGAAAATTTATTAAAATGCTTAATATATTCAGGTTTTTTTATTTCTAAAACCGCAAAAGATTTTTTTATTTTAATACGAAATACAATAACTCATTGCATAATTTGCATCATAAATTTATTTAAATTGAAATAAATGGAAATATACTTGTACAACCAATATTTATAATTTAAAGGCAATACAAAAATGCATCTAACAATAATGAGTTTTTATTTTTCAAATTTGTTTTATTTATAGTTTTTTTTTCTTATTAACTAATAGAATTATTAACAAATATTTATTGCAAATAACAAGCAGTTAATTAACATTTTTTTCACAATCAAATCAAATTAAACGCAATCAAAAACAAAAACATTATACAAAAATACTGTAAAAAATTGCAAAAATTATAAATAAATCGAAATTAAAAAAAAACTTAAAATTTGTTCACGCTAACAAAAAAAAAAAAAAAACAATTAGTTAATACAGCATAGTTAGGAATTACTCATTTTGAAACTAAGACTAAACTGTGTAAAATAAGGTGGTAAATATTTAAGTTTCGCTTTATAACACCGGGGTTCCCTCAACAATAATGGGATCTCAATGAAACTCAGATATGTAATAAAGAAGAATAAAATAAGAAGTACCTATGCACGAAAACTGAAAAATTTCAGAAATGTTTTCATGCAAAAACTGGGTAATTTTTTAGCTCTATTCTAAATCTCTAAACATGAGGTTGTTGTCTCTTTTATAATTTTCATCTACCTATCGTATATACAAATTTCACTTCCACATTTTTAATACAATACCAGAGTATAATATTTTATTAATAAATGCCAACCTTCTTCAATTTAACTAAACAGTAATAGAGTAATATCTTCTTTTTGGATTAGCATTAACAGTAACTAATTTAAAAACAAAATTGTTTGAAAAAATTAACAAAGCAAGCAATATTAGCCGACAGCCACAACTTAAACAAAAAGTTATTTCTCAACAATAATTAAAATTAATCAATTGAAAATGTAAGTTTATACTTATTAACTTAATAGATGTGTTGGTAATAAGATGAAAACAAAAGAAAAAAAAATCAAAAATATTTTATACTTACAGTACTATTCGCTTAAAATCACAACTCTTAGTTGCATACTCGCACAAATTTTTTTTAAAATAGAACTGATTTGGAAGATGGAAACGCAAAAATTCGTATGAATGGTTGTGTATTTGAATTCCATAGGTTAGCATCTAACGACAACATATTTGGAACCGTTTTCCATATTTTCCTTTAATACATTTATTTGAATTGTTATACCCTACACCACTATGTGGTCAGGGTATTATAAGTTTGTGCTGATGTTTGTAACACCAAAAAATATTGGTCCTAGACCCACCTTATAGTATACCGATCGGCTCAGAATTTTTTTTTATTTCGATTTAACGATGTCCGTCTGTCCGTCCGTCCGTCAGTCTGTCTGTCCATGCATTCTTGTGCGCACTCTACAGGTCGCAAATATTAAGATATTTTGATGAAACTCGGTACACCGACTTATGTCTGCCCAAGGATGACGGCTATTGAGTTTGGTTAAAATCGGTCCATGTTTAGACCTAGTGCCCATATAAGGGTCCTACTAAAATTATATTGTTTATACGCTGCAGGTCGTAAATATTAAGACATTTTGATGAAATTTGGTACACGGACCTACGTTAGCCCAATAACGCAGCCTATTGATTTTGGTGAACATCGGTCCATGTTTAGACCTAGGGTCCCCCCAAAATTGGCTTGGTTACAAACTGCAGGTCGCAAATATTAAGATATTTTAATGAAATTTGGTGCGCTGACTCACATTATAGAAAATTTTGACACAAGCCCCATTTTAACCCATTCGAATTTCGGATCCAAACATTAGTTGGCTTTTAACCAAACTGGAGTAGGGTATTGTATAGTCGGCATGCCCGACTTTAACCTTTTTACTCGTTATTTTTATGGTAAAAAGAAATTAATTTTAAGTTGATTTTACGGTTTTTTATAGTCAATTATTGATAGTCAAAAACAAATCAAAAAATTGTTCAATTAAATGAAAATGTGAGTAGATCGGTTTTTAACTGAATTTTATTCGTTTTAAATTGTATTTTTAGTTAATTTTACATTCAAAATAATTTGTGTGTACCATTTCCTGTTATTTTAGCAGAATTTTTACCTATTAGTATGGTCTTTTTTAGAGAAAATAACAGAAAAATTAGTTCAACTTAATCAGAACGCGTTTAGGTCTGTGTACCAATTTTCATGGAAATATCTTCGTATTTGCGACCTGCAGCGTGTAAACAAACAAATTTTGGGGGGATACCCTTATATGGGCACTAGATCTAAACATGGACCGATTTTGACTGTCGTATAGTGTTATTGTTATGGGAAGTGTTATATCTGTCAAAAACAATTTATACGTGTCCCAGCGTTTCGCTGGGTCACGTCTAGGAATCGAGATATATCTTTTTTTGACATAACTCGAGAACCACTAGTCTGATTTTGCTCAAACAATTTTAAAAAAATTAAAAATTACAATTCCTTTAATCTGTTCATATAACGTTTTTCTATATACCCAATAGTTAAGCCGGTAAAAATAAATGTTTGTTACCGCTACCATAAAAATCAATAACCTTTTGTTTATTACTTTTTTTTAATATTTTAGGCAAAAAATATTTTTTTCTTCATACATTTATTTTTACCGACAAAACTGTTGAGTTTGTTTGAGCAAAATCGGACTAGTGGTTCTGGAGTTATGTCAAAAAAAAGACCACCAAAGGTCAAATCCATATATCTCGATTCCTAGAGGTGACCCAGCGAAACGCCGGGACACGTATAACTTCTTTTTTACCGATATAACTTTCCCCGGTAGTTTGAACACTTCCCGATCACTGACCCCTACCATTTGTCTCACAGTGTAATCAAAGGATACGTCCTTGGGCCGACGTAAGTCGGTGTATCAAATTTCATCTACATATCTTAATATTTACGACCTGTAGAGTACATTGACAGGCAGACGGGCATCGTTAAATCGAAATAAAAAGTAACTCTGAGTCAATCGGTATACTATAAGGTGGTTCTGGATCCAATAGTTTTTGTTGTTACAAACATCAGCACTAGTCCTGGTAAAAATATGAGTAGTGGGTATCGAGTATTTGTCTCTTTTTTTGGGTACGCGATAATCCAAACTACTTATCGATATTATCAGAGTTGCCACATTTACCACAAAAATATGACTCTGCTAAAATATTTGCCACAAAATTACAACTCTGCTAAAAGAAAAAATCAGAAGTAAAATATTTAAAATAATATGTTAAAAAATTATGAAAAACGCAATGAATAGTTGGTGAAAATCTTTAAAAATATTTTTATAAATTTAATATTTGAATAACAATAAACATTTTCAAAGAATTTTACCAAAAAATTTCAAATTTAAAAACCGTTAAAAGTATCGAGTAGTATCGAGTATCCGAATCAAAAATATCGAGTAGTATCGAGTATTGAAAAGTAAGTGAATTTGCCAGCACTAATCAGCACAAACTTATTATACCCTCTAAACGTAGTGGTGTAGGGTATAAAAACACAGCATCACATCACACATTAAAAAAAAAACTAAATTGAAAATACACTCATAAAAAAATGTCCGTACTAATAGGTCAATATTGTGCTGGCGCAAATACATGTACTATTTCCGGTTTTGTACCTATTTGTACGGACTTTTTTAGAGAAAATAACAGAAAAATTAGTTCAATTTAATCAGAACGCGTTTAACAGACTTTTGTACTAACTTTTTTTTATTAGTGTACAACTAAGAAAGAAATAGCAAACAAGTTTCTCGTCAACAAATTAAAAAAGGAGCATAGGGTTCTATTCAAGAATGACAGAGAAGAAATAGAAAATATCTTAAAATCGTAGGTTCATCATCTATACTCATAAAAAAAAGACCGTACAAATAGTTAAAAATTCTGCTAAAATAACAGAAAATAGTACCTGAATTTGCACCAGCAGAAATTTCAATGATGTTGAGAATCATGATCTGCTAAATTTAGGTGAGCTAAATTTTAGGTAAAAGAGTTAGTTCAAATACAATAATTTGCAAGAAATGTTGTTTAATGGAAATGAAAATTACTCAGCTGAAATCAGCGCATGTATTCTGCTAAATTTTAGTTGGTTAAAAACAGGTAAAAAATTCAGTTAACATTCAAAAAGTTTAGAAGAATGTTCGTTTAATAGAAATGAAAGTGGGACAGTTGAAATCAGCAAAACATGCTGCTAAAATTACAATCACTTTTTGTTATTAATTGAATAAAAACAAATTCATGTAAATATTGTTAATTTTATTTTCGAATAAATTACACAATCCAAAAGCACTATCTGCACTAAATATCACTTTTTGTTTCTTGCCAATATGTTTGCCAGCGGAAGTTGTATTATTTGGTTCCTTTTTGCGTCTACATGCAGATAGAATTTAGATGAAAATGTTAAAGGGCTGAAATAAAAGAAAAACAATAATATATTTAAGAGTATTCGCGTAAATAATTATAGTTTATATTATAAAACAAACCTCATTATTTTATTTCTTCAATACAATTTTTAACTGATAAATGTTAATGTCCAATATACCTCCGTTTTCTTTTGCGTTTCTTTGCTGACTAAAAAATGCTCTTATATTATTTTATTTACTAGAACTTTCTTAACAAGCGCCATATTATTTTTATTTGAATTAGTAAGCGTCATCAGTGATGACTCATCACACACATTAAAATACACTTACTAGAAATTTTCTAATTTGTGTTGGTCGGCAAACTCACCAATGCACACTTAAGAAAAAAACCATCAAGCATCATCAAGCACTATACACTAGCGCCCCTATCGTTTTCTTTTGAAAACACAAATATTAAAAAAGTTGCCAACAAATTTATCTATATTAGCTGATAAATTGTCAAAATCATTTATAAAAAAATAACTAAATATCAGGAGGAAAAATTAGTTCAATTACAGCGGAAATATGTTTTTGTGGTGAAATCGGATAACTAACAACTTTAGCCAAACAACGGATTTAAACGAAAACAGCAGGAAAAATTCGTTCAACTAAATTAGAACGCGTTTAACAGACTTTTGTACTAACTTTGTTTTATGAGTGTACCACAAACGAATCTTTATTTAGACCAAAATATAATTAATAACAGAATCACTCATAATTCACCTAAACGAAACATTGACACCTCTTGAGTGCAAACACACTGTTTCGCACATAACAGTGCCCTTATCATCTAATATGGCTAATCTTCAACAACTTTTAGGCAGTACACTAAACTGGTTCCAAGTCTGGGAAATTCAGGTAAACAGTAATAAAACAATCAAAGCAATTTATAACAATAGAAAGATCAAAGATCAAGCAAATTCTCTCAAACGCTAAAGGTAAATATATTGGCTTGATTCTAGGTTACAATCTTTTATAGGAAAAATCATACAATATTATTCGAAAAAGAAATGAACTAAAAAAATGGGAGGAAGTCCAAGCTATTCAGCATAATAATATCCCCCATCTGGATGTACGGTATAAAACTATGGGGAACTGCAAATAATTTAAAAATTAAAATTATAAAATGTATACAATCTAAGATACTTAGAACTAAAGTTAACGTAGAATATACATCGGATTAGGAAATTTATCGCGATCTACAGACCCTAAGGGAAGTTATTCGAAATTTCAGCGTAAAACTTCGTAGATCAGCAATCGATCTAAGAAGTCTACAGGAAAACGAGACGGCTGTGCTAGGAAGACCTAGGATTTTTACGCCTGCGGAACTACCTGCTTGCTTCTTTTATGTGAAAATGTTTTTTTCACTTCACTCCAATTGATAATATTAAACGTAAATATCTTAGGTATTGATCAAAGATGATTTATTAAGCCACTAACTGTAAAACCAACGAATAAATAAAAAGGGAAGTTCAAATTGACTGTGATTCGTTTTTTCTGCAAGCGAACATTGTTTGTGAAAACTATCTGGCGAATGCTACGGAAGAAGTTTGAACACAATGAAAAAGGACTTCGCAAACTTACAGATTACGTGTCGGAAAGCCTCTTTCATTGTAATCAAATTTTTTTGCGTAGTATTCGCGAGATCGTCTTCACAAACAACAGTGAGCAGCGTTCGAATTTTATTCGCTTCGCAGTCAGTTTGTAATTTCTTGGTTACATGTTCTTTGGTAAAACTAATTACATTTTGTTTGTTTCTTGTTTCAGCAGAAAATTATGCGTATGAGTTAAATTTCTATGTGTTGTTGTAGTGGCATTATTTGTTTTTTTCTTTTTTTTTTTGATAACTAAAAATTGGTAGTTCTTCTCTTGCAAGGTCTCTAAATGTAGTATAGCGCAGTGGACTATAACCGACAAGTACTGTACAACAGTAGCTAGTAACCACTTGTTATTCCATGGTAGTGTAAGTATCAGTATTTAAGTAGTAGGAAGCGAAAATAAGTTGCATGAATATGCATAATTCAAAATAACAAATTGCACGAAATGCGAATAAATATAATAACGAAATTTATAAAAATAAGCTGGTAATGATTTAATATGTATAATTTTTTTATGTAAAAAACTTACTAAAAATGTTAAGAAACTTACATATTTTGGGTGTTTCTTAAGCACTAAGCGAATACTATTTTCCTACAATGAACTAAACTTTGAAGACATTTGTTATTTATCTAAATATTTAATTGGATTTTTTAATAGACCTCTTTTCCAAATTGAATCCTAATTAAATGCACCACAAAGCCCTTTAAGGGAAAAAAGCTGTGAACCCCTCGATTAAATTAAGTATGCAAATAATCTGCAATTTCCTATACAAATATGCAATTAGAAGATCATTTATTTCATTAATAACCAAAATACTTAGATATCGTCTGCTAGCCTGCAAGTAGGGCTATGTGTTGTTAACAAGTTTTTAGGAGGGCGAAAAAACTGATTTATATTATCCTTTTTTAAGATATTTTATTGACATCATATGCCTTAAGGATTCACGACCTCATTTACAAAAGTCATTACTAAGGCATATGATGTAAATAAAAAATCTTAATAGGATACTATATGTCAGTTTGTTTGCTCTCTTGAAAACATGTTAAAAAAACTTGCAGGCAAGCCGAGGATATATTTTATATAAAGGGTGGTCCAACCATAATGCACGATGTTTATTGTGAGTCACACCTTAAAGTCAAGTTTTCTGCCTAACCTAATTTGACATTTCTTTGTTTCAGTGTTTGACAAATTCAACTATGAAGAGATACACAATTGAGCAGCGCGTTAAGATTTTTGAAGCCTTTTACGAAAATGGGCGTTCAAATCAAAATGCATTTCGTGCACTTCGTGACGAGCGACGAGGCACACTTTCGCCTCAGTGGATTCGTTAACAAGCAGAATTGCTGCATTTGTGCAAATGGTGCGGTTTATGGGCTGGCAGCGTCATCTGGCCGTACTTCTTCGAAAAGGAGGTCGGCCAAGCAGTTACCGTGAATGGTGTTCGCTATCGCGAGATGATAACGGACTTCTTGTGGCCAGAAATTGAGGATATGGACCTGGACGATATGTGCTTCTGACAGGATGTTGCCACACAGCCAACGATACAATGGCTCTTTGGCACGAGAAATTCAATGGCCGTGTTCTCTCACGTCATGGCGATGTTAATTGGCCGCCACGATCATGTGATTTGACACCGTTGGACTTCTTTCCTTGGGGATATTTAAAAGAAAAAGTGTAGGTCAAAAAGCCAAGAACAATTCAAGAGCTAAAGGAGGAGATAATTCGGCACATTAATGACATTGAACCCCATTATGTCTCAGAGTCATTGAAAATATGAACGACCGGATGGAGGTATGCCACCGAAGCCCTGGCGAGTATTCGGCCGATATTTTATTTCACACATAATTGTCATAGATCCTTCTATTATAATAAAAAAATATTAAGATTTGGCTATCGTTAGCTACGAACTTTTTCCAACTTCCTGGCAACATATGGATTCCGTGCCAAAATAACTGTTCATTTTTTGAGGCCAAGAACGAATCAAGCCAATTTCGGGTGAGACAAAACTTCCCATCCACTATTTTCTAAAAAGGTTCTTACAGGTCTTGTAACATGCGGCCGAGCGTTATCATGATGGAATGCCAATGCTCAGTTTAAACGAATCAGTTACGTTCGGTATTGTGATCGTCTGGTGTGATTTCAGCAGCTCATAATAGTTGGGGCCATCTGGTCTCACCAAATATGCCATGGCTATTCAGCTTTGGCGTTGATTTGGCTGGTTGGTCTGCCTTTACATACGATTTCTTGCGCTAGCGATTATCGTAGTGGAACCCTTTTTCATTTCCAGTAATGATTCGATCCAAAAGTTTCTTTTATTATGGCGTTAAAGAAATATTTCGGACGTCTTTCGGCTTCAACTCGTATTGTACCCAATTTTCTTGCTTTTGGATGAATCCTTCTACTTGCAAGCGTTTTCAAATTGCTACTTAAGTGACTCCTTGAGTTCTTCTTGAGTTTGACAACAATCTTTATCGAGTAATGCCTCCAATTCATCATCTTCGAACTGTTTTGGCTGACCTGGGTGGTCTTTGCCTTCACCACTTCTGAACCGCACAAACAATATCTCGCATATTGAAATTTATGGAACATATTCGGCTTCGGTGAGCAATTGATGTACTTTAGCTGCACTTTTTTTCAAATTGAAGAAGTAAGGTAAAACTTCCCTCAAATGGTGCTTTGTTGGCACAAAATTTGACAATTTCGAAGCAGAAATACGTTTTTGTTTTCACTGTTTCGTTCAATAACTCAGTGAGAGTAAATGACATTTAAGTATTTACTCTCTGAAATGCCATTTAACATTATGAAAGAGTAAGTTATAAAAGTAATATAAGTTATACTGATTATAGTTGTTTTACCATTAGCATATGACTCTTGATGTTTGTATAATTTTATAAAACTTTTACGAATCACTCACAACAATTTTAACTTTTCCGAAGTTGCTAAGCGAAAATAAAAATTACTGCAAAATTTAAAAATATTTACTTTTATACTGAATTTAGACCAAGCAAAAACTAGGTGGTTTTTGTACAAAACTAAATCACCAAAGCCGAGTCATTTTACACTGAAATTTAAGACAGTTCAATCCTAAATTTTAAGACAAAATAACAGGAAAATTATTTCAATAGAATCAGAACGCATTTAACAGACTTTTGTACTAACTTTTTTTTATGAGTGTATAATTGAAAATTTTCAATTACAAATTACTTGTAATTGTTTTTTTTTTTAATTACAATTACAAATAATATGTAATTGTAATTGAATTTTTTCCAATTACAATTACATGTAATTGTGTAATTGCATGTATAATTAATTTCCAAATATAATGATTAACCCAAAGGTCTGCTGGAGATCCTATAATTTCGATAAATCTTCCATTACTTTTATCCAGATTTACCATGACATTAAACATGAACAAAATTTTCTTTATTTTTAGTAATTTTAAAATAATAATCACGCACGAATCACTTGAGTATAGTAATTATTACTCACGATCACGTGTGAATAACGTGACTCACGAACATTTCTAGTCACACACCAATCCCTAGTAATTACTAAATCTAAAACTAGTTCAAAATCATTGTTAACATAGAACCGCATATAATATAATACGGTTTTGTATGGACCTTATATATTTTTATATAAAATCACTTTGAAATGATTGCTTATATGGGATGATATATAATTATAGATGATTTTATAAAGAACGTTATATTGTTATATATTAAAGAAATCATGAAATATTGTAGATATGGAACCATATTAAGTTATGTATGGGTTCTTATTCGTCAATATATAATCATGTCTAACACAAATTATGAAATATTTCTTATATGGCTCCGCATATAGTTTTATATTATTATGTATATTGTCATACTAAATTATATATAAACGTATATGTAATTATATCTGTAATATGTTACTTCATGTACTTATATATAGCACATGCAATTATAAGTACACTCATAGAAAAAAGTTTGTAGAAAAGTTAGTAAAACTGTTAATACTTCAACTTAACAAATTTTTAACTAATTTTTAGTTAAAATTCAGTTTTTAGTTAATTTTTTTGCTACCTCCACATTACTAACTTACAAATTTTTTTGCTATTTTTTTTTGCTGAATTTAGTTACTAATTTTTAACAATAAATTTGCTAACTTTACAGTATTTTGCTGAATTTTTTGTAACCTAAACCACCAATTTTGGAGCGCTTATAAACAGAATGTTAAATGACTCATAAAAATTACTGTATATTTTTAACTCGCCAAAAATAATGCAAAAAGTTTATTAATAAAGCTAAATTGAAATGGAAGTACATATCCGATCAGCAAACAATGAAAATCAAAAGAAGGGTATCTGAAATACATTTTCCCAATCAGAAAAATACAAACGGGAAAGCGGTGGTAAAACACTTTAACAGGTGGTACAAGTACTTGCAAAAAGTGCTTTCCCAGTACTAATATGCCAGCGTTGGGAGGGCAAAATAAAAGTTGGTCTTGAAGGAGCTTTCCCACAAACACAAAATTGTTTTATAAAACAAAAAAAAATTTTAATTAAAAAAAATCAAAAAAAAATTTTTTCCTTGCAACCGGATTTGAACTCCAAACCTTCTGACTACAAACCTTTTTTTAACAAAGCGTCAGCATTTGTATAAAATCGTTGGTCTACCAGTGAATTGATTTTTATACCACTGGTAGCATTGGCTAGGTAGCACTGGATAACCACTGGTTGCAAACCCTGGCATATCACTCTAAGCCAATTCTATGCCAGTGGTTTTTTTTTATAAACCACCGAAATTTTTGTAAAACAAATACTGGCAAAACGCTTTTTGCAAACGCTGACAAAGCGTCCCAAATGAGTGTTCTGCCAGTCATTTATTTTTAACACCGTGGTTACCCAGTGGTATGCCAGTGCTTGATTTTTTGTACCACTGGCGATTTCTGACTGGGTTGTTATGGTTAACATATTATTGTCTATAAATATTACCACTTTTACAAAAAATCATTTTTGGGAAATTTTCATTGGCATTGAAATATAATTGACATTACTTTATCTCACTGTCAATGCCAACAAATTTCATCACCATTCAATGCCAATGAAATTTTTTCAATTTGCATTGATGAAAGAAATGGTAATGAAATGTACACATAATTGAAGAAAAAGCATTTTAATATAAAAAAATATAAGAAATACGCGAATTTTTAATTTTTTTCTTAATTTATTTTTTTATTAAAACACGAAAACAAATACTTCTTTCATCAATTAAAAATAGGCATTTAGGCATTGAACAATGCCAATTGGAAAAATTTCAATTAATTGACACATTCAATAAACTGGTCCCAAGTTTTTAAATACAAATTAATTTTTTATTTATTAATTTTCATTTCATTTGCTCCTTTTTTACCTTTTTCCAGTCCACTAGTAATCTGCAAAAGTTTTGTTGATTTCAGAAAATTTTAGCAAAAATTTTGTAGATTTCACTTTACTATTATTTAGCAATTTTTTTTGCTGATTTCAGTAAGTTAAATTGTTATTTGCAATTAACAAAAATTTAGCTTAAATATTACTAAAATTCTGTAAATTTAACAGTTTTTTTGCTGTTTTCATAATATTAATATTTAGCAAACTGATTCTGCTAATATTAGCAGTTTTTTCTGCAGCATAATTTTTAACTAATTTTTAGTAACTTTTTCTGTTATTTTTACGGACTTATTTGTATGAGTGTAGCCCAGTATGTAATAATATAAAATCACTAATGTCTGCAAATTAAAACCTTTGAGGAAAATATATCTAACATATGACTATATAAAAGTATATCTGCTTGAATTTAAAAGCATATGTGGCCGTATGTAGCTATAAGTTATTATATGCAATTACATAAAATAATACATGATTATATCAAAACTTTTTTACTACCCTATTAAAAAAAATTAATATGGAGCTTTATATGGTAATATATAATTTAATGTGATCCATATACCATTTCATCCGAAAAATGGCCCGATATAATTGTGTCAGTTTTTTATCACTTTTTATCTCATTGCATCAGTTTAGATCTTAACTGATTAGATTATATATTAAACAGATGAAATTTTATCTGATTTTTGACCTGATACAAGTTTATGGGTTTATGTCGCATGGTATTAGTTTAGATCCAAATATATACATTTCTATACAAGCTTATATAGTTATATCTGAATTTTGACCTGATGCAATTATATCTGCTTTAAAACTTTGATACAATTATATAAGGCAAATGTCGGATACAAATATATTTTATTTATATAAAATTGTACCAACTACGATCTAAACATATACCAATAGATATAAAACGTTAAAATTGTATCAGGTCAAAAATCGGATATAATTTCATCTGATTAATGTATAATTTTATTAGTTGAGATCTAAACTGATACAATTAGATAAAAACTGATAAACAACTGATACAATTACATCAGGCCATTTTTCGGATGAAACAGTATATTTATACAGATATAACTTAATCGCATTTTATACGACTATATGTAACTGTTTTTACTCGGGTAGGGCTATTAACTATATTACATATAATTATATATTATAAGTTTTGTTTTCTTGAAAACAAAATAATAAATTTATAAACATCTACAATGAAATACAAAAGATAAATACGGAAATTTAACAACCAATGCAAAAAAAAATACCTAAATTAGTTTAAAACATTAAATTTAATATAAATATTTATATTTAATATTTACAACAAAAATCTCAAAGACCACCTTAAAGACCATCTTAAAATTATTTATTCTATGTACCAACATTAATCTTTTTGTTTTTATTTAAACGCCTCATTAGTTTTTGTATTTAATTTAATGTAAAACTTAAACTGTTAAATAATTTTCATTATTTGCTTAATAAAAATAAACAGCAATACAATTTACAAGAATATCTTGTAAGTAGTATAAAGAAAAACTCCCACGTTTAGTAAAACATTTCTGCTTATGTTTGGTAAACATCAACCTGCAACAACAGCAACACTGAATAAACAAGCAGCAACAATATTAAAGCACCAACAGCAGCAAGACTATTAGGAAGACTTTTTTTTAATTCTTTTATTTCGGAAAATTTACACAAATTGCATTATTTGTTTAACTTCATCATCATGTTAAGGTTTTTAAAGCTTCCTCATCTTCTTCGCAGTTGTTTTTATTTAAACAATTCACACGAAATTTGGATGAAGACGGGAAAAAAGGAAATGAATCTGGAATTAAAAAAAAATATTTTTAATACTTGGCTTCACATAATATAATTAAAAACTTTTTACAAATATTGCCACATTGACGTATGGTTTGTACGTACAAGTGCAGGCAATTTGTGTATATTGGAGACGGACAGCCAACAGGGCATTGTTTATTTTTTATAGTAAAGTGTTGTTTTTTCAAACGCGTCGTATAGACCAAATACAATTAATATTGTCATTAATATGTATTTTTATTAATTCTAATTTAGTAGGTTTGAGGTTAAGAAGAAGAATAAACCTTCCTCAAAAGTTATAAACACATTAAATTTGCAAATCAGACTAGATCTAGTTTTTGCCTTTTTATGGACAGGCTTCATCAGTGATCTTCCATTACATTGTATTATTGTTTATATTTTTATTGTCAGATTGTCTCTATATGAATAATTTTCTGTTTAGAGTTTATTTAAAACTATACAATATTCTAATATACTTTAATAAAAATCTATTAATATTTGTAAATTTTGTTCATTTTTAACTGAAGAGCTTTTAAAGATTTGAGCAGAGTACCCATTTTGTACTACACAAATGCGAGGTAAATAGGCATATAAACTATCTTGTTTTCAGTTGCTATAATTAAGAATGTCATATACGATGTAAATGTTGAACACACTAATCGACTTCTTAAGCGATTTCTAGGTCTTTAAGAATACCAGTTAAAATAAAATTATGGTTTTAAAATTTAAATTCGTATTATGTTTTTGCAATTCTACGAAATAATATTAAAAATATTGCAAAAATTTCCAAACAAAGATAATATAGTGTGAACTTAAGTCGTAAATGCCGAACAAAACTAACTTATTTTCCTTTAAATATTCGTAAATATTTCAATACCCACATTTATTAAAAATGTGACAGTGAATTGATTAAAAATATCCCCTACTCTGGATTTGAGTTGAAGTTGAAAATTAGAGAGAATTTGGATGTAAAAGGGAATATAATATTTGGATTTTAAGTTCTTCTATCCGCTGGGATAGATATATATATATTTTGCCACTGTATTTAGTGTATACTTCCAATATTTGCATGAACCGTCTTTTATATTATTTACCGTGTTTATTTTTTTATACACTCTGTAGAATAGGATATATTGAGTTTGTGCAGATGTTTGTAACATCTAATAATAAGGGACTTAGTCCCACCTAATAACTTTACCAATGTCTTTCCATTCGCCTATCGATTATTATTGTAATAAAATTACAAGTCACAATAACGAAGATATGTAGACGAAATTCGGTATAAGTATTGGCCCAAGAACGAACAGTACCTACTCACAATGGTTACACTCACCAATTTTGACCTAGCCTCCCTTTCTTAGTTTAGCTAACACATCGGTTGAAAAGTCCGTAGGATGACACTTAGTTGGCGCCATTAATGAAAAGTCCATATCATTTTTTGGAACTACCAACCTTCAGATGATACCTGTCAAAATTCAATAACAATTCGTTAATTAGTGAACAAGTTACAGTTGTTTTAGTGACGATACTTTTGTGAGCGTTTGCCCATAGTGCACCAAAACAAATTTTGAGGCCAAAGATAAATCATTCTATGAAAAACGTATCGAAATGTCAGAAAGGCGTTGGATGGAGTTATTGCATCGTTCTCGAAGGAGGCTACGTGGATGGATAAAGCCGAATTTTGCCAAAAAATTGTTGCCTTATTGGTTATCCTATGGACTTTTTAGCCAAAATTGCTTTGAATCCATTGTTTTCAAAATAGCAAAAGTAGCGTCACTAAAACAGCTGTACTCGTAACTTGTTAACTAATAAACGAATTGTCATTAAATTTTGACAGGTATATTCTGCAGGTTGGTGGTTCCAAAAATCGTACGGACTTTTCATTAGTGTCGCCACCTACGGAATTTTTAACCGATGCGTTATATTGAGCTTAAATGATATTACCAAACCAAAGAGATTTTAAACCATTTCTTCCATTGGATCTATATAATTTTATTATGAAACGTAAAGATTTTATTCCTTGTGCCCAGTCTCTCTAGATTTTTTTTCCGTTAAAAAATTGTTGAATGAATCGTGCCCGTTGGAATAAATTATTTTTGGGGGCCAACTGATGGACCAACTCTTTGAATGCCTGATTCTGTTAGAAAGCCAAACATTTGAGTTGTAAACTTTCAACCCTACAAAAGAAACGGGAAAAGTAACCATCGTTATTTCGGATTTATTTCGAAAACTATAGGCCAGATATGATATTTTGGAAAATTCTTATTGGGAAGGACGAAAAGGGGAAAAGTATACACATAAGGGTGCCCCCCCAACCGCTGGAGCTAGGACTTTTAAATTTTATTGTGTAGGTACGTTCTCTGGCGTAGACCTCCGTTCAGAGAAGATTTTTGAAAAAAAGTCTACCCCAAAAAGGGGAAAGCCTACCCCTTGACGGCCTTCCAGACCAGTTTTGTTAGAAGCCGGATATTTAAAATATGAGTTCTTTGGAGCATGGGCAAACTTACCGATGAAATACTTTTTGGAATTTGTGGCAGTAACGTGGTAAAAATAGGGGCTAAGTAGTGTAAAAGTGCCCCCTTTAATGTCATACCCAATTCGAAGGAGCTAGGAAGTTGAAAATGGTTTTGAGGTTCCTCCTCTTTCATACACACCCGAAGAAATGGGATTTTTGGGAAGGTATTACAGGGAGGGTTAGAAAGGGGAAAAAGCTCCTCCTTCGTGGGCTGCCTAAACCTTGTCGCTAGATACCTGAAATTTAAAGAACGAGTGTAATTATTACACTAAAACTGGAAAACGAAATGAAGTGGAAGGGGAAAGGAAGTGAATTTTAACACTAGAGAAGTGGAACGAAAAGTAATATTATAAGGAACAATCAAAAAACTTGGAACTTAAAACGAAATCGATTGGAGAAAGCCAACGTAGTTTAATGGAATGGGGAACGAAATGGAATAGAATGGGGAATGAGTAGGATTTAAGTAGTGAACCTAGAAACTTGAATGGAGCGGTGAACCGTGAAATTGAAACACTAGACGAGTGAAAAGAAATAAAACGGTGAACACGTGGTAACGAAATTTAAACGGGAAACAAATTGGAACGGAATGGGAAACAAGTAGAATTGGAATTAAATTACTAGGCTTATTCAATGGAATAGAATGGGGAACGAGTGTAATTTAAACACTAGAGACGGAAAATGCAATGGAACTGGGAACTAAACGGAATCAGTGGATTTGGAACACTAGGTTTGGAAATAAAATGGAACGGCGCATAAGCAAATTAAAACACTAGAGAAGTATAAGAAATGGTGTGGATTGGGAAACGATTGAAATAAAACACTAAACACAATTGATTGGAGCGAGCCTGGATTTTAGTGATAAAGGGTTTTAGAATAGGTACTTGCCAACTTTGAATTTAATTTGTGAACGCACTATTTCACTGATCATCTAACTGTTACTTTCATTTTTTCAGTAAACTCAACATTTTCATCATGGTAAAGTACACGAACGAACAACGTATGCAAAAATGTACTACAGAAATTCGGAGGCGGTGACCGCAACTTTAAGAGCATTAACTCCAATTTTCGGTCGTTATTCTCGCCCTAGTAGACAAACAATAACAAGTTTAATGCAAAAATTTGAGTCTACATATTCATTGTGTGATGCTGCCGTGCCAGTGAGACAACGGGTTGGTCGATGTGACGAAAATATGGCTGCCGTTCAGGCGTCCGTAGCAAATGATCCAAATCAGTCCATTCCGCGGCATTCTCAAGAACTGGGCATCGCCAAGACCACTTTATGGCGAATTTTGCGTAATGATCTTGGTTTACACCCATACAATATCAAGCTGACTCAAGAATTGAAGCCGATGGACCATTTGACGCGACGTAATTTATTTTAAAAAAAAGTTATCAAGTCATTATTGGAAAACCCTATATTTATCAATTTGAACATGTTGTTTATTTTACGGATTTTTCTAAATTTTTACCTTTTCCGGCAGAGAAATTTAAAACCACTTTCATTGATCAATGAAATCAAATCCCTAAATTATTATCATAGTATTAAAAATGATAATTAAAGCAATTTCATTACAAATAATATGAATTTGAAATCAGTTAGAATGGTAACGAAATCAGTTACTTAGGAACTAACTATTTTTATAAAATTAAAACTTTCATAATAAATTAATGAGATCAATGCGCTATATCGCACATCCTACCGAACATCGGAGAGAACATTATGGCGTTGTCAGAAAGTCGATCGCAAAATATAGAAAAAGTGGAAGTGAATTTGCAAAAATTTAAAATTACAATAAAAAATTAAAAAAAAAAAAAAATTATACGATCGCAGAGTTTTAGTTTTAGGGGCAAATTACCGCAGTCGTGATCGAGTGTTATTCGATAGTAATTATTGTTACTTAAAACATTACAAAAATTAAAACTAAGTTAGAGGTGAAGCATTTAGTTCCTTTATAACAAATATGTGTTAAAATTGTAGCAATATTGGTCGTATTCTTTTATTTGCACTCTAAAAACTTGATTTTTTAACAATTTCGAACGCTTTCGACTGCGGGAATCTGGCCCCTGAAGATTGTTATAATGAGTGTTGTTTTGTTCGGTTTTAAGATCAATTATATGAGGGGTTTTCATATAAACTCATACGCTAGTCGTAAACGATGTAAACCTGGTATAATTATGAGTTTAATGTCAACTCCATACATAAAAAATATGGTTTGTATTTATACAAGGCTTACAAGGAATTTACTAAATGTTGCAAATACCAAGATATTTGAATTAAATTTAGTACACTGAGTCACATGCACCCGTGGTCAAAGCCTATTGATTTTATATAGAAGCATGGCATATTTGTACCTATCGCACATATGGATTGCATTTCTGATTTTCTCCTACTGTTTTTGTATACTACCCTAAAACGTAGACAGTTTGTGCTGATGGTTTTAATACCAAAACATATTGGACTTAGATCCACGGTTTAGTACACCAATCGAGTCAGATTTAGCGATATCCGTCTATCCGACGGACGTACGTCTGTTTGTCTGTCCAAGTATGTATGTGCGGACGCTACAGATCGCAAATATAAAGATATGTAGACGAAATGTGATAAACCGAATTTGTCGGCCCAAGGATGAAACTTATTTATTTGGTTAAAGGTCCCCCCAAAATTGGCTTTCTCGCACGCTACGTAGAATACGAAGAAATTCTAATGAAGTTTTGTACACTATTTCACACGAACTCTTGAAGAAAGCCTACTGATTTTGTTTAGAATCGGTCCAGGTTTAGGTCTAGTGTCCGTATAAAAGTCCCCTAAAAGCCAAGAACAAAGCCTACTGATTCTAGATAAGATAGGTCAATGAAATTTCTTGACGTTCTTCTAATTTTTTTTTTTAATCATTTTATAGACAAATTTTGACACAAACATTGAAATGTATTCGGACCAAAATATTAGTTGGCTTTCAACCATACTGGTGTAGGATATCATATAGTCGGCATTCCCGACTTTAACTTTTTTACTCGTTCTATTTTTGTATTATTTTATAAACGAAAGTCACTTTCAACACATTTCCATTCCGACATATGTAGGGTATTATATAGTCGCCGTGCCCGACTTCAAAAAGGTTTTTTCTTGTTTTTTTCTCTAAAGTTTTAAACACTTGTTGCCTTAATAGCTGTAATCGTAAGTAGATAAACTTAACAACAAATACAAATAAAACTGAACAACAAAAACATTTTCAACACTTTAACATCACTCTGATGTTTAACATTTTATTATATTTTGTTTTTGTTTGCCTTCAACATTAAATATCTTTAAAAATATGTACTTTTCTCAGAGATTTGTAGTGATCTAACAGTTTACTAAATTATCATTATGTAGTATTAAACAAAGAATTTAAATGGCCTACACACGTTTAAACAATTTAAATTGGTCTTCATTTTTGTTATAATCTGTGATTGAGGAAAAAAAATAACAGAAAATTCTCAAGTTTTTTTTTTTTTTTTTTGATAGACATTGGGCAGGTTTACCAGAGAAACCGCTACAATTGATTTGTAGCGCTTTATGATTACCTTAATCTGGTGAACGATGCTACTTTTGTTTTGTTTAAAAAAAAAATATTTGTAGATGTTGCTTTATTTTTTTTTTAATTTTTTATTGTATTTGTATAAGTTTATTATTCTTTAAAAAAATATATAAAAAAACAAACGACAGCTGACGTATCACTAATTGCTCACAAGTAGTGTAAAATTTTTACGCTACCAAAACACGGCAGCGTTACCACAACATGTTGACTTAGCGCTAGGTAATCAAATCGTTCAGCAGATTGTTGAGTAGCGGCTTAGTAACAGTTGAGCGTCTGATAAACGCACTCATTTACTTAAAATTGTTGACAGGTTTGTTATAAGTATGAAGGCCCTAAGATCTGAAATCTATAAATGATTTATTTGTTCTAGATTTATATAAATTATTTTAAAAAAATTTTATCGAATCCCAGTAGAAAAGGGTCGAACTTCATAAACATAATTAGGAGTGTAATTATTTTCAAGCAGGTGTTGCAGTTGATTAAATCTAAAAGTTTAGAATATAGCGGCACACCTGATATGAGTATTGATATATTCAATGAGCTGAATTTATGATTAAAATTAAATCTAAATTAGTTAACATGCAATTTTCTATTTGCCTATTATCAACACAAAAATTAATATGCCAATTAATATTCTTTAGTAATTTCTTATAATTTTCTTCTATACCATATGAGATTAAATATTAAAGTAATCTATATCACCTTAAATTTCAACAACTTTTTTGGACTAATAAGCAGCGTTACAAATTAAAACAAAAAAAAAAAAAACTTAACATTAAGCATTACCAGCCAACACTAAAGGCCAAAATAATAGTATTTTATAGAAAAAAAAATTAAAAAATATTCGTATAAATATTTGAGAACATATTAAAGTCCCAGCAAAATATTGGTAATGACACCTCATTACTATCTGCATTACCAAAAATGATATATCATTAACTTTTGCATTATTTTATAATATAAAATAATGACTTCCTAATAACGGCCTATTGTATTCATTGTTTCTATATATAAAATAATGACTTACTCGTAATAGTTTAAATAAGTACTTTTACACAGTTAAATTTTATACATTTTTATTTATTATATGTAAATATGTTTTATGTTTAAATTTTTATGACGAGTCCTAAAATTACACACTAGAGAAAACTAAAATTTTTCTGAATGTATTTCCTTAAGCTAATATTATTTGCTTAACTCCTTATTTTTAAGAATGAAGTAAGCAATCGGATAACCACTTATAATTCAACTTTTTGTAAGCATGTGTGTAACCACTTATTATTCAAAATCTCATAACTACTTATTTCTCATTTTTTCGTAAGCGAGTGGGTAAGCGTGACTACTTATAAAAACGACCACGCCAAGCAAAAATAATGAGTTTAGACGCCAAAAAATAAGTTGTGCGGAACTATGAATTTCTATTATATAACCACTTATTTGGTAATGAAAGATTTTGCTGGGGTAATTTTAAATATACATTAGGGCTTTTCCGCAAAAATGTTTTTTTTTATTTTTCCAACTCTTAAAGTGGAATATGAATACTTACGGCCCAACCAGTTTTAAGAATTTTTCAGATTTTTAAGGGGAGTGCGTCCTCTCTGAAATTAATTTTATTAAAAAACAAGTTAGCTAAGGACCAGTATTTTCATAAGACCAAAAAATTATTTTTTCCCCTTGTAAATCATATTTAAAATTTCAGGGCCGATGCGGCACGTGCTCGTTATATATTTTTATACCCAATCACACATTTCTAATTTGGGGACGGGTCATAGATCTACATTTTTTTTGTCCATATAAGGAAAGTTTACCCTAATGTATATAGGTAGAACAATTTCAAAATATTTTTTTAACAATTATAATAAAAAGTCCAATCTTAGTGCCACAAAATGTCTATAAGAATTCGTTTGCACGGTGCACGGACATTCAAAAAGTATAAAACCACGAATTTCAAGCACGATTTTCTCAAATTATGACGTGGTAGAAAAATATTGAAACGGATTAAGAATCAGTGAGTCGAAATATACACAAACTTGCAAATCGTAGTTGAAAATATCTCTTTGCAGCCATATTTTATTTTCTTGATTTTAAGAAATTAAATTTAGGCATATAGCCCATATAACATTCATAACAAATTGTTGGGTTGATAGCAAATTTACTAAAATGGGAAAAAAGTGGTTCCTAAATTATTTCTCCAGTGCTAAATTAATATCAAAGATAGCGCTACACAATTGAAGCGTTTGCTTTCATTTGTTTTCTTCAAAACGCCAGATAGCCCCTATTGAATATAAGCCCTCGATACGAAAAAATCCCTGAACTGTCACAATAAAACCCTGCATTGTCGAGCTCTCCCTAATGCATCTACCTTATATAGTTGTATCATGGCCATACCTAGGATGGGGTTAGGCTTATCCTAAAGAGACAAAAATTCATATATGGGTTTTATAAAGAATAAAAATAGTATTCGAAAATTTCTCAGAAAACAACGAGTAAAAAGGTTAAAGTCGGGCATGTCGACTATACAATACCCCACACCAGTCTGGTTAAAAAATTCGAATGGGTTAAAATGGGACTTGCGTCAAAATTTTCTATAATGTGAGTCAGCGAACCAAATTTCATTAAAATATCTTAATATTTCCGACCTGCAGTTTGTAACCAAGCCAATTTTGGGGGGGACCCTTATATGGGCACTAGGTCTAAACATGGACCGATGTTAACCAAAATCAATTGGCTTTGTCCTTGGGCTGATATAGGTCGGTGTACCAAATTTCATCAAAATATCTTAATATTTGCGACCTGCAGCGTATAAACAATATAATTTTGAGGGGACCCTTATATGGGCACTAGGTCTAAACATGGACCGATGGTCACCAAAATCAATAGGCTTCGTCCTTGGGCAAACATAGGTCTGTGTACCAAATTTCATCAAAATATCTTAATATTTGCGACCTGCAGCGTATAAACCATATAATTTTAGTAGGACCCTTATATGGGCACTAGGTCTAAACATGGACCGCTGTTAACCAAAATCAATAGGCTTCTTCCTTGGGCTGGCATAGGTTGATGTACCAAATTTCATCAAAATATCTTAATATTTGCGACCTGCAGCGTATAAACAATATAATTTTGGGGGGACCCTTATATGGGCACTAGGTCTAAACATGGACCGATTTTAACCAAAATCAATAGGCTTCGTCCTTGTATTTGCGACCTATAGAGTGCGCACAAGAATGCATGGACAGACAGACAGACAGACGGACGGACGGACGGACGGACAGACGGACTATACTATAATATAGTCATATAAGGTGGGTCTAGGACCAATATTTTTTGGTGTTACAAACATCAGCACAAATCTATAATACCCAGACCACATAGTGGTGTAAGGTATTAAAATATTGTCCTTGAATATCCAAGTCCATTTTTATTTGGCATAAAAAAGAATTTAAAATCAAAATTAAAAAAAAAAAATAATAAATAAAGTAATTGTTTCGCCTTGTAAAAACTAATAAAATTTTCAAACGATTTCCGGCTATACTTTTCTTTATTCTATTGCCACCGAATTTCATATCAGTAATTTTAATGTCCAAGCGAAAAAAAAAGCACAATTGGAAAACTTAAAATTCATTTTGAAAATCCTCCATAATTTGATACATTTTCCCATTTTCCACAAAAACTAAAAATGTTGTTCTATGAGAAATTCGTATAAGCTAGAACAACATTTATGGTAATTTTGAAGAATTTCGACAAATTTTGTCTCATATACATATGTATGTATGCAGCAATTATTTTATATACATAAATATTGTTGTAAGGTATGTTGAGTGTATCGTGTGTATTAGTTCTAAGTATCCGTATAAATTTAGTTTATATTTCAAATATAACAAGGTGTGACTTTTTTAGATGAGATATAAAATAGACATACCAAATTGCACTTAACACAACTTTAATGAGGGGTTTGAATATTTAAATTAAGTAGGTAAAAAAAATCTTGAAATAATCATTAAAAAAACAAGTTTGTTAACAAAAAAAAACTAACTACAATACAATCAATTTATATTTTTTGCAAATTTTTTCTTGTCTACTATTTGCACAATCGTCATGTATTCTTATTAAAATTATGCTTGTAATTGCCATACATTTAATATTTCTTTATAAAATAAACGAAAAAACTCACAAAACTTCAAATAAGAAGTGATTTACACAAGATACTACAATTTACAAATTTAAAAACTATAATGATGCCCAAATGGTTTTTTTTTTATTTTTCAAAGTAAAGCGAACAAAAAATCGTGATTTACCAAAGAAAAAAAAAAAAATAAAAAATATAATAAAAAAACAGCACAATATCCAAAAATATGTTTTTATGTCGAAGGTTTAACGTGTGTTATGCCACATTGCCAAACAAATTTTTCGTCAAAAAAAAAAAAAAAAAAAAAAAAAATAAAAATCAAATATGTAAAGAACTTAAGAGTAGATGGGGACCGATATAGGGATACTCTATCACTCACAATATATTTTCCATAACCGATTGGGGTTTATTTGAAAAGTAATAGGTAAAGTTTGTTTTCAATTGACGAATCAATTAAAATACATTGAAACATATTTTTTTATCAGTCAATAAAAAACAAACCACAAAAAATATGTATGGCTTGTAGGAGTTGATATTTTCAGTCAAATGTTCTATTTTTAGTTTTCTATTTAAAAAAAAAAAATTATTTAAATAATTTCGTTGTTTTCTGTTTTAAAAAAAAATTTCAAATATTTTCGGTTTTCATTAAAGGAATTAAATGTGATAAAATTCCAAACTTATTTAACAAATTGTGAAAAATATCTGTTGAAGGCATGTCCTTATCCGGATTTCATTCCTGCCTAAGGAAATCGTCATTTTCGGTTTTCTTTTTTGTTAAAATGGTTTCTTTATATACAAAGTTATTTCAATTCAAATTACAAGAAATTTTTTACTCATATGAACGTGTGTGTTGTGTGTGTAGTGTTTTGAAAATTCAAACAAAAAAGAAACTTTCAAATATGAAAAAACAAACCACAAAATCGTTTTTTTTACGTTTTGTCAGTTAAAAATTGATGATTGTTTTAACAGACTTTTCAATTATTTTTATGTCTTTTATGGATTTTTTAAACCATGTTTGAAAATAAAAAGCAAAATGGTTTGAATATAATGAAAAATCAGTAGTAATTTTTTAGTCGTGTTTTCAATTAATT
Source organism: Leucophora obtusa (assembly GCA_949987735.1). Lineage (NCBI taxonomy): Eukaryota > Metazoa > Arthropoda > Insecta > Diptera > Anthomyiidae > Leucophora > Leucophora obtusa. The sequence continues at coordinate 302,078,745 of OX465295.1, read as the reverse complement.
TAATATGTAATTTAGGTTGTTTTTAACGATCGAATTTTATGAGTGATGCCTTAGATTTCAGTGAAATTTCAGATGCTTATACAATTGTTTTTTAAAAAAATTTCTAAAAATATTCGAGAGAATTTGTTTTATTGCGAATTCATTTGTGCGATTTTTAAAAAATTCGAATATTTAACACTGGGCAGATATAATTTTATAGAATTTTGTGAAGTTGTTTGGCATACCCAACAAAATGATCGGTTCTAAAGAATCAACCCTAGATATTTTTCTTTTGCATCAGAGCATGTTCAATTCTATCACCGATCATTTTTGTCTGAAATTGTTGCAAAAACCGATTCTTCATAATCTTGTAAAAAATAGTTATAGTCCAGTTATACTTTACACATAAGTTTCGTTGACAAATGTTCCTGAGCATTTTAATTGAACCTTAACTATTAAATACCATATTGCTTATAAAATGCCTTATATATTTCCTAAAACCAACTCCATTTTGCAAGTAACAAAGCTCCCCTTTAACTTATAATAGCCAAAACTATAAATAGTTTTACTCTGGCTGTTTAGCAAATGTTTGCATATTGACATAGAGTTTAGTAGTAGTTTTGTAAGGTACTTATATACACTTTATTTGTCATATTTTGCATATACCAGTTGTATCGTATGTATGTAGTTCACTGTGGCAAATATAATATTATTTTGACAAGAAGTTAAGAAATATGTATCCTATCTCTAGTACTAGACGACCAACAAATAAAAAAATATTTCAAAAATTGTTACTCTTTTTTTCTTCTAAGATGGTTGTTAACTCATATAACGTGACAGCTGCAGGCTTTAATGTGAAAATGAAAATGCCGCCCAAGAAATATAACAACGTATGATATGTACGAGAGCTGTTAAAAACATTTCGTTTTCAACTTACTTGTCAAAATAACTAAATCAATTTTTTAAACAAATTTTAAAACATTTTCAACTTTCTTTTAACATTTCTTAAATAAAAATACCCGGCGGGAAACAGACCTGTCACAAGACACATCACATGACTGATTCTTTTGGAGAGGCACCCGTCTTCTTTTATATGAATGGACCGGTCATTCTGACATAGGTTGAATTGCAACTTTCCAGGAATTTTTTCTGTTCCAAATAATACAGTACAACACGAAAAAAGGGACTAAAGCCCCGTAAGTTGGAGAGTTAGAGGGTGAAAATGTTCCGCAAAAATATTTGCCATAAAATTCTACTGCAACTCTCTGAAGACATCAAAATTGAAAATTTAACTTCAATGCCAGAAATAAGTCAAAACTCAAAATGTGGTTAAGAGTTAATCTCATACTTATTCAGAATCGGCGATCAAAACCATCGAACTTATGTAGAACACTACGAGGAACATTACGGGTCTTTTTTGTGCATTTTTAAATTGGGGCCGAAAAAATCACTTTGTTTGAAGAGTTAGAGGATTATAATGTTCCACAAAAATAGTTCTCGTATTGTTTTGCATAAGTTCGCTTAACACATCCTATACCTAAAATGGAAGATTCACATGGTTTCCTATGCCGATTCACATTTAACATTTGAAAAAGGGGTGGAAATTTAACCCGCTCTAAAAAAAAAATCCGATGTAATCTTTCAAAACGTCGGCACACTTTTATTTATTTTTTTTTTGGCTCCTCTACCAGAATTTATTGTTGTGTCAGATCCCCATAATTTTGGAAAAAGTTCGAAATTGTTTTACGGTGTAATCTGTTGTAGAAATGGAAGATTCACATGGTTTTCTATGTCGATTCACATTGAAAATTTGAAAAGGGGGGAAATAAAACCCCCCCCCTAAAAAAATTCCGGTGTAATCTTTTACAATATCGGCACACCTGTATTTTTTTTTTTTGCTCCTCTACCAGAATTTATTGTCAGAACCCCTTAATTTTGAAAAAAGTTCGAAATTGTTTTACAGCAGTGATAGGCATTACTATGCATGCGTGCAACTCGCTCACACATTGAATAAAAACAAACAAATTTATTTAGTCTCGCTTGAGCATTCGTTCGATGAGGTTGTTTCGACGCATATTGCTAGCGTTACACTGAACGAAATGTTTGACGAAGAATGCGAATTCGATTTTTCGTTTACTAAAATTTTTTCGGTAAACGAAAATAGGTTATTTTTTGTTGAAAAAAGGACATTCGTTGTGTTTCGCCATCGATGAACCAAGTTTAATTATACATATGTACCTTTATCGCCATGCTGAATAGCACAATAAAATTTAAATTTTTAACTGCAACTTTGCCAAGAATTCTAAAACGAGTTTTTCTTTCAAAATTTAATTTTTAAATTATTTTCTATTTTTTTATATTTTATTTCTGTATTCTAATTGCACATAAATAAGTATGAGAAAATTATACAGAAATTTCTTTCAGTGCATTGAGAGAGGGAAAAATACATCTCACTCATACAAGCACAAAACTAAGGTTGTATGCGTTTGCCGATCCCTGTTTTACAGTGTAATCTGTTGTATAATAGCTAACTTTTCCTTTACAACCCCTTCTACTGACAATTCTATCTCCGATGATTTTTGTTTAAAATTATCCCAAAAGCAACCGCTTCTGCAGTTCCAAAGTGGAAGCGGTTGCCATAGAATAAGTTCATCCACTAGTTCGAGAACTTATTCCCTGTCAGTCATACTTTCCATATAAGATCTGTGGAATGTGTTTCGGAACCAGTTCCATGGAATCGGTTGCAATTAAACCAGTTTCAGAATTGATGTGGTTGCCAACCGAATGTAAAAAAAATACCTGTGTTGTTAATGTCAGTCATACTTGGGACTAGTTAATTGAATGGACCAATTAATTGATGATTTAATTGACATTACAATTGACCAATGCCAATGAAATTTTTTGGCACTACTGCCAATGAAATTTTTTTGCAATTGGCATTGTTCAATGCCTAAATGCCCAATTATAATTGACGTAAAAACCATTTGTTTTCATGTTTCGATAAAAGAACAAATTAAGAAAAGGAATCGTGTTTTTTATCTTATATTCGCTATCTTGTCAAGTTTACATTACTAAAGGCTGATCCCTCTAGACCAGGGGTGGCAGGACTTTTTTTGCTGCGTGCCAGAAGCGGACAAATTTTTTTTGTAAAAATTTCTCAAGTGCCACCTTAATTTTAGTTAACTTTTAAAAGTCCTTTTTTAAAATTTGGAAAATTTCTCTTAAAAATATCATCGCCGAAGTACATATTTATCACCGCTATGGATAACCCCCAAAGGGAAAAATTAAATAACATCCAAGAAATGACATTAACATTTAAACCCGGTTGTCCTAAGATAAGTTACCAGACATAGATTTTAATATATAAATTTTATTTAAAAACACATAATGGTATAATGATACTTTCGAATCATTGAAAAGATTGAGTCCTAGAGAATCACTTCCACTTTTTTATTTGCTGGGTAGTCGATTGTAAAATATTTTGTCCATTATCGTGCTAAGCAGTTTTTCTGGGAAAAACCAGTGCGTTTTCGCTTTAAAAATTGGATAGCAGCTAGCTACACGGGTTATTGCAATGCTTTCGACTTTTATTACGGAAAATTCGATGAAGGTTCTACTGATCCCTTAGGGTCAAGAGTAGTAAAAAAATTACTTTAGAATTTGGAGGCTAAATCATATTTGCTGACAACTTTTTTACAAGTTATAGTCTCTTGGCGGATCTCCAAAAACAATGATATCGAGCGACAGGGACAATACGAGAAAATAGAATATACCCAGGAAAAGTTTTTACAATCGGTAGCCAACCACACCCATTCTACAACTGGTTCCACTGCAACCGATTCCATGGAACTGGTTCCGGAACCAGTTCCTGGGTTCCCATATGGAAGGTGTGGGTGACGTAGAATCAGTTCGAGAACTAGTTCCAGAACTGATTCTAGAGCAACCGGTTCCACTTTGGAGCTTTAGAACGGGTTGCTTTTGGGACAATTTCAAACAAAAAGAATCGGTGTTAGAATCGACAGTATTCCGATTCTTTGGAACATAAAATTTTCCTGGATAGAAATATCCTCCAAAAATTTCTAAGGAAATGATAAAACAAATTACATTCTCCTGGTGAAATGAAAGAACAACATCATTTGCCCAATGGCAACAAACTATGACAGAATTGAGCCATTGAGAATTGTAAAAAGTTGGTCTCAGCATCAAAAAATTTATGTCAACATTCCAAAAGTGTTTCAGATTTACAATAAACAAATGGGGAAAGTGGATGAATTATATCAATCTATTTGATTCTACAGGATTTTAGTTCGCGGTAAGAAGTGGTGGTGGGAAATGTTTACCAACATTACTGATACGACTATTGCAAATTCCAAATGTGTTTACGCATAATGAGTCGTAGTGACAGCATGGATCGACTATTCTTCCGGCGCTCTACTACTAGGTTCTACTTCCGCCAAAACAACCAAACTAAGCCTCGACCTTATTCTACATCGGTTCAAGGATTACATCAAGATGGTATTGGTCACTACCATATGAAACTAGGCCATGCGCGAGTTCGCTGGGAAAGCACAACATTTTTAAAAGCATTAAGGTTGTTCGCAAGGTGTTTGCTATTTATTTTATCGTTGTATCGTCCTAACAAAAACAGAGTTGTTAAAATTTAATTTCCGCTAATATTTTTTTTTCATACTTTTATGTTTATTTAGTTCCTACAGAATATATAAATACAAGTTTTGCAGAAATATCGCTGCTGGTTTTACTTTGTCTGTTAATTAGTGAAATTATTCGAATTATTCCTTACTTAAAATTTGCATAATTTAATCGAACAACGATTAATCGATTGAATGATCTAATTGATTGGCTTTATCAGTGATTTCCCATTAAATTGTATTAATTGTTGAGATGTGTATGTTGTTGTCGGATTTTCTCTATATGATAATTTAATCAACAACCCGTGTTTTCTTCAAGTATGTATTTTTATAAAAAATATGTGATTTTTTTGGTGATTAACTTGCATATAAGACCATTATATGTTTAAAATTTAAATGCCAGCATTATATCAGAAAAACAAGTAGAAAGGTTAAAGTCGCGCATGCCCACTATATAATACCCTACACCAGTCTGACTTAAAGCCAACTAATTTTTGGATCCGAAATTTGAATGGGTTAAAACGGACTTGTGTCAAAATTTTCTATAAAATCATAAAAGAAGAGCAAATCGAAAATATAGCCCATATGGGCGATAGTTCCAAATATGGACCGATCCTATCTAGAATCAATAGGCTTTTTCTTGGAACTATGTGAGTCAGCGAACCAAATTTCATTGAAATATCTTCGTATTTGCGACATGCAGCGTGTAACCAAGCCAATTTTGGGGGGACCCTTATATGGGCACCAGGTCTAAACATGGACCGATTTCAACCAAAATCAATATGTCCTTGGGCCGATGTAAGTCGGTGTACCAAATTTCGTCAAAATATCTTAATATTTGCGAACTGTAGAGTGCGCACAAGAATGCATGGACAGACAGACGGACGGACGGACAGACGGACATCGTTAAATCGAAATAAAAAAAATTCCGAGCCGATCGGTATACTATAAGGTGGGTCTAGAACCAATATTTTTTGGTGTTACAAACATCAGCACAAACTTATAATACCCTCTCCACGTAGTGGTGTAAGGTATAATCAGCAATTGTCAACTCTTTGCGTGTAATGAAAATGTTCGTCTTCTTTAACTACTTCGTTATTTTTTTGCTGGAATATTTATGGAATTCCCGTAGTGCAATATCAAATTTTTAATTTTGGTCTTCGGTATAAAGCACCGTAAGTTGTTTTTCACGTGGAAAAATTTCACTCGAACTTTAACAGCTTCATACTGCAATTTAAATTATAAAAATGAACAATTTTTTAATTTTATAACAAAGACACAATCACAATATACACAAAATGTCAATTTTTCACCAGAAAAATAATAGTCTTGTATATTAAATTTGCGTGAAAACAAAGTCTACACAATTTTCAAGTGAAACGGATTGTCGTGAAAAATATTTTCTTTTTTATATGGAGTATAACAGTTTTTTCACGTGAAACTCCAACAACTTACTATGCTTAAGAATTAAAAACTAGTATACCATTACGAATTCCACAAATACATAAAATTTGTTATTGGATTATATAGTTAACTGGTCTTTGGCACATTAATGGCCTTTGGAATCTAGTGTAAGTTTTTGGAAATATATTTAAGTTCAGATTACGCTTCTGTAATCACTTAGTATAAAAAAGTATACTCAATAATAACATTTTTGAAAAAACTTAAAAAAATTAATTTTTCGAGTTATAAATACTAACCAAATTTTTAATCTATTTCCGGCGCAACTTTTCTTTATTCAATCGCTACAAATTTCATATCTATCATTTTTATATGCAGACGAAAAAAATGAGCGCACTTGTTAATTTAAAAATTATATATGCATCGCTGAACACCTCTACTGCCCACCCTCGTACAAGTGTTAAACAAAACCAAATATTTTAACTTAAAATAATACTTATAAGTAGACTTTGATATTTTTTTAGGCATAACTAAAATCTTACAAGAAAAAATGTAGTTTAATTTGTAGCGGAAATTTGTATAGATTTTTATTTAAAGTAGTTTAAATTTGTTTTCAACCAAAATTTAAAAAAAAAAAATCTGACATTTAACGATGAAAAAATCAACTGATTTGCATAATTGCAATTTGATATATATTGAAACTGGTTTAACATTAAAATTTTGAGAATCAGAGCAAACGATATAATAAATTATAGAAGAAAAATTAAAAAAGAGGTGAAGATAAAAATCAATGATTAAATGCAATACGAATATTTGTTATACAAAGACATTTACACAAATGACAATATTAAGACTAATATACTTATTCACACAGCACGCAAATACATACGAATTAGTCGTTAATCATTTGAAATCTTATCGAAATCTAGTTTTATATACTTGTATGGAAACACTTTATGAAAAATATTTATTTGCTAAAGTTCCTTGGACAAACAGATGTAAAAATTATGGAAATTTTAAAGAAAATTATCAAATAAAATGAAAATTTTATAAAAGAAAAATCGATTAGATCGGAATTAGCCTTCCACATTTTATAATGACCAGATGATGACATACTTGGCTTTAAAATAGAACTCAGAAATTTGGCAATGCAAGCCGTTGCTTAACTTTATCGAAATGAAGTTGCTTAAGGTTTTTTATTATGAACTAAATTTTACACTCTTAAAAATGCTTAAATTTACTACTATAGAGTGAGTAAATGTTTTGTTTTATGTAACGCATAGAGACGCTTTATAAAGCTATAGAAGGTTTACAGAACAATTTTTATATAAAAAATTTGTTTTGAATTAATACTTTAATATAAAAACAAAATGCCTAAAATTATTTGGCACACACTTTCATATACAATAAGATACACCCCGGTGGAAATTATGTTTTCGTAAAACATTATTTTATTTTTGAAAAAAAAACCTCCAAAAAAGAGTGGATATTTAAATAATTTTTGACTCCACAATACAATACATTTTTGAACCATATATTTTTAGAGTAATCTAAAATTCTTCAGTGATAAGGGCTCATAATTTGGTATCAGGGAAAATACATTATTTTTGTATTTCATGGTGCTATCTCAATACTTTGCAAACCATTAAAAAGATCGGTGTTATCTTTTGGGTGTCAGGAAAGTACTTAAATTTCTGTTATTTGGGCGTTGCCCAAGCATTTGATTTTTATATTTCTGGGTGCTTTCACAGGGCTTTGTAAAGCACTGGCGCTACTGTGGAACGGTGTTATTATTTGGGCGTTGGGAAAGCGCTGTTAGCAAGCACTCATAATACCAATTTCGGTGCTTTGCCAATGCTTGCCCTTTGTAATTTTCTACCGGGGCATATACTTTAATAATAGGCTTTATGTGTTTATAATTAAAAATGTTGTTAGATTTTTTTTAATTCGTTAAAAATTTTAAATTTTACATATAAATTTTTTTAGATTCTCTAACTTGTAATAGTAATGAAAATACAAGGTGGTCCAAAAGTCACCACCCTATCGGAAGATGCTGTAATTTTTACAAATCGCGGTAAATGTCAGTTCTGCTTTGATATTTGTGAAGTAAACACACACAAAATACACGTCAAAAAGACATAAATCGCTATACACCTCAAGAACGCGGAATAATTGTGTCGATTTTTTCACCTTCATTTCATTTTTCATCAAAAATCATCATCGACGCGGCCCATTTTCATCTCTGCGGATATATGAATAAGAAGAATTATCGTTTCTGGGGCACCGAAAATCCGCGTATAACCCACAAAGAGCCATTACACACCGTCAAAGTTACCGTAATGCGTGGTTTTTATGCTAGAGGCATTATCGGACCTTATTTATTCGAAAACGTCGCGGGCCAAGTGACTACTGTGAACGGCGAGCGGTACAGAGGCATGCTCAACGACATTCTCCTACCTGGACGAATTGGGACTGGAAAACATGTGGTTCCAACAGAATGAAGAAACGGTGCAGTAAGCCTCAGGCACTTAAAGTCCTCAAAGAGAACATCCGTCTGTAATGTGGGAACCTATGGGCGGAAGTTCTGGCAAGAGTGATGAAAAATGCCATAAATCGGGCCCGTATTGTCGTCAGTTCTGGCGGCGGCCACTTGGCCGATATCATTTTTTTACTAAATAAAAAAAAAAAATCTAGACATCAAATAAACATGATCCAAAAGCAAAACTAAAATTAAAAAATTACAGTCAAACTTATGACAACTTTTGCGTCACCTTGTAGTGATTGACATTAGAAAAAACTTAGGAAATTTAAAAATATAAAATAAAATATTTTAATAATAAATTCTTTTGTTTTTATAAAAATGTATACTATTTAATGTCATCTGCGTTGCAAAATCTTTTATTTGTGAGGTACCGATAAAATTTCTGTGCTTTTCACAGATTTTGTTTGAAATTATTTCTTCCAAGCTTATGGAATTTGAATTCGGTGCATCAGACAGTCATAGTGCATTGGTGCCTAATCCAAATCTAAAATGTGATGCGACCAGTTCCTGGTTAATCCTATGTTTATATTTATTTTTAAATTTTTTATCTTATTTTAAAGTGAAGCAACACTATGGAAATTCTTCCAATTATTTAACGTGTTTCTTTCTTTGGAAAGGAGATAGAAACTTCATATACATACATATGTATATTTCTAAATTTATATTATCACCACTGGGCATCGAACCCGAACACTTATGTGTAACATTCCTGTAAAGACAAACGTCGTTCAGCTCGTTTCTTTCTACAAACGTTGCAATTTGCTCTAGGTAGTTAGTAATAAACCACACTATTTTCAACTCAATTACTACAAACGCACTCAGCTGCCATAGGAGTATACATAGCGCAACATCGTAAATTTCTGGGTCAGTTGCCAGCAACCGTGAACCTGTACACTAATTACTACGAATCTCTCTTTCTAGCTCTTGAGAAGGACTTGTGCCGCACGTGGGTCACATCCTTTGATGTCCTGCAAATATCCTGCGAATATTCTTCGAGGTCCTTTGAATATCCTTTGAGGTCCTGCGGGTATCCTTCGAGTTCCTTGAATATCCTTCGAAGTCCTTAGAATATCATTCTAGTGTCATTTTCGTCCACGAAGCGTGCCGTTGGTAGGTCACTTTCTGCTATATTCTGCCATGTCCTGCGAAGGTCCTTGAACATTATTTGCATCTAGGAAACGTGCCGTACGTAAGCCCCTTACTGCTATATACTTTGCACCTCCAGCTATATCCTACGAAGGTCCTTGAATATAATTTGCATTCAGAAGGTGTACCGTTTGAGTATCCTACCCGGTCCTGCGAAGGTAATTTTCATCAAGGAAGCATGCGTTCGTAGATCACCTTTTGTCACGTCCCTTGGGTATCCTGGTATATCCTTTGAATATCCTGCGAATGTTCTTCATCGTATCTGTTATCCAGAAATCGTGCCGTTGGTAGATCACTTCCACCCTCTCATTTCTTTCACGCCTCTTTCATTTTCTTTCATAAATCTTAGCTTAGGCGTTCTTATAATTAGATATAAGTAAATCAATAAATAAGCTATATCATGTTTTAAACCACGCCCCTACTCTCAGTCACTGAACCAAATAAATATCTGTGAGGATCCCTACCCCCTCCGAGCTCACCCCAGCTAACGGAGGAAAACTCATCGTTAGTCCAACATGCTTACCATTACCCCACAATAGTCACCGTTCATATAACTTTAAAAATAGAAACCTATTTTGAATTTATAAAAAGAACTCTTCCTGATTTGTTTCTAAAGGAAAAAGTTCACACTCATAATCTCTAACCTTTTCTTTTGCATTTTTCTTATCGAAAAAGGCATATATCTGGCTTTGAAAAGGTTCTGCCGTCAAAAGGTCTAGCATTTTCTATATGAAAAATAGATCATAATCTAAAGATTTTTTTAATAGGAAAAACTGACGAATTACGAATTACTTTGCTTTAAAAAAAAATTATCCTAAAATCCCAAGCATCTTGGAGAGTTTGACCTATAGAAAAACTAATGGATTTCGAAAATTGTTGCTAAGAAAAAGCCTAAGATTTTGATGGCTTTTCTTGTAAAGAACTTAAAAAAAATCTTAAATTCTGAAAACTTTTTCCTAAATTAAAACCCCTCAGATTCTGAACATATTCCTACAGAAAACTTTTATATGCTAGAAAAACTGTTCGGTTTTAAGGACCTTTTGCTAACTAAAAGCCCTCAGATGAAGAAAAATCCTCAAATAATGATAATTTTATTCTGCAAAATCCATTTGATTCTGAGGATCTTGCCAATAGAAACAACATTTGTGAAAAGGAGACAAACAGGAGATAAGAAAATAAACAAAGAAAATTTAAAGTAGAATGTTTGTATGTCTGTTTGATCACTTCTGAGAGCAAAAAACAATAACAGAAAGCTGAATAGGAAAGAAAAATTATGAATTAGCCACACTATGAGCAAGGCCTTACGTGGGTTAGATGGCTAAGCTGTCGAATGCATGTGGAAATGCATGGGTTCGATTCCTACAGCCGATGGGTTGTTGAAAACATTATCATATAGAGACAATCTGACAATAAAATAAAAACAATAATACAATTTAATGAAAAATCACTGATGACGCCGATCCAAAGGAAAAAGGCAGAAACTAGTTCTAGTCTGATTTGCAGATTAATAATGTGTTTATAACTTTGAAAAAATGTTTATTCTTCTTCTTAACTTCAAACGTACATAAGAAAACCATTAGATTCAGTGACTATATAATTACCTCACCATATGTTAAAAGCTTTTAACTGAAAGCAAAAAAAAAATTATAAAGTTTATGCTTAAATAGTAATAATTATGGCGAAATCTATCGATAGCAACATTAAAAAATATAATTTTACCATTAAAAGGGAGAAAAAAAAAATCGATTGCCTTTTTACAGATATTTTATATATTTTTTCTCATTAACTGAGAAGATTGCACTCCCTTGGTTTTCTAAACTCTTTGTCGTGTAGCATTACTTTGGCTCTGAGGATTTTCTCTTATGTAAATTACCTCTGACTCTGAAAACTTTTTCCTTTAGAACAATCAGTTAGAAAACTTCTCCGATTCGGAGCACTTTCTCCAATAGAAATAGTCTTAGATTCTAGGGACTCCCTGTAGAGAAATACCCAGTTTTCCAATACTTTTTTTATAGTAAACCTCATATTTCGAGGATTCCTTCCCACAAAAAAGTCCCTCAACTTCTAAGTACTAATACCTAGAAATTTGAGTTTTTTCTATAAGTAGTAAAATTTTTTGAATCTACATAGAAAAAAGTAGTCAGAAATAAAATAGTACTGAGGCTTTTTCTGTGAGAAAAATCTCTCAGAATCATAGATTTTTCAATGCTGAAATCTCCATCGGCTTATATTAGGCTAAATATATTCGTAACAAAATATTTTAAAAATTATATTTTTGTTTTATTCCGGGCAGTATAACATTTTTAATTTGGTAAATTTATGCAGTTTCACTGTAAATTTTCATTTATGTACTAGAAGTTAATTTACCATATTTATAGTAGGAATTCATTTTTCTACTTACTATAATTTGGGTAAATTTAAACAAATATTAATTAGACTGTATCCCAACTTCTTCAGAGTATACCAATAATTTTGTTTTTCTTGTATTTCATTTTACGATCGTTATTTGAATAAATTATTCTAAACAAGTTGATTTTCCCATTTAAGTATGACTAAAGCAAAAATATTAATTCATTAAAGGCGTAACAATTCACAAACTATTAATTTAGCTTTAGAAAAAAAAAATCAATAAAAACTTCCCAAAAGGCTACACCAAAATAAAAACGAAACATATTGGGGAGTTCTATTAACATTTCAAGTATAGTAGGTAGGTAGGTACACATAATGTGGCAAAATGTACAACATAACAATCTAAAACTTTTAATATAAAAACTACTTTAAAAAGTACCGCGTTATAAATTAAACATGTCCCTTGAGGATACAAAATAAGCTAAACTAAACAAAATTAACAAAATTATTTTTAATATAAGCCATAACGAATTAATGCACTGGACTTATACTGTATAATGAAGGCAATATCATGTGAACATGATATAAATATTAGGGTGACAATAAAGAATAAAATTTAAATTTTCACTGACATTTAGGTGTAATATTGAACCGCTGGTATGGTGTTTATACCCTACACCACTATGTGGTCAGGGTATTATAAGTTTGTGCTGATGTTTGTAACACCAAAAAATATTGGTCGTAGACCCACCTTATAGTATACCGATCGGTTCAGAATTTTTTTTTATTTCGATTTAACGATGTCCGTCTGCCCGTCCGTCCGTCCGTCTGTCTGTCTGTCCATGCAATCTTGTGCGCACTCTACAGGTGGCAACTATTAAGATATTTTGATGAAATTTGGTACGCAGACCTACGTTGGCCCAAGGACGAACAACTTTAATTTTTTTGAACATCGGTCCATGTTTAGACCTAGTGCCCATATAAGGGTCCTACCAAAATTATACTGTTTATATGCTGCAGGTCGTAAATATTAAGATATTTTGATGAAATTTGGTACACAGACCTATATTGGCCCAATAATGCAGCCTATTGATTTTGGTGAACATCGGTCCATGTTTAGACCTAGTGCCCATATAAGGGTCCTACCAAAATTATACTGTTTATACGCTTCAGGTCGTAAATATTAACGGTTTGAGTACATTCGTTTTTATTGTGCAGTCATACCATTCATTGCTTTTGCCATGTATTTATGCAACAACAATAACTAATGCTATTGCTATTATATTACATTCATTGTTTTCGATGAGTGGTTTTTACGCATTATTTTTATAATGCCACTACATATCAAGCAACGAAATGAAGAGATGACGCATTAAAAATATAAAATTAATCACAACATTCATTTAGTATTCGTTGACCTGTTGCAGTATTTTGAAAAATGCAGTATGAAGAAATTTCCATTTTTTTTTATTTAAATATGAAATATGCATATATTTTCTCATTTTGTTAATGTTTATGTAAAAAAAATAAACACCAAAAATATACTAAAATATTTGACAGAAAAAAAATTTTCAATTTTTACACAACCAACATTGAGACCATTCGAAACAATCGGTTTGTATTCATACCAATCAGTTTATATTCGTTGCTTTTGTGAGTGTTAGGTAAGTTTAACAGAAGACATGGCTTTCGTCATACTCACTTTTTTTTCAATTGTGTCTGTATTGCTTTATTTTTTGTGATTTCATTCAAAATTATAAAATAAGGCACTCAAACCGTTCTCTGATTCACAACCCCTTCTACTACCGATTCTAACACAGTTTATTTGTGTTTGAAATTGTCCCAAAAGCAACCACTTCTATAGCTCCAAAGTGGAACCGATTTTCCTATGTACCCAGGAAAATTTTTTACAATCAGTTGCCAAACATGCCCATTCTGCAAGTGGTTCTACTGCAACCGATTTCATGGCAGCTGGATCTCGACGAGTCAACTACTTTAAATACCGGATTGAGCGCTTGTAGCCTGCCAGCCTATTTGAGTCATCTACCGGCAGTGGACTGTCAGTGGATTTTCTCTCGTCGGTGCCACCAACGACCAGTTTTTTTGTTTTGGTTCTCTCTGTGACCACCGGCGGGGGATATCATACGAAGATCCTCCTCGTCCGTCTGGTATAGAAAGAGTTCCTCTAAACCCAAGAGTTGGTCGTTGGTGTCACTGTCCGGGGGCACCTCAATGGCCTCCTGTCTGATGGATGATGACTCACGTTGTGCACTTGCCATCACCGTTGCCATTTCCGTTTTCATAGTTTCCGTTTTGTGACTGCTGGAGCCTCGCAGAAGAGAACCGTTGTCTCCACCGTGCCTGCTGGTAGTCGAAACCACTGCTAACACTGACGTTTGGGCGTATATTACCGCCCGGCTTTTTTCTTTATCTTTGTGAGGTTCCATTTTCCATACTTCTCTCATTCTCGTTTAAATTGTTCAAAACCTCTGACCTAAATACTAGTTAAAAACAGACGCGAACCAAAAAGGCGCTCACTATGGAAAACAGACGCGACAGGATTTGAAAACCACGAGAACAGAAACCATCCCAAGTCGCTCACTATGAGAAAACAGACACTCGGACTGATACCGAACCGCGGTTACTTTCACCAATTATCATAGCCCATCGCAGTAATGCACACAATCCCATTATGATCAAAACCTTGACCTTAGCCATGTACCACCTGGTACCCGTTTCCAGCCAACACCCCCTAGGAGGGTTTAGCAGAAAGTTTTTATGTGCCGGCCGAAGTAAGGATTTTTGCTTTCTTAATTAAGTATAATCATTAAGCATTGAGATTTTTAAATCGATACGTGGCAACTTTTAAATTAAAACTTAATTTTTTACTTGTGTTCGTAACAAAACTACTTTTGTGCTACGCCTTTCTATCTGTTACCGACGATGCTTAAAAATAAAATATATCTTTTGTTGATTTGTTCCAAAATTCAGAATATTTGACTTCATACGTTTTTCACAATATCCTTTTAGCTAGTTACTGGGGCCTTAGCTGGCGCATTTGTTGTTAATTCCCACATACAGTTTGAAATTAATGTTGGTTAAATTTTAACGAAAAATAGTCCCAGATTTTCACCATCTGAGTTTTAAAGTAAATAGCAATAGCCCGCTTATATAGCAATAGCCCGCATATATTTCATTGCCACCCTAATAACTATATTTACTGAAATACTAAAATATTTTATTGAATAAAACTAAATAATAATCAACGACTTGTAAATACGTACAAATTGGATGTGAACAGAAGCGTAGGCAGGATATCACTGACAATATTTCAGGTTCAGGGATAATGAAGAATTTTCAAACTAAATTTTAAGAGTTCCGATTTTTTCAAATTTGGGTCAATGTGACCCAAAAATTTTTAAACGTTAAAATAGACTAAAGCTCATTTATAGGAAGTAGAAAAAGAAAACATTTTTTTGAAAAATTTAACAGAAGACACAAGGGAATCACCAGACTGCCGATGTTTCGTCTCATCCAAAGAGTCGTCAATATGTCAATTTATCAAAGTATTTTAGTTGCTAAATAGTCTCTATAGGAAAAATTTTTTATGTATGCCATGACCGGGAAATCGAACCAGCCACCCTATGCATATGATATGTCCAATTTGGGATATGATAGCTAAAGCTTTTACTAACATAAATTCATTTATATAGGGTATAATGCCAAAAGAAACGTTCGTAGTACCCATTTGTAATAAGAACATATTGCATAAGCCCCATTTCCACTATTGGGCTTATGACCAAAACAGGATGTTGGGATAATATTCATTGCGATAATGACTATGCGTCCAATGGATAATTTTTAGTTCAAACCCCAAATCTAAAACTCAACAACTAACAACAACAAATAATTTAGAGTGTAGTTTTGTTTAAATTTCCTGAAAATACACTCTGAATAAATCATCATACCCACTAATTTAGCATGAATTAAGAATATTTGTAAAACTACACAAAACATTCTTTGAAAATTCCTACGCTCCTGTTGTTGTACTAAATGATTCAAAATAAATCTATACAATCATAGTAGATTTAGATTTTCTAGTTTTAGTAAAAAAAAGATTATAGGTAACTAGTGTTAATTCAAAAAATACACATAGTATTAAATTATATCTTGGAAACCGTTAACAAAACTTACATCATAACTACGCATATTAACCCACACTAACACCACGGCCAATTTTTTGCCATCTAACAATTGTGATTTACAATCACGATAGTAAGGAAACAAAAATAACCATTTAATATCAAGCAATAAACCAAAAATTATCCCAATATAAGATAAGAAATAGATAGATATGTACGTTATTTGTTGTTTAACATTTTTCAAGTTTGATTTGATCCATTAGTTGTGGGTATTTTATATGAAAATATCAGATTTAACGGCGCGTATTACAGTTGCAATTGCATAAAATGCCACAACAATGTTAGATACTAATATCGTTTTTTTTTTATACATACAAAACTAATACTAACAAATCGTGCAACATTAATAAATTATTTATAGATTATTGATTATTAAGTTGGCAAAAATAATTATGAAAAAAATTTACATTTTTAACTATGTTTTTTCTTGGACACTCTATAATAAGCAAATAAATTTGAAAAAAGGTTCAAAATGTTAGAGCAATTCCTAGCCAAAAGAATTGGAAGTCATGCTTTGCAAACCATTTCCGATCCCTGTCCCCAATGACCGGTCACGAGACATGTCCGTTTACCGGTTCCTGTTCCCACAGGTTTAATATTTTTCTTGGATACAAATTATATAATTGTAACTGAAGTATCGGCAGACGTAAAACTTCAAGAATTGATGGATAATACTGCGAGATGCCTTAGTCAAAGTTTGCCTGAACGGGGTGCACAATTTATTCCAGAAGGACTCACATTGATCAATAAATGGGGTTGTGATGGATCATTCGGTCAAAGTACTTACAAACAAACAATAGCCACACATGACATAACTCTTACAGATGCAAATATGTTTATGGTGTCTTTACGGCTGAGAAGTAAAATCTCAGAACATTTGAAAAATCCTCACACATCATCAGTTAGTTTTTGCCGATATTATTGCAATAGGTAAAGGAGTCTTCAAAAATAATCAAAGCTACAGTAACCGATATAAAAATCAAATTTATAACCTGAAGCCTTCTGGTATTGAATTGAAGAATGGAAAAACTGTTTTTATTAAATACGAATCTTTTCTTACAATGATTGATAGCAAAGTCTTTGAAATGTGCAATTTGTAAAAGGCTCAGAAAGATTTTCAAAATTTTGATGATTCAACAAGTGATGAACCTAACTATGAATATGGAATTTCTCAATTGCATGAAATAATTAGGTTCATTGAGTTCATATTGAAGATAGCTTATACAATTTTGCGAGAGGAAGAAATTTTTTACGAGAATACACCGCCAAAGGGAAACCGAAAAAATTATACAGGCTGAATTTTTCAAGAAGCTTGGACTGGATGGTAATACGTCCAGGGCATTATTTGCAAATGCTGAGGTAAAATTACTGGTGTGGATAATAATATTATAAAAAGATTGGCTCTTCTTCTTAATACGATTTTATAAACAGTAAGGCTCAAAATGTGGTGAGTATGCATCAAAAACTGCCCAAATTTTGGCTCGTGAGAAAAATTTAATTGAGTATCAATGCTTAGCAATTGGAAAGTTTTCGAAAGAAGCCCAATAATGCAAAAACAAAGATTAGATACATAAATACTTGCAATATTTCCCGGATTAGGAAGAATGAGGACCTTTTCAATATGTTGGCGACCTCTTCAGATCCACTTATTTCATCACGAAGACACGAAAGGATTTGGAAGGACATAATTTTATTTCCCAATATTAATGACTCGGGCAAGGAATTCCATGCAAATGCGTGTTTTTGTCGATATTCCATTACTAATATGGACTAAATATTTATCCGAATCGTCAAATTTAGAACAAACTGGCATCGATTTGTAGTTGCATATTTTTGCATATTTTGTCAGAAATGCATGTTTTTGCATATATGGTGCCTTTTTAGTGCATATGTTATGCTTTTTAATGCATATTCGTGCATATTTTTAATTTTTAGGAGCATTTTTTATTTTGTAAAAAAATATAAAAAATTGATACGTTGTCATACTTCGATTCAATCAAACTAAACATTCTTAAAACCTTATTGACCTATGGGAAATCTTCGAGTTCTGTGTCAGTTTGTAAAATCACTAACTTATTATACCCTACACCACTATGTGGTCAGGGTATTATAAGTTTGTGCTGATCTTTGTAACACCAAAAAATATTGGTCGTAGACCCACCTTATAGTATACCGATCGGTTCAGAATTTTTTTTTATTTCGATTTAACGATGTCCGTCTGTCCGTCCGTCCGTCTGTCTGTCTGTCCATGCAATCTTGTGCGCACTCTACAGGTCGCAACTATTAAGATATTTTGATGAAATTTGGTACACAGACCTATGTTGGCCCAAGGACGAACAAGTTTGATTTTTTTGAACATCGGTCCATGTTTAGACCTAGTGCCCATATAAGGGTCCTACCAAAATTATACTGTTTATATGCTGCAGGTCGTAAATATTAAGATATTTTGATGAAATTTGGTACACCAGACCAAAATTATACTGTTTATACGCTGCAGGTCGCAAATATTATGATATTTTGATGAAATTTGGTACATAGACCTATGTTGGCCCAAGGACGAAGCCTATTGATTTTGGTGAACATCGGTCCATGTTTAGAACTAGTGCCCATATAAGGGTCCCCCCAAAATTATATTTTTTATACGCTGCAGGTCGCAAATATTAAGCTATTTTGATGAAATTTGGTACATAGACCTATGTTGGCCCAAGGACGAAGCCTATTGATTTTGGTGAACATCGGTCCATGTTTAGAACTAGTGCCTATATAAGGGTCCCCCCAAAATTGGCTTGGTTACAAACTGCAGGTCGCAAATATTAAGATATTTTAATGAAATTTGGTGCGCTGACTCACATTATAGAAAATTTTGACATAAGCCCCATTTTAACCCATTCGAATTTCGGATCCAAACAATACACCAGACTGGTGTAGGGTATTGTATAGTCGGCATGCCCGACTTTAACCTTTTTACTCGTTTTTAAGATGCATTATTTTTGCAAAAATAATAGTTTTTAGTGCATATTTCTTATATTTTTAATGCATATTTTTTGCCCTATTAATGACTATTCTAAAGCGAATTAACTAATAATAAATACTTATACCAATAACACTTATACTACATTCAAAAACAAAACATGCAAAAATAATGACAAAATTACTTGATATCGCTAGTTTTTACCTTTTGAAAACGTTGGTTTATCTTCTTGAGATAAACCGCATTCTTTTCTATTGCAATCAAAATAACCAATCTCAATTTAGACACCAATTGTTACGTTTTACCTTAAAAAACGTACGATTATTTCCTTTAAATAAACCCGGCTGGTGCAATTAAAAATAACCAACACACACATACAGTCACAATATTTTATCTTTAAAAACAACCCAAAATAAATATTAAATAAATTGCAAACACAATTAAAAAAGGACTACTGATTTTTCAATATATTGAAGCCATTTTGCTATTTATTTTCAAACATTGTTTAAACAATCCATAAAACAAATAAAAATAATTGAAAAGTTTGTTAAAACAATCATCAATTTTTAATTCACAAAACATAAAAAAAAACGATTTTGTTGTTAGTTTTGTCATATTTGAAAGTTTTTTGTTTTTCGTTTGAATTTTCAAAACACTCATACACAACACACACGCTCATATTTATATTGGGGTATGTTTGTGTGTATGAGTAAAGAATTTCTTGTAATTTGAATTGAAATAATTTTGTATATAAATAAACCATTTTAACAAAAAAGAAAACCGAAAATATTTGAATTTTTTGTTTAAAACAGAAAACAACGAAACTATTTACATTATTTTTTCTAAAAATAGAAATCCAAAAATAGAATATTTGACTGAAAATATCAACTCCGACAGACGAATACAAATTTTTAGTATTTTTTTTTTTTTATTGATGGATGAAAAAATGTTAAACAATATGTTTCAATGTACTTTAATTGATTCTTCAATTGAAAACAAACAAAACTTTACCAATTACTTTTCAAATAAACCTCAATCGGTTATGAAAAATATATTGTGAGTGTACACTTTTTGATTATTCTTTATTTATTTACACCTTATGAATTTACAAACAATTTCACAATGAGTTACTAGAGCTCAGCTGAACTGTACAAACGCTATTGCGTGACTGATTTTCCATACCTAAGTTGCAGCCATTTCATATTGTAATGACTGTGATTGTAAAAGGAGCTCGAAAGTTCTGGAGACACCCAGATTCGTTGTAGAATAAACTAGAAGGTTCTAGAAGCACCCAGAGTATTCACAGTGGAGACACCAAAAACTTGGTACTTAGTCCAAACACAATCCACTTTATTCTTAGCCTAGACAAAAACCAATTTACAGTATAACATTTTATAGCGCATTATAGCTTAGTATATACTTAAATGTAGCGTTATCAGATTGACATGTTTAGTAAATCCCTTTTCCCGAGATATTTTTATTCCAAAATACCAGAACTAGACCAATCAAGTTTCGAAACAATGTGAATAACATTAAAAATTAATATTAAAAATATTTAAAAAATGTTTATCTATGATAGAAAATGAAATTTATTTCAAATTAAAAATGTTATATTTCTGCCGAAAATAATATTGAACTCCGGCAGAAGGACTTGAAGCCCCCAGTGTGCCTAGTACACTGGGTGAACATACATTTTTAAGCTTAAGGAGGTGTCTTACAAATGTTAATATGGGTCATTTTAAGAAATGGAAAATTTTTGTTAACCATTCTTGAGGGTTCACGGCCCCACCAAGCTCCGTTTACGGAAGGAGACAACCTTTGCATAGTTAGGCGTAGTCGAAATGTGCGACTATTTTGCTCTATCTCCCTTAGTTTTCGAAATATTGGCCATTTTAAAAAATTTGAGGGAAAGAAATATTGCCGTCTTTAAAACTTCGGATAAACTGGTGGTGCCACCTACAGCGTAACAAGAGAAACATGAAAACATAATATTTTAACAAGAAATTGTGTAAAACCAAATGGGTTCTTAAAAAATAGTTATAAATAATTTTAAAAACTGACACTTAAAACTAGTTAACACAATACGGAGGATTTTCAGTATTGTGTTAACTGAAAATCCTCCGAAACCCGTTTGACAGATTTTTTTACCGACGTATTATTTTAAGTGTACCTCTAAGTGGTTTGCCAAACCGATTGGATAAGGAGTTAGATCGACAAAAAAACCGACACACATAAAGTTGAATAAAATTTAAACGACCTAACACAGAAATTTATAATTTTTTTGTTATTTATTAGAATTTTATGTAAAATTGTTGTATATAATCATTTTTTGAAAATCGATCACCGTTAATTAATTTATTCACTTTTTCAGGAGTACCAGGCATTAAGGATTTTATTGTTCCTTCTGTGACTTTTTTGGAGTAGGTACACCACTGACGTTTAAAATCTAAAATGTTTTTGGATACCTTCTTAGTGGCCTTCATTCATACTTCTTTTAACTACAGCCCAATATCTCTCCACAGGCCTGAGCTCCGGGTAGTTTGGTGGGTTTGCCTCTCTAGGTACAAAAATTACGTTATTTATTGAATAGCATTCAAGTGTAGCTTTACTATAATGGCATGATGCCAAGTCAGGCCAAAAGTATGTGGAGACATTGTGCTGTTTCAAGAATGGCAGCAGTCTTTTCTGAAGACACTTCCTAATATACATATATATCAGAGTTAATGGAACCAGAATTAACAAACGACTGGCTTCTCTTTCCGAAACTGCAAATTGCTTGCCAAACGAGGAATTTTTTTGGAAATTTGGTTTGCTTTTTTGTTCTATATTATTCTTTTACATTTCCCCTGGCATCAGCAACATAAAAATCTTGGCCAGGCAGCTGCGAAAAGTCGGCTAGTACATACGTCTCATCGTCCATTACGCAGCAGTTATATTTTTTTACAAAATTTGACTTATACCTTTTTGCCCTTGTTTTTGCCTCAGTATTCTTTATTGCATTCCTATCTGAAACTTTTTGAACTTTAAGTGTCTTCAATCCTGCACTGGTTTTCATTTTTCGTACAAAATAATCTAAACATTGGGCTAATCGGGCGGCTTTTCTTCCTGATACATTCGGATTTCTTCTAAGGATGTTCTCAACCTTTTTGGCCTTATTAATATCCTGCGGACCTTTTTTCTTGCCGATCCATGTCTCCGGTCAATACTTAGGTCTTCTTGATATCGTTTAATGGTCTTGGCAACAGTATCACGGTGAACATTATGCTTTTTTGCAATTTTTTTAAAAGACCAAATTGGATTTTGTTGAAAAGTTTTTTTTATTTCAGCACGCACTTTTTTTGATTATCCATTGTGGATGAATTAACGAATAGTAATTAAAAATTCAAATTTTCTTAATATACGACATATTTTTAGAAGGTAATGTGATAAAAAAAAAAAAATAATTGAATTTTCATAAACAAAATTATTGGTCAAAATGTGTGTCGGTTTTTTTCGATCTCACTCTTTAGAAGGGTGTTGCTGTTATTTCACAAATTTAATAACTAAATAAAAATAATTTTAAAAACACTAGAATAGAAAAACTAATTGTATTATTACTTAAGGTTTCTGGGTCCTCAAGTAGACTCTGGACTACCTCAGCTGACAACAAAACCAAGTATAAACAGACGAATTCTCTATGGGCTTCAGAAACAAGCTATCGGAGAATATGTACCTCAGATTTCTAAGAGTTTTCTATAGGAAAACTTTGAGATTCTGAGAACTTTTTCTAAAGACAAAGCTACAGATTGTGATGACTTTTTCCTCTAAAAATTATGAAGACTTTTTCCTACGAGAAAAATTTAGATTCTGAGAATTTTTCTCACAGCAGAACCTGACAAATTTTTCAAAAAAAAATTTCAGATGACCCTAAGGACTTTTTCCTCTAAAGAGACTTTAAGATTCTGAGGCCTTCTTTTCTAAAGAAAAACACGCCAATTCTGGGCACTTTTTCCGGATTCTGGGAACTCTCTTATAAAGAAACCCAAATTACAGAAAAGCCCTCGAATTCCGAGGATTTCTTCCCAAAGAATATCACTCACTTATTAATGACTTCTCCCTATGACTGAATCTGGGGCATCTCCGTTGAAGAAAGTCCTCAAAACCTGAGATTTCTTCTATAGCAAAAATTTTATGAACCTGATATTTAATCTAAGGGAATACTCAGAAAAAAAAATTGCTGACAATATTATGTTTACCGGGAGAATAATTTCCTCAGATTCCAAGGCTTGTATTTGGGAAAAATAATTTTATAACAATTACTAAGTATTATTAAAATATTTTAAAAATAATCTTATTCTTTTATTTTTGGTCTACATTACGCACTTTGTTTGTAACCTTACTCATAAAATTGGTAAATTTACACATTTTTTTGCAAATTTTTTACTCATTTTCAATGTGAATTTACAAATTTTGTGTAATTACGTATTTTGTGTGGATTTCCGTTGTAAATAAAATTTGGATCAAAAAACCATGGATCGAAAAATATTGATCGCGATATACAACAACAGCAAATTTATGGGTTAACCAACCGTTAAAGTTTAAATTTGCTTTACTAAACTTTTTTTTGGTGAAAACTGCAGTTAGTAGTCATTGTGAAAATTTAGCTTATTTTACAGCCTCGTCAATTCGATATATACCAAACAGATTTTTTATAACAATTTCTAAAATAAAAATTTTATTATAAACTTTGTAAAAATTGTTAACATAAATAATTTTTTCCATAAAAAATACAATAAATCATTAAAAGGATTGAAATTTTTCATATATTTAGCTCCTTTATTAAAAAATTTTAATAAATATTCGCCAGTTTATCAAGTAAGACTTGGTAAAACTAGCAAACTTCACCTCAAACATTCACAGTTTTCATTAGTAGTTACACTGACTTATATTTCATAAAATTTATTTGATATCATAATTATTGTATTTCTATTACATGTTTTGTTGCATGTATTACATATGCTCATTTTTGTAGATTTAGTTTGAAAAATAAATTTTATGCACCTAATATTTTATGATAAAATTATTTTCAAAAATATTTAACTGGTTTTATTCATTTACTCTCTAAAGAGTTAGTGTTGAGTATCTTAATAAAATATCGATTAATCTTGATATTAGATTTATGCGACAAAATATTTGAATTAATTAAAATAAATACTTTATGCCTTTTGGCTGTTTATTGATTTGTTTTTAAAGATTTTAGCATAAAATTAAAGAAATAAAAAGTGTATTTTACGGCAGCTTAAGTGTAATAGATCCAAAAACAGAGATTAAAATTGTAACGGTATTTACTACTTTATTAATTAGTTACTACAAAAGGCAGGTAGTTTTTGTATAAATTAATGGATATTACTAATTGTAACTTCGATTGTTTTCAATTTGTTACAAAATTTTAAAAATGTTTTGTACAAAATTTTTTAAGTAAGGCCTTATTTAAACCAATATTTACACAATTTTAAGCGTTTTTTTATAAAAGTGGTATACGTTCATGTTTTTTCCGGCACTGTCTCCATGATCCCCCCTCATAATCCACCACTCATAGGGAGTGCGGTTAATACAGTGGACACCGTGTCCAGGCTAACTGAGGCGCTGAACGAGGTGACATCGAAGGCATGCAAACTCGTTATTCGCAGGGGTAAGAGCAACCCACCATGGTGGAACGCTGATATTGCCAATACACGGGCTGAGTGCAGAATACTGTTCAATGAAGCTAAAGGATCGGGAGACTAGCCTGCCTACAAGGCCGCGGTGAACAGAATTAAGAACCCGATTAGGAAAGCGAAAGTATTGAAGAGATTTTTGTTGCGAAGATCCTCTCTAGAACCTCCACTGCGCCGAGCTTTAGAGAGTCACTCGATGCTCTCATGTATGGACATTACCCAGAGCAGTTACCCTTCTTATAGAGGAAAGGAGACTGCGCTGGGCTTACAAGCATTGACCTGTGTAAGTCGCCGGGTTCTGACGGTATCATATTAGCGGACCTGCAGAGGAACGCTGGACTGATTATACCATAGCTTGCTGTTAGTCTATATTCCTGTCTATTGAATACCGAAGGGAGAATTATCGATGTACACCTTGCCTATAATAGGGGCAGGTCAGTGGAGTAGACATTTCACTCCCTCATGGGATGTATTTATAGATCTCTCGAGTATAAGTTATACACCTTGGTGGTTTTTCTGAATATAGAGGACGCCTTTAATAATATCCAATGCGGTCGAATATATCATACGGTACTTGGAGGTGGATTGTACGATCGCCGATTTCAGCTTGAGCTTGCTGGGGCGTAGGGTGATTGTGTCCACGCTAGGCGCATCGACGGTATCTAGAGTGCTGGTGAGAGGTACCCCACAGGGGAGGGGAGGGGGGTACTGTCGCTGCTACTCTGGAATCTGACTTTACGATATGGGCGTTAGGGCAATTGCTTATGCGGATGATGTTGCAATTGCTGTATCGCATAAATATCCAAATATTCCGTCGGAGCTTATGGAGTCCTCACTGAAACTTCTCTCTGAGTGAAGTAAAATCACTGGGCAGGGGTTAAATTCGAGCAAATCGGATCTTGTTCTCTTCACTAGAAATAGGATCAGGGGCTCAAACTCCCGAGATTTAACGGCATTGATCTTACACTTTCCGATAGGGCCAACTATTATGAACACTCAGGCTAGAGTGTGTAAGGCAGCTACTGCCAGTTATTGCTGTAAAAGGCCATTGGTGTAAACTGGGGTATCAATATCCGAAATGTCAACTGACTTGTCATCAGGCCCATACTGATCAATGGAGTGTCTACTTGGTGGAGTGCGCTAGATAAGGATACTCACTGGGTGAGTTGCTAGTTACGGGCGCTATTCGTACCACTCCTACGAGGGCTCTATTGGCTATACTGCACTGGTTACCAATAGATACAATAGATACCATAGAGCGGGCTATGAGGGGGGGTTGGATCACAGCGAACAAGCATTAGGTTGAGTGACACTACCTTGTAACGACTTATTTTCGCTTGGGTATTTTCAGCCTCTGTCCAGTGTTCGTTACAAGAAATAAATGTACACAACTTTCATAAATTTTAATCCACAATCGTTATTTGCCTTTATTTGTATTAATTTTTGTGAGTAATTTACAAAGTTTTTTGTTTTTGTCCCCTTCGTGTCCTGTCGGGTACTCGTTTTATCCTTGTTCCACTGCGGTCCGCTCGTCTCTTCCGCTCAGATAATTTCCTTGGCTCACCTCCTGGTTGGCGTGAATTTGCGTTTTAGCCCTTCTGTATTCTTCGCCTTCCCTCTGCTCGTCTTCGGGTGCCCATATCGTTCACTTTGGCCATAAGTCTTGCCTGCCTGTTTTAAAACTTCAATATCACAAATTATTTAAATCAGTGTTGCCAAAAACCCTCTGCTCAGTGAAAATAAATACTTAAGCTGAATTTTTAATCATTATTAATTTTGTTACTAATAATTGCAATTTAAAATTCTCAATTCATTGGCTTGTAAATATATTTAATTGTTCTAAGTTTTAGTTACACAAAACTTTTTTCAACAATTCATTCATTTACATATATTTTATCCCTAAATTTATGATTACTAAAACTTTGAGTCTTTCTATAAGGTAACCACTGAATAACTTAAAAAATTGTATTTGTAAATCCCAACGGTCTCGTTGTTTTCAATTCTTAATTTCGCCTTTGTCAACTACTAAATATTATGGTACACAGTCATAATTTTTTGAGAAATAAACACGCCAACATCGATTATACTTCGCGCAGTTTTATTTCAATTGTTTTCCGTTTCAACACCCACAAAGTGATCCGAAAATACCAAGTGTGCTTTTGGCTTCGGAAACTCCATGCGTAGGTTACTGGTGCTCGGTAACCACCAATGGAGATATATACCGTACTACCATCAATTGTTTATTCAAAAGTTGTTGTAAACGAAGTGATCGCTAATCACCAGGAGAAATATGTATTTCACTACTTTAATATTACTCTAACTTCGTATGGTGATCACTAAACACCACCCGAAATGTATAACTCGCAGTCACTCTATTACGCCTGGTAAACACCAGTCAAAGTGTCTCTACTCTTGGACAATTCACACTCGTCTCTATGCTTCATCACACTTGTTTCTAAACTTCGTCAGGTGATCGCTAAACACTAGTTAAAGTGTCTACTTAGCTTACTATGTTATATCGGGTACTTTCTTTGCACTGGATCGCTGCTGAAAGAATGAAACTTTCTATTTTCTATGCAGCCCTTTTATACTAATCGACAAACAAATAAATGCTACCAACAAAATAATTGCCCACGTTATGTTGCTATTGTAATATAGCGGCACATAAATTCCTTAATTCTTTAATTTTTTAAACAACCTTAATAGTTGTTGCTTGGCGATTACTCCTTGTTAAATAGTACCTTTGCATATGCGTATTGCAGTTGTTGTTTCTTTATTCTTGTTTGACCAGTACATGCTTATGCATGGTTGTGCTTATGTGTATTGTTGTTATTGATTGTTTACTTGTTTTTATCTATATAACCTGCATAAAGTGTGTGTTCTTAGTATAATATTTACTCACTAACGGTGGCTACAGTGTGTGACACTAGTTTGTGGACAAATTAGTCGTCACAACCTGCAGCTTTCCATTGCCAGTTGGGCAAATGAGCCAATTTGCTTGTGTACGAGTAATCTGTGACCTACCTATGACCGTGACCTACCTATGACCGACCTATGACTATTCATCAGGGGTCTAACTGGTTTCGTTCGGACCCTGATGTGGTCGTCTAACGGCCCTACAGTTATCACAACGGGAACACAATTTGGCTGGACCCACGTGAGCTGGCCTATATGGCGGATGCCTCTGGAATCTAACCTAGGGTTTGGTTATCGGGAATTCCTGATTAAAGTGTGATAGGAATTTCCTGGAAAATTTTACTTATTTCCCGGAAAAATGGAAAATGCCCAAAATTCAAACATTTTGAACTTTTAAGATGAATGGGGGAATATTTAGTTGATCTCTTATTTTTAAGTTAATGAATGTTCTTTTTAGTTTGACTCTAGATCATAAATTAATATCACTTTCTGTTTAAATTATTTTCAAATCAAAGAAAGATGATACAATTTTTACAAGTAAATTACAAAGAATAAAAATATATTTGAAATAATTCGAATATATTTTTATTCTTTGTAATGCACCGTGTCATCTTAAAAAACATTGACACGGTGCAAAAATATAATTTAAATAATATACATTTAAATTTAAATTTAACGGTTCTTTGTAATTCAAAAAATCTGTGGTTATCATACACAGAGTTGAATAGAATCAGCTGAGATATCTTAAGAATTAAGGTTCAAAGCAAAATAGAGTAATAATAACAAAGGATAAAAATAGAATTGTTAAATTTCGTTGATGTTAGTCTAAGTTGAGTTGTTGATACGAAATTCGATTTTCTTTCAGCGGTCACATAAGTAGACAACATTAAAATATTAGCCCACACAAGACGAAATACACTGATGATGGCTTTGTAGCGAAAGCCGAAAATACGTATTCTGTATTGCTGGTCTTATCGAATTCTTTCAAATATATTTTTATTCTTTGTAATTTACTTGTAAAAATTGTATCATCTTTCTTTGATTTGAAAATAATTTAAACAGAAAGTGATATTAATTTATGATCTAGAGTCAAACTAAATAGAACATTCATTAATTTTGAACTTTTCTAAAAAACAAAATACATTTTCGTCAAATATTTCTGAAAAATTAGAAGAACTTTTGAATAATGAATTTGTTTCTTTAGGTTGCTTGCGAATCGACTAAACTAAAATCGTAACTACAAGTTTTATTGGAAATTGGAAAAGCTTTTGATTTCAAAGAAATCTGGAACCATATCGTGAACTTATTTTCAGTTTAAGGACTTTTTCAAGAACACAAAAGCCAATATTCAGAGAAAATCTTAAAATCTCTTATTTAGACAAAACTACAAATATAAGACGTTTTTCTATGCATTTCTAGTCTTTAGAAAAAGTATTCAGAATCTGAAAATTTTTCTTTAGAAGAATGTCCTAGATTCTGAAGAATATTTCCTGCAGAATATTTTTCATTATCTATTAAAGAATGGCCCAGTTAAAATCGATACGCGTAAATGTTTCAATTACATTTTAAGTAAAGTCAGACATAATAATATTGCTACGAAATTGGATTAGTCTATTATAGAAAATTCTGGAATTTTAAAAGAAAGATATCCCGAAAGGCAGGATTTACTAAACCTGTCAATCTGGTAGCACTCTATTTAATTATGATGTTAAGTGATTTGAATTTTTCTAGTATGTTCTACAACCAAGGCCGTTAACTACATAGGGCTGCTATATGATATTTTTATTATTAGTGATTGTTAAGTGAGTTGTACTCCAGCATTTGTGTAGTCAATTGCGTATTTGCTTTTATAGTGAGTCGCGCAATATTGTTTGTATAGTTGTGTATGCTATACTGTTGTCTGTTAAGTAATAAAGTGCTAAATAAATAAGATCAATATCAAACAAAAGATTGTGTGGCCATTTTGATTGCAATCGAAAAGAACCCGGTTTATTTAAAGGATATATTTTATAAATAAGAAAAAAAACTTTTTTAAAGAGTAAAAACGTAAAAACAGAATACATTAAATTAAAGGAAATTTCTTTACATTTAAGAAATACAGAGAACAATATAAATATCTTCGTAGCGATAAAAATTATTGGAAAAAAATAATTCTTTTTATACTTAATGTCAAGCGAAACGATAGGCAAAAATTCTGGCAAATTCAAAATCGCTGTGACGGGAAATCTTGATCGTCAAAGATTTGTATACTTTTCTTTGCGAGTTTTACCTCCTAATGTGAGATTAGACTGCTACAAAATCACCACATTCGTTTATTTTGTCTCCTTTACCCCACACCTAAATTTTAGTGCAATTTGTTGATGGCGAATGCCATCCTTGTTGGCCCTTTCCCTACTAAGCTAACAATGTTCAATATGATATGGTACAATATACATACATAAACACCATTCTCACAATTATGAACCCCGTTATCTGAAATTTTACTACAACACAAGCAGGTGTCTTTACTATTCCAATAATTAATCATCCTAAATTCAGTTATATGATAATTTTAATGTCTACAACAACTTAATTATGGTTTTGTGTAATAAAAACAAATTGTTTTTTAATAAAATAACAACATCAGTGTTGTTTTATAGGAAGAAAAAAAAACAACAAAAATCATATTCAATGTTTTACAACTTTATGCTGCAAAGAAGTCTCGTCAACAACGACATCTTGTTAAATTTTTATCGAAAAGACAAACAACAACATCAAAAAACAAACGATGTCGTGGTGCATGCAAAACTATACTGTTTATAATATTTTTGGTGTTATAGCGGCGGTGGTGGCGTCAACAGCAACATGAAGTAGCGCCCACTGATAACCAAAAGTCATTTGACTCTAATAACAATAAACAGCAAATTTATTAAATACACACTTAACTTATGTACTCTTTCATTGGTTGGTTGTGATTCATTCAAACATACATAGATACTACAAAAATTTATAAAGAAACTATTCAAAATCACATTAAATGACAATTTTACTATTCTGCGAAAAGAAATAAAGAAATCCAATATAAATAAACATAAAGAAAACCTCAACATCTTCGAAATCTTAAACATGGCTTACAATACAAACGGCAGGGCTACAAACTACATTACAGTGTTGCCAGATTAAAATGCAAATTAAAATACCAAAAAAAGCCGGGTATAATCAAGGCTCGTTCTTTATGACGAAATATTTTTCATATCGCAATAACCGTTTATAACAATTTTTCTTCGGAAATTTCTGAGTTTATTTAAATTGTAAAAGAGGACAGTCATGGTGTCCTAATTCTGAAAGTTGATTAAGAAACAATTCTCCAAATATTTTATTATTTAGATTTTTTTCATTCTTTATATAAGTTACACAATATAAAAAATTGGCCGCTTGTGATATTGCCTTCTCGTTATACTGAGTACTCATTACACCGATCTTTGATTGTAGTCTCATAAGAACTTTGGCGACGATTGTCTAGAATTAAAATAACTTCACAAGAATTTCATGCCGAAATTTTAATAAATTTCTTTAACAAGGAGTGTTCAAACTTTAGTAACTTTAGTGGATACTCGCTTGTTGCTTAATAATAATTGTGAGTTTCTTTTTAATTTTTTTTTACAACGGTGTTACTATTTGCACTTCTCCAATAATGGAGTAGGAGTCAAAGCTATTAAAACATTAAAATCTCTGTACAATTGGCTTTTTATGTTTGTCCCATTATAAAATTATAAAACAATATGATGATATTTAAGGAATATGATGGTCAACCAAAAATGTAATTAAGTTTTTCATTGTTTTTTTAGAGATTTTCTTACGAAATTTTTGTTTTTTTTTTTCTTATTTATAAAATAAAAATATCTTCATACAAATAGTTTAAATCTTTGTTTTTTGCATAAATATTTTACAAAACTTTACTTACTAAATGTCTGACCATATAAAGTTACATAAAAAATGTTCATGTTATCATTGGTTAGTGTTGACATGATGTCTGGCTAAGTAACCATATTCATTAATTTTAAATTTGTTGACAAGCATCATCATCATCAACATCATAATACTACTAACATGTGAGAAACTGTGCGTGGCTAATAATTTGTATGTGAAATGCAATAGAAGTTATATTATAGACTTAAAAAAATATTTGTAGTCATTTTTATTGTGTCGACTATTGATTGCTTAAGCATTTTCACTGTCCAACATTTTGATAATGAATAGCAAAATGGTTATCGTGAGGAGACTACTTAACCGATCCCAGTTCGTAGTCCTCATTCTCATTTGTGTAGGGAGTTGTCATTCAAATTTAGTAAGATCTTTACCAGTAGGGAAAAATATTTATATGTGACTAAACTACTATTAAACAGCTCTAGTACACCAGTAGAAAAAAGTCTGCACATATTTTAGTTAAAATATAGTATTTTTGCCAAATTTTTAAGATAATAATAGTAAACAAAAAACTGTTAAATAAACAGAATTTTAGTAGTAGCAATTGTATTCCTTAACGGAAAATTAAGAAAAGGTTATGCATAAAGAGCCTTAATATTTAACCTTTCCGATAATCTACAAAATTGTAATAAAACCCCAGCGAAAAAAGAGATGCCGAAGCAGTAGAAAAAGCACTACAATTGATGATCTAAATGTACTTCCTTTTTAACATAAACACTAATGATTTTAACATTGAGTTGTCATAGGAGAGGAGTACTCCGACTTTAACATTTTTTTTTTTGTACTTTTTGAACGAGTGCAAAGGACGCTCTTTTTCACCAATTAAAAGTTGAAGTTCTTCACAAAAAAAATTATATATTTTTTTTATTTTACAAAAGTTTTTTATTGCCGTCACCGGGTATCGAACTTGCGACCTCACGATTGCTAGTCGCTGAGCTCTACCGCTGAGCTATTCTTTGATATGAAAGTTTACTGGCATAAAAACACCACTTTGTTAATACGAGATATTGTTCCTTATCCTCTTCAATAAAAGAACTTATTAAACAAGTGTAAAAGGTTCACTCCAATTCAATATTGGTTTCAACAACAATTTTTACAGGTACATAAAAATCAATTTCTCACCATTTTTTTATATATACATATTTTAAAATTAAAAAATATTTAATTTAAACAAATTAATTATAAATATTAAAAAAAAATTAATAGAATAAAAAAAAATTAAAAAAAAAATAAAAAAAATATTGGTCCCGCCGGGAATCGAACACGCGACCCTCTGTATGGAAATACCAAAAGATACGAAAATCACTTTTTACGATCACTTTTAGAGTAATTACTCTTTAGAAGCAATACTTAAGTGATTTTTTGGATGTTTGTTCAGAAATAATTCTAAAAACGCTGTAAAAATATACTAACGGATACTTTGGAAGCAATGAAAGAAGCGATTTTTTGAAGTTGTTCAGAATTACTTCAAAAAAAGCAGTAAAAGTACACTAACGGATACTTGTGAAGCAGTGAAAAAAGTAGTTTGTAAAGCATTACTTTCAATTTTTTTTTGCTGGGACCTTTTCAAACTAATATCGAATAAGAAACCCTTACAAATAAATTAAAAATTTGCCCAAAAAGTATTAAAATATAATTTCACTGTTAAAATCAAGTAACAAAACCACACTGAGAGAATTGTCCTTCATGATAGTAATGATATATATTCATAGAATTTTTTTCATAGAACCAATGAAGAATTTCAGTATGTATATAATATTTAATTAATATTATGAAATTTTTCATAACTCTTCTTTCATAAAATTTCATAATTTCATTAAAAAATTTTATTAAATTTCATAAATTATTATTATTATTAGTATTTACTTTTTTTTGAATTTTTTTATAAAATATCATCATTTCTTGAGAGAATAATCTTTTATAATTTTTATTGTTTTTTTAAATTAATTTTTTATTTGTAATTTTGGACTATGAAATTTTTTTATAAATCATATTAATTTTTTCGAAACTTTTTTTTTATGAAACTTTTTAATTTAATTAATGAATTCTTTCTTTAGATATTTTGTACATCCGTAAAATGTGCTACGATTTTTTTACGCCTTTCGCATTTGCTAAGTACTTTTTATTTATCCACTCCAGCTTAGCAACGACAACAACCAACTATAATAAATAATAGTAAATGAAATTGCTTCATAGATTTTATGAAGCTCTTCATTGGCTGCATGATTTATTCATTGGACGAGTGGCCTATTAATTTTATGAAGAGTTTCATTAATTTTATTAACTTTTCATAAACATTGATTTTAATGAAACCTGTTTCATAGATTCTATGAAAAGTTTCAATGGACGAGTTCCAGTGACAATTTTCATTGAAACTATGAAGAAAGTCATTACTGAAGTGATGAAAATTCTCTCAGTGTATGAGATACAGTATTTAAATTGTTTAATAAATTTTTTACCAACATATTTCTAAAGACACGTCTACCTATCCTTATACGAAGTTTTGTCAGAAAATAACCTAGAAATAAAACTACACTTGAAATATATAATTTAGTTTAGAACTTAGAAAATGCGTTAGTTTAATATTAAACAAGTTTTAAGAACCTTTAAGCCTTTACAGATATTTTTGCGTTCTTACAGATATTTTTATAAAATTTTCAACCTCTGTGTACTATTAACTTCTCTTTTTACTATTAAAAAAAATTGTAAAAGGGACAGCTGGTGCACTAATAAAAAAATAGCACCATTGTGAAAATTCTAAATTTTAATTAAGCAAAGAAATATACAAAATAAAACTTCTATATATAAAAATTAACTGAACGAAGTCAAAAAAACTTTTTAAATGCAAAAAATGTGTTTCTGTGCGATTTTTGAGACCAAAACTATACGCATTTTAATTTTTTTTTTCTTTTAAATAATTTTGAGTTAGAAAAATGATTATGTGCGTTCCCTTACTTTTGGGTAATATTGTCATTTAGATAGAGGATTTTGTGCTTACTCTCATTTTATTGAACTTTACACAAAAAGTTTTTTAAAGTTCTTTTAAGCAAGAAAAAAAAACGGGAAAAATGAAACAAAAAATTTGACAATAATTCTCATTTTGTGTTTGTAATTCTTTAGAAATTTTATATTTTAAAGATGCAAACATTAATAAATACGAGTATATTGCATTTTTACTCAACTAGAACTTTGTTCAACGCAAAAACTAAAATTAACCCGTCCAAAAAACGTCTGATAATGATTATTTATAAAAAGTATGACTTTTGCAAAGGTTAGATCCACGAGTCTTAATTAATTTAAGCATAAAAAATTCTAAAAATTTTCTTGACAGAAAGTCGAAATATTACAAAATTTGTATAATAAATATT
Organism: Leucophora obtusa; assembly: GCA_949987735.1. Lineage (NCBI taxonomy): Eukaryota > Metazoa > Arthropoda > Insecta > Diptera > Anthomyiidae > Leucophora > Leucophora obtusa. The sequence continues at coordinate 302,043,560 of OX465295.1, read as the reverse complement.
AGTTCACTATTGTGTCTACGATTTCCCAGTATTTGTGATGAGAATTATCAAATTTGTCCAAATTTTCTAAAAAAGAATAAAAAAAAATTAATTTCTTATATGTTGGTTTTTTGATTCTCGCGAATTATATTTTTTTGTTTTTATTCAGGATTCAAAAATGTTTTTTTCGATTTGCGAATTAATTTTAGTCAATAATATGTCTTCGCGAATCAAAAAAATATAAAAATTTTCGAGCAAATTTTCTTTATATTTTTTGATTCGCGAATTAATAACTCAGATTTTTTATCATCTTTGAAAAAAATAATTTTGAATCAATTCCCTACGCGAAATTTTAACAAACTGTCACCGAACTGGCCCCTTTATATGAAATAGACTGGTCACTTTTACATGGCGTTGTCATAGGAGGGGGAAATTGACCCCATGTGACATGTCACAAGACAAATCCTAGGACAGGTTACTGAACTCTCATAAAAAACAAAGTTCAGGGAACTGTCCTGGGATTTGTCTTGTGACATGTCACAAGGTGTCAATTTTCCCCTCCTATGACAACGCCATGTAAAATTGGCCACTCTATTTCATATAAAGAGGCCAGTTCGGTGACAGTTTGTTAAAATTTCCCGTAGGGTTCTTCAAAGCTCTGATCTGATTTACTCTTCGCGAATTATCTCTTAAAAAAATTATTCAATCGAATCAAAATTGAATCAATATAAATTAGACCAAATCAGGGATGATAAATGGGAATTTCAAAATAGTACCAACCTGCTTAAAGAATACTACTTTTTCGACCTCCATAGTACCAAAAAATATTTTTTTATTCTACACCACTCTGTATTGAGTTGATGCTTATGATGTCGGCTTGTCTGTCAATATAAAATGAACCATCTTTATAAGTAAACTACAGGTCGCATTTTAAAAGATAGTCTGACGAAATTTGGTAAATAAGTTTGTACTGCTCGATTACTAACGCTATTGAAAATGGTTAAAATCGGTCATGTTCCGAGTATAGCGTTTTGTACTCGGAAAAGTTCGAAAAATTACGAATATTTTATTTCTATTTAGTATTTTTTTATTCTTTGCTATTTATTAGCTATCTAGACTTAACTGTTTTGACGGTGTATGACCCGGCTAGAAAACCAGCGTGTAAAGTTAAAAAAAAATAAAAAACCCAAAAAAACAAGCCGATAATTTTGGCTTTATCTTGCAAACTGTCAAGTCGATATTTACAACTCGGAAATTTTAATATCAGACGTAATAGGTAGCATAAGGCCGGAACTACGATCCCTTTCACTATCGGAAAAATCGATATTTGAACTTGTTAAACTTGTTTCTATAGTATTATACCATGAATTATTTGGTATGGAATATAATAACTTTTTGCTGACGTTTGATTCAGATTTTTATTAGAATGAGGTCCCTGAAAGTCGTATTCAATTTCGTATGAAAGCAAAAATTATTTTAAAGGAATTTAATCAATTTAGCTCGTTTGATTTATTCAACCATTAAATTAAGTACCACTTCAATTAAGATAACCCTCGATGAACTCAACGTCTTGATTATCACAACAATTTAAAGTTGCTATTATTAAGGATTTTTTTTAAATAAAAAATACAAAATTTTCGAAAAATTTAAATTCACCTTATTTTTAATATTTTTGTGTACATATTTCAATAATTTATAGTAAAGTGTTGTTTTTCAAACGCGTCGTATAGACCAAATACAATTTATATTGTCATAAATATGTATTTTTATTAATTCTAATTTAGTAGGTTTAACCTCAAACCTACTAAATTTCAATAATTTGTTTCACAGAATTACGTTTCCATCAATAAACTTTAAAATTTCAGTGCTGTTAACTTTATTAAAAATCGCTAAAAACAAATAAAAATTTTGTCATGTTTAAAGTGCTGCAATTTTAAGTCTGGCGACTTCTTGTAGATAAAAATAATGCAAGACTTAAAGAAATTTTATGGGATTTCCAAAAATATACAGTTTCTACAGAACCGATCAGTACTGCCTAAATTTTACTATGAATTTTGATAAAAGGTTGATATCGCAAATTTTTCGTTAAAAGCCACACCCACTTAAAACAGTGACAAAATGAAAAAACAAACATTACGTTAAAATTCTGTACAATTTTCTGAACCATCTCCTTGCTTTTCATGGCGAATTTAGCGACTTTTGATCTTTAAAAATAAAGACAACAACAATAAAATTAAAAAAAAAACTTGAATGTCCTTAAATTCGTGACCACCACTGTATATCCCAAGCACTGTGTTTTTTACATAAGTATATTATTCGTTATTACTTTTATTCGAATACGTACTTTTGCTGCTTCCAATTTTAATGAACTCTTACCGAAGATCTATCTTTGATATTTTTTTCACCAATTTGGAAATCGTATGCAAAATCATAGCCAGTATTGATAACAAATAAATTTTTTTTTTTGACGTAAACATTGCGAGGCATCCTTTGTGAGACCATCCAATCGCAGTTTATGTAGTACCTCATATAGTCGGTCTTTATCAATCATTAACAAAAGTTTCGTTATTTATTTTCTTAATTCTTTTTTAAGTAAACGTAATTAAATTTATAGATTTCTTTAAAATTCTTGTAATTTGTCTACATATCTCTTATATTTAATACCTAGTACAGCTGTTCAGCATATTCAAATGTTTATTATTTATTTATTAAATTAACTATACAACTTGTTTAATTCATTTTTACTATTTATGGACTCAGTGCATACGACAATCAACAACATATAAAAATAAGTAAATTTGATTTGCATGTTTGTTGCAACAAATGCAGAAAAACAATTTGAACATCTTATAGTATTTCATATATGATTTCGTGACTTTTTACGCAGACACTACAATTTTGCATTCGCCTTCTATCTTTACAACATCTCTTAACTAATCAACAAATTAAATGTACTGGTTTATAAGTGAATCTTACTTGAATTTTCTTTTTATCATAAATTGCTGGTGATAAAAATCTACTTCAACAACATTTTTGATTTTTGTTGTTGTTACAAATGTAGTACGCCATTCCCTTGTATACCGCGGTTGCATACAATGCGGTTTCGTTGTAACACAGTTTACTAAAAGACACATTTTTCCTTTAACGCGGACTTTTCATTCCTATAACGCTGTTTTTTTCTACACTCAAATTATTGTACTTTAATAAAAAAGTTTTCGCACATAGGAAAGAAAATTGCCAACCGAATTGCTAAGCCTATTTTGGCTGCTACCACCAATAAATTCGGTTGGTGAAACCATATTGGAATGTCATTCCTAAATATTTTGGGTACTGCAACTAAAATTCAGTTGTATATACCGAATTTTGTTGTGATAACCAATATTCAGTTGCACCAACCTATTTTATTAGATGCAACCGAATTTAAGTTTGAAAATGGCATATTTTTTCTTTGTGTGTAGAGACACATGCTGACATTTTTATACAAATGTATAAATGTCATCAGGACAAGTCACTAGGAGGTCAATGTGATGCATAAATAATGATGTGATGTCTTTAGAAAGTCGCCACTGATCTTTCCAGCACGGATGAGTAAGTTGTCATCACTACCTCAACTTTTAAAAACCGCTAAACAATTTTGATTTTTTTTGTCCATTCTACTTCCAGTACTCACATTCTTTATCTATTCCTTTTCCTTGTATTTAATTTTTTTTCTACTAAAAATTCAAAGTTATTCATCTGATATCACACTCACCAAAATTCGAACTGTTTGTTAGTTCATCACCTTACCCGTTCACCTAAACCATAATAATTCTAATAGTTTTAAAAAGTTTCCATATTCCACACAAATGTTAAATTTTATTTGAACCTTCCTATAATCGAATTTAAACTATATTAATTTTATTTGAATGTTTTTTCAGATTTAGTTTTTTTTAAATTCAAGTTAAGTACGTACAAGCTTCAAGACGCTCAGATATTGATGTTTTTAGTTTTGAGATTGGCGGTTCAAATCGTTGTCACGGCGAAAATATTATTTATATATATAGATAGATTTAAATTTTTAGACGCGATGCCGTCAAACATGCAGTTAATCAGCGCGAAGTAAGAAAGTTTTTCAGTGTCCTTTTTGAAAAAGTGCTGACATGTCTTTAAGACGTCTTTGGTAAATGTCTTCACCTACTGCCTTCTCGCTGTAGTCATTGCGATGCTGACGTTGTTTTTAAGATACATTTTCCAGCTGGGTACACTCGCAATACAATTCCGTTGTGGCAACCTAATTTTTTGAGAATGTACTTCTGCAATTGAAACAATTTCACTTTTGACGTCGGTAAAGAAAGGGTTGAGGTTGTCGAAGTTTTACAAAATTTTCGGAAAACAATCTCTTGTATCAGAATTAAAATAAATCCGAAGTGATTTTGTTACAGCTAGCTAAAAACACAAAAATCATTAGTATTACCTAAATTATTGGCCAAAACAACACTTTGTTTTAAAATTTTCAAATTTAAAACGCCGTCACTGTTAAGTTAAAAGAGGGATATGTGTAATTTTCAGTAGAATTATTCTCTAAGATGTGTTTAATAAACCTCTATGCGTTGACTACTGGGGTGTCTGAGATTATCGGCCATATCGGGCACTTAGTGGGTTAAAACTGGGGTCAAAAATTACCCATTTTTTTGTTATTTCTACTTATTTGTCATTTGATTCAAGGAAACTATTACACAGCTCTACAAAATATGACAATAGGTAGTTTTGATTTAACTGCCTTTTTCTTAAGTGCATATTTGCTATAACTGCACAAAATTTTGATTTTGTTTCTATTTTACAAAATAATGTACGCAATTTTCTTCTTTAAGTGCACTTTTTGTACCTGCGCATTTAAGATAACTGCCTCATATTTTTGGCAGTTTTACATTATTTTCATAAAAAAGATCACAGTTAGCTGGCTCTTGTTTTTTGCTTTGTTTTTCAATTCTAGGAGAAACAAACACACATAAAATAAATTTGTTGTCAACATTTTTTTTACACAAATATCCTATTTAGTCGTTTTTTAACCATAAAAATCGTAAGATCTGGTGCAACGCACAAAGTTGTCATCATTACCCTACGGGAAATTTTAACAAACTGTAACCGAACTGGCCCCTTTATATGAAATAGACTGGTCACTTTTACATGGCGTTGTCATAGGAGGTGGAAATTGACCCCTTGTGACATGTCACAAGACAAATCCTAGGACAGGTTACTGAACTCTCAATTTCAGGGACCTGTCCTGGGATTTGTCTTGTGACATGTCACAAGGGGTCAATTTCCACCTCCTATGACAACGCCATGTAAAAGTGACCAGTCTATTTCATATAAAAAGGCCAGTTCGGTGACAGTTTGTTAAAATTTCCAGTAGGGTAGCTTCATTTGTTTTCAGTCTGTGTTGGTATACCAGCACATTAAGGCAGGTAAACAATTTGACTTGGCCGCGTTTTTGGCTTACCTGCACAAAAATTCTTGCAAAAGTTGGTTGTGCAGCTAAGTCAAAATTACTGTATTTATAAGTTGCACAACTTTGCAGTGGTTTTATGATAACTAGAGGGGGCTGATTTCGAATCTGCAACCAGTTTGTTCAAATTGACTCTACGTTTCGCGCCATTCGCGATTTAAATTTTTTAAATTTTTCAGTCGATTTTGTCAATAAAAAATTTTTAATTTAGTAATTATAGCTTGGAAAAAAACGCTTTACACAGTTTAAGCTTAATTCCGTGGCCTATTTTTAAATCTAAAGTGTTTTTAGTAACTTTGGCTTTTTGTCGGTCTGACCTGTGGCGGGAATTATTTCGGGTCATAGTTCGAAATTACACTCGCTCATAATTCCGTGATTTATGGTCGGATTTGGACAATACACACACCATTGGAAAGGTATTTAAAATACTTTTCTGTACCAATTAACCCATTTCGGCCCAGTTTAGAATTTTAAATTTTTAGAAAGTTCTGTTTCAAAAAAATAGCTTCTATATCAGAATATTGTGTATATGTACTTATTAATTTATTATTGAGACTTACACCCTTCATTCAAGATATAACTCGACCTTTTAACCCATCAAACAACAAAGTTAGGTTAAAAGTGAGTTTAGGGGAACAGCTCCAATCCACTAAACTGCCTATCACAAAGGAAAAACTCCTAAGCCCGGCCGAAGGCGGTTACGCCGACAAAGCTTTATGCAACAAAATACTTTGTCTTTTATTTTGTATGCTAATTTTTAAACTCATGTTTAAGAAATGTGTTGCTGTGCATGTGCATATTGTATACCATATGAAAGACATTTCAATCACTTTTCTAATGGTACCAACACTGTTCAAATATGGCGCAGGTGTAGACAAGTCTATGTTTCAACTTTGAACCGAAATTATTCCCGAAATAGGGGTCTACGACAAAAAAGTTTTTTCTATACAGCCCAAAAAGTGGTATATGGCACAAAAAAAATAAAAAATCGCAGCTGTGCTCCTAAACTCGTAATTTGCATCAAAATTTCCGGTTTCGAAAAACCTGTAAAAAATCCAACCAATTTTGGTAATAATGCAGAAAGTTAAACCAAGAACCACTCTAGAATATATTCATTAAAAAACGAGTAAAAAGGTTAAAGTCGGGCATGCCGACTATACAATACCCTACACCACTCTGGTGTATTGTTTGGATCCGAAATTCGAATGGGTTAAAATGGGGCTTGTGTCAAAATTTTCTATAATGTGAGTCAGCGCACCAAATTTCATTAAAATATCTTTATATTTGCGACCTGCAGTTTGTAACTAGGCCAATTTTGGGGAGACCCTTATATGGGCACTAGTTCTAAACATGGACCGATGTTCACCAAAATCAATAGGCTTCGTCCTTGGGCCAACATAGGTCTATGTACCAAATTTCATCAAAATATCTTAATATTTGCGACCTGCAGCGTACAAACAATATAATTTTGGGGGGACCCTTATATGGGCACTAGTTCTAAACATGGACCGATGTTCGCCAAAATCAATAGGCTTCGTCCTTGGGCCAACATAGGTCCATGTACCAAATTTCATCAAAATATCTTAATATTAATACCTGCAGCGTATAAACAGTATAATTTTGGTAGGACCCTTATATGGGCACTAGGTCTAAACATAGACCGATGTTCACCAAAATCAATAGGCTGCGTTATTGGGCCAATGTAGGTCTGTGTACCAAATTTCATCAAAATATCTTAATAGTTACGACCTGCAGCGTATAAACAGTATAATTTTGGTAGGACCCTTATATGGGCACTAGGTCTAAACATGGACCGATGTTCACCAAAATCAATAGGCTGCGTTATTGGGCCAATATAGGTCTGTGTACCAAATTTCATCAAAATATCTTAATATTTACGACCTGCAGCGTATAAACAGTATAATTTTGGTAGGACCCTTATATGGGCACTAGGTCTAAACATGGACCGATGTTCACCAAAATCAATAGGCTGCGTTATTGGGCCAACATAGGTCTGTGTACCAAATTTCGTCAAAATATCTTAATATTTACGACCTGCAGCGTATAAACAATATAATTTTGGTAGGACCCTTATATGGGCACTAGGTCTAAACATGGACCGATGTTCAAAAAAATCAAACTTGTTCGTCCTTGGGCGAACATAGGTCTGCGTACCAAATTTCATCAAAATATCTTAATAGCTGCGACCTGTAGAGTGCGCACAAGATTGCATGGACAGACAGACAGACGGACGGACGGACGGACAGACGGACATCGTTAAATCGAAATAAAAAAAAATTCTGAACCGATCGGTATACTATAAGGTGGGTCTACGACCAATATTTTTTGGTGTTACAAACATCAGCACAAACTTATAATACCCTGACCACATAGTGGTGTAGGGTATAATTAAAACAAATATTCATAGATACTTTTTTTGAGCCTGATCAAAACTGTTCCCAAATCACCACAAGTTCTCCCCTTTAAAATTGTTTATTGATAAAAGAGATTGTAATGAATTTTCCGTTGAAATATTATATTCGTACGTTTTCTTTTAAAGAAAACTCTTCATTTTTTATGACTTAAAAATACGCTAGGACTCTTCTTATCGTTTGGATTTTTAAAGATTTTGTCCATAAAAAAATCAAAGAAATTTTCTAAAAATTCAAATTTGTGTTTTATCACTAATAAAGTACTAGCAGTGCGATACCTTTACAAATGAAAAAGTACTGCAAATGTACCCAAATATTAAATTTTCCATCCCTGGTTATAATGCTCTAAATAAATAAAAGAAATCGATATATTTTTTATATATTTATCCCTCTTTGCAATTCACTCTAATTTTGACATTTAATTATTTCTCTTTTGGGTTACCATTGTGGTTGCCATATTTCTAAAAACGGCCGTTTGCTATTTGGGTATTCTGTGTACTACATGTTACTGCTTTTACTACAGCTGGAAAATAAGTTCCACATTTAAAAATTTTCAAATGACAAAAAGTTTACACAAAATTGACATTTATTGTAAATTTACAAATATTGATAATAAATACAAATAAATAACAACAATATTTATTTTTAACGAAATTTTAGGTAAAATTCTAACATTCATTTTCAACTAAATATTAATTTGTTTCTATTGATTTCCTAGTTGTTTAAATAACATTTAAAAATAAATACCAAAAACCATTTCAAACCAAATTTCATTTATTTTAAGTGGTGTTTTTCTATTGTTTTAACTAACAAACTATTTTAGGTGTAGTACAATTATTAAGTGATTTGAAAACAATACAACAAGATTGACATAACGCAGTTTTCAGTTTTCCTGCAGCGTGGTGTTTCTTTAGAAGGATTTAACCATATTATACGAGGGAAGGGTGTACATAAAATTCAAATACATAGTAAGTAATATGCAAATAACTATAAACAAAGTATTTTTACAGGAAACTATAACAGTTTGACTATCAATTTACTAAATGATAAGGAGAGAATAGAAAAAAAAAAAAAGAAAAAAAATATAAAATGTATATTTATAAGTACGTAATAGTATAATTTTGATTTGAATTTAATGGATCATGAATACATACATTAAAAGAAATCCAATTAAAAGGAATTTACTGAAAATACACTAGCAAGTACGGCTCTTCTGGGGTCACCCACAAATTCCGCTGAAATTTGAATATGCACACTAGAGCACCCATTTGTGCAAAAGTAATATTTTTCCAGCTCCCCGCTCATTTTGGGATAGGTTGAGAGTAAAAAATAAGATATGCCGTTTACATTAATGTCCGCAAAATTACCCTAAAAAAGGTTCATGGATTTATCCACCTATAACTCTTAAACTACAAGCTACTGGTGACTAAGTTACATAGCTGTTGTTTACACAATGAAAAGGCAAACATTTTCTCTATACAAACGTTTAACCCCTCTCATGACCGTTAGTGGTGTTTTAAGAGGTAAACATCAAAATTTGTGTCAAAACTAAACTTCGAAAATATCTCATTTAATTTTGGAGATCTGTAAATACGTATACTCTTCACAATATAATAGAAAATTTAGCGTAGATTAAAAGAAAACTATTTTTTTTTAATATTTCGTCCATTCCATGACAGAAAGCCCAAAAACTGATTCTGAGTTATACATTTTTTACATATGTGCACTAGGAAACCATATGAATCTTCCATTTTTTGTATAGCATTTCTTCAGCGAACTTATGTAAAACACTACGACGTACATTTTTGTGGAACTTTTTAACCCCCTAACTCTTTGGACTTGTTTGGTCGCGTTTTCAAAAGAGACAGAAAGACCGGTAAACTGAAGAGTTAGAGGATTAAAATGTTCCACAGAAATGATCCTCATAGTATTTTACATGAAATGGAAGACCCACATGGTTTCCTACTAAAATCCAGGTTTGTGGGCATGTGAGCGCATTTGAGCGCCAATTCTGTATAAATACGAAATTAACCCTTAAAAACATTTTAAGTTTTGACTTATTTTTGGCATTGAACTTAAATTTTCAACTTCGATGTCTTCAGAGACTTATAATAGAATTTTATGACAAATATTTTTGTGGAACATTTTAACCCTCTAACTCCTCAATTAAAGGGACTGTTTGCACCTTTTCAAAACGGCCACAAACGACCCGTAAGTTGAAGAGTTAGAGCGTTAAAATGTTTCGCAAAAATATTTCTTATAAAATTCTACTATAAGTCTCTGAAGATATCAAAGTTTAAAATTGAGGTTCAATGCCAGAACTAAATCAGAACTTAAAATATGTTTAAGAGTTAATTTCGTGCTTATTCAGATTGGCGCTCAATAGAGCACCCATATGTGTAAAAGTGCTATTTATTCACCTCCTCATGCACTTTCTGGTAGATTGGGCGTAAAAAATAATATCACCGCAAAAATTGATTTTCTCGGATTAAAACAGGACAGTCACCCGCGGCTTTTAGCCCTAAAAATGGACTAAAATTAGTTCCAAGTATATTTGCCCTTAACTCCTAAAGTAAAGGTTTTACAGAAAAATACAATATAAGCATATCTACAGGGAATAATGTGGCTAGCATTTTTCTCATACACATTTTTGAGGTATAGATGACGCGTCATGGTGATTTATGTGGTTAAAATCAAAGTGATTTATATGGTTAAACACAAATTTTGACTTAACCACTTAAATCACCATGACGCGTCATCGACACTTCAAAAATGTGTATGAGAAAAATGCTAGCCATATTATTCCCTGTAGATATCCTTATATAGTATTTTTCTCTAAAACCTTTACTTTAAGAGTTATAGCGCAAAGAAACTTTTAATTAATTTTAGTCCATATTTAGTGCTAAAAGCCGTGGGTGACTGGCATGTTTTAATATAAGAGGACCAATTTTTGCGGGGATATTATTTTTTACGCCACATTTACTGGAAGATGTGTGGGTAGGTGAGAAAAAATAACACCCCGACTAAAAAAGATGTTATATAATCATACATCACCATATATAAACCAATATATACGTCCATATCTAATTTGATCCGAATATTGGAATATATAATTATATCAAGCGAGATAAGCATGTTATCGCACCTGATACAATTTGATCCGAAAAATGGGTCTATCTAACTGCATCAAATTATATATAAATACATATAATTTGATGAAAATTTTCAAAGAAAATTTTAGTAAATATTATTGAGATCACTTATTTCAATTATATTAAATCTAGAGTTTGCTAAAAACCGAAAAATTTGAAAACCGCGGTTTCGGTTTTCTAAAATTATAAAAACCGCGGTTTCGGTTATTTTTCGGTTTTCTTGTGATATTAATACAATTGTTTTAAAATAATTAAATATACAAAACAATTAAATATTTTAATACGTTCAAGATATTTATTGAAATTCGATTGAATTTCTCACTCAAATAAAGAAAAATTACTCCGTTTCTAGACCTTTACGAGAGAAGAAAAAAAAAACACGGAAAACCGTTATAAATATAATTTTTTTTATTATTTTGTCGGCAACTAAAGCTGTATTTTCAAGAGTTTAAATTTTAGCAAATTGTTTAGAACAATATAAAGTTAAAATTTCACAAATTTCGTGAACTACGAAATAGTATTTTTTTTAAATACGCTGTGAAAATCTGAACTGAATATATGAAACTCAATATCTCTTAAACTATCTGCCTTTTTTGTGGCTTGACTTAACTTATGTTATCCGTAATAACAAAAAATATTCTTTAAACTAATATTTAATGGAGAAATTATTCATTACAATTAAATACAAAATTTTGTAAATTCGATATATTTTTTTTAATTTTTCCATTACTCAAAAATTAATCTTAAATGACTCATAATAGCTCAGGAAATTCTAAATTTTCCAATAATGCTCATAATTCAGGGTCTTTTATGAGTCGTAAAAGTGCTCTCGGAAAGAGGCTACATCGGTGAAGAAATACTCCCTCATATAGGTTAATTTCAGAAGGTATTAATTAGGGCTCTTTTATGAGTCTTTTCGGATTCCAATTGCACACTGGGATGCAATCTAGTTAATTATTTTAATTGGTTAAAGTCATTGTTAAAAACCGACTTATTTTTGTCGGTTTTCGGTTTCGGTTTTGAGGCTTTAAAAACCGCGGTTTCGGTTTCGAATAAAACCGAACAGCAAACTCTAATTAAATCTAATGTTTAGAACAATTTTTGCTAATAAACTTGGAAATAGGTGACAAAATAAAACATTACAAAAATTTGTCGGAACAACTTTTTCTAGGTTAGAGTTTTTATCTTTCTTATAAAATAACTGAATTAACTAATTAGAAATTTATTAATTCAGTTCGAGGCCAATTTACTTATTATGAATTAATATAATAAGTACTTTTTTTTAAAAAACTGCTATTTTTCTTCATCAGGATACTCTCCTGACAAATACTTCACAGAGTTTTTGCTTTCAAAAAACCTCTACACTTTCAGGAATGAAAAGACGATCGTTTCGGGGATTACGCCACCACTTTCTAAAGAAAACTGATGAAGGGGACCTGGAAAATCCCCGAAACGATCCTCTTTTCATTCCTGAAAATGTAGAGGTTTTTTGAAAGCAAAAACTCTGTGAAGTATTTGTCAGGAGAGTATCCTGATGAAGAAAAAAAAAACAGTTTTTGAAAAAAGTACTTATTATGTTAATTCATAATAAGGTAATAGTCCTCGAACTGAATTAATAAATTTCTAATTAATGAATTAAAAAGGTCGAAAAAAACAAATTTTATTTTTTAAAATAAAAATTAAAACCAACATGATAAAAAATTAACTTTCACAATTATTTTTTTTTTACGGAAAAATAAATGAACTTAACCCATATTTATTTCAACATATGTTTGTCTAATTTTTGAATTTAAAAGTAAAAATAATTATTTCGACCTTTAATTCCACAATGAAAAAAAAAAAAAAAAATTTCCTTTATTTATTTCTTAAAAATTATTTTGAGTTTAATAAAGAGTATTTCGCTAACTATTTGGAAAATATATGTTAAATTCAATTATAAACATTTATTTATATGTCAAAGTGCAAAATTCAAAACCAGATCCACAATTTCGGAGTTTTTTTTTTAATTTTTATAGTGCAATTAAACTTTATAAAATTTTGTATAATTAGATATCATGTCAGATAAATTTATACATAAAATTAATACAATTTAATATTAACTTTGTTATATATTTTGATATAAGATTGTTTAGAGAACCCGAGTAAAAACAGTTACATATAGTCGTATAAAATGCGATGAAGTTATATCTGTGTAAATATACTCTTTCATCCGAAAAATGGCCCGATGTAATTGTATCAGTTGTTTATTAGTTTTTATATAATTGTATTAGTTTAGATCTCAACTAATGAAATTATACATTATTCAGATGAAATTATATCCAATTTTTGACCTGATACAATTTTACCGGTTTATATCTAATGGTATCTGTTTAGATCGTAGTTGGTACAATTTTATATAAATAAAATATATTTGTATCCGACATTTGCCTTATATAATTGTATCAAAGTTTTAAAGCAGATATAATTGCATCAGGTCAAAATTCAGATATAACTATATAAGTTCGTATAGTAATGTATCTATTTGGATCTAAACTAATACCATGCGACATAAACCCATAAACTTGTATCAGGTCAAAAATCAGATAAAATTTCATCTGTTTAATATATAATCTAATCAGTTAAGATCTAAACTGATGCAATGAGATAAAAAGTGATAAAAAACTGACACAATTATATCGGGCCATTTTTCGGATGAAATGGTATATGGATCACATTATGTTATATATTACCATATAAAGCTCCATATTAATTTTTTTTAATAGGGAAGCTTATTCGCCATTATATATAATTATGTATAAAGTATATTTGCAGATCTCTTAATATATGCCTGGAGACCAAATCGCATATGATTATATATAACGTCATATCAAACATATTTATAAAACCAAAGAGTTAATATAAATGTATATGGTCATATAAAGCCACACATATAAACATTTATAATTATATCAAATCGTATAAGGTTATATGAAAACTTTTTTAATCGGAACTTTTGCAAATTCCATATACTTCATGCGTACTCTAATGCCCATACAGAAAATGAATTTTTGGAGTTCCAAATGCAATTACCCTTATTTACTTTCAGTACCGTTGTTTTTACCGAAATTTATTTACAGCTTTTGAATTTTTGTTGTATTAATTGATTGCTTTAATGTTTGTGGATTCGAAATTCAATAAATAGAATATAACGTTCCATTAAATTTATTTAAAAATTTTAGGAACGAACCGACGACCTTCCGTTTGCCAACCAATTGTGTTTTCTATAGGATAAAATCTATTTAAATTTCTTTAGCCGAATTTCAAACTTGAATTTTTTCGGGTTGGAAACTTGTATATTTCGTTTATGAATAAAATTACATCAGTAACAGAAAATCACAGAGACATATAATATAGAGATGCAACATCGATAATTTTTTAAATAAACTATAGATGTCGCTAGCATGTAGCAAATTTTGCCAAGGGACGATTTTATTTTGGGAAAATTTGTCAAGGATGGATTTTTTATGTTAAATAAGGTTTTACAGAGTTGTTAGGTAAGGGGATTTAGGACCAAATTAGGGCTTTAAACTTTGTTTTGGGGACAGATTAAAAAATTCGTAAATTTTGAAAGATTTTGTTTTAGCCCCAAACTCAAAAGAATTTTGGTATAAATTATATGCGTATTATTTCAAATTTAAGTCAATAAAATTAGGTCTGTTAAAGAATTTCAAAATTTCTGCAAAATATTTGAATTATTGAAGAAATGTTCTCCAAATATTTATAAATCTTGAAATAAGGAAAAGCAACAAAGCTCAGTAATTAATCAAAAATTTTTTTATTTTCCAAATACTGAAATTGTTCCATGCAAAGGACTCAGAAAAAATAAATTTTGTGTAGGCTCAAAAAGTACCAGGGGTTTTCATATAACCTCTTATGTACCTTCTGAATCGTGTAAACTCGACTTATGCAAATTTAATGTTCTAAAGAGTTTACAAGCCCTAGAACTTACACCTACTAGATTTACACTTAACAAAAAACTATTAGTTTTTGAAAACTTGTCGTATTTACTTGTCAAATTCCATACAAATTTTAGAAAAGAAATTTTTCACCATAATGAGTTTCGTGTGAAAATCTCTCTAAAATTTAATCTACGACTTTTATTTTGAAACAGTGACATTTCAGCAACAATGTGATTTGTCTTTTGTATAATAAAATTTGTTTATTCCACAATTTTAAGAAAGATTTGAGGCCTTAAAAGTTCGAGTGAAAACGTATATGGTTCAAATCAAAAAATGTGATAAGTTTTTGGGCCAAATTTGTGAGAAGCAAAAAGTGTTAATATTTCGGTTTTTTCTTAATGGAATCAGTAAGTTTAGTCATTATAAACCTAATTGCACTCTCTTCTCTTCTACAAGTTGTCGCAATTACCTTTTTTTGCACAATTTTAATCTTTTTTGTGGTAACGGAGTTTACATTTCCACAAGCAAAAGATATAACAAAAAAAATTGTGTACGAATTTTCTTTAATTTATTAGTTTTTCGTGTTTGGGTTTTCAACATGCTTTTCAATACTATACAATTTGTGTTTATCAAATTGGCGGTTTCGCGAATAAAAATACAATTCATTCCGCGAATTTTTTTTATTTTTGTATTTTTGGTCCTTTTAAGTGCTTTTCAAAAATATAAAATTTTTTAAAATCCAAACAGCGGTTGCGCAGTTACAAAATAATATATTAAAAACATAACATTTCGCGATCAAAAAATTCTTAAATTGTGTGAAACAAATTTAATTTGTTAAACTAATGTCAGTAATGACTCGAAATATCGATTCAAAACCAATGAAATGCAAAATCAATCGTTTTACGCTCCAGCAGCTTAGGGTAAAAAACTGATAACTTTTTTTTTATTTGACGCAAAATTATTAGTTGAATTGTCTTTTGACGCATAAATATTAGTTGAATCACCTCTGTTTATGGTTATTTTAAAATATTTTAAACATTTATCTACATTTATTGGAATGAAACCTGATGCAAACAATTGTGGTTACGGAATTTACAGTAACGGAGTATACATTTGGTTACTTTTTTCGTTTTCTGCCAGAAAGGCTTTGTCAGAATTTTCTTTCCGAAACAAAATCGTATGATGCCTACATGGTGAATCCAGATATGTCGTTGTTTTTCTTACTCGTTAAATAGTTTGGTGTAAAAATTAGGAACGGAGTTTACAACATTTTTTCAAATCTTATTAAAGACATCCTTTTTCTTCTCGAGAATGGTACATGCTGCAGAAAAACTTCAAGTCTGTTATACTAGAAGATTATCTACAGTCTAACGATCATTTGAGTACAAATAACATTATACTTTTCGCAATTTAATTAATAGATAACTCCAAAACTCTGGTGTATGCATTTTTATCAAAAATTATGACGTAAAATCGTTACAGAGTTGAAGTCGTGTTAGCATAGATATGCGAAAAAGTTTGTAAAATGTATTAATTTTTGTTAATAGCGTAACTTTTCCTCTTCATAAAAATTCTTACAGTTAGTGTTTATCTTCATTGGTTATTAAAATATAAGCTATTATAGTTGAAAAACCTTATGAGTTACTGGTTACGGAGTTTACATTGGTCACAAATTGGTCACAAATTTTATCTATTAACCAAAAATTGGTCAGATCGTTATAAATTTTGTAAAACAGGTGACAATATGCTGATATATATCGAAATATATAACTCAAATGTTACACCCAGAAAACAGTCTCAGTTGTGGCCACCGAATTTGTTGCCAATCGAATTCGTGCGGTTACGATAACTATCTTTATATTAAATAATATTTTACGTCGTGAAAGCCAATATTCGGTTGTCTTATTCAATATTATGTTCCACATAAATATTATTATGTTCCACACAATTTTATTGAAATTAAAAAACTTTTTTTCTGAATTTTCTGGCATTGAACCCGGCCTTTCAGGTTAATAGTTCACACTCTTAGCCACTGCACCACAACTACTTTTAATTTTCTTAGCCATATTTACTGTTTATACATATGAGTATTTTATTTTAATCCGGAAATCTGGCGTACTAGGCTAACTCCTTACCGACTACAACACAAACACTTATTAATTTTGAAGTCTAATTTTGAATTTATATTTGCTTGGAAAACAAATATAATAAAAAATTCGTTTACCAATACCAATCAATAGTTGTGTGTGTTATCAGTACAATCAACAATTCTGGTTCTACAGAAACTCGACTTTATGGTCATATTTGATTAGGATACCCGTATTTGTAGTTACCACTTTCGAATATTGAAATTTTTTTAATAAAGGTTATCGGTAATACCAATTTTCTTGTATATACACTAAATAAATGGCTGCTTCTACTGCATAAAATTACTAAACTGATACTAATTTTAAAATTGATTGGAGATACCAATAATTTGTTAAAAGGATTGTTTTTTAATTCATTTTCCCTATTTTTAATACCTAGTAAAATATTTCTGGTGTAGTATTCACTTATAGGCAACTGCAAATAAAATAACGTCCTGGTAAATTCATTTTAATGGTTTTGATCGAATTCCAACCAATCTTTTCCCTGGGTGTATCCATGCATTAGAAATTAGCTGGTTACATGGTTTTCATCACATTTTTTGATATTACCCATATATTTTTTCGTAAAATATTCAATTTTATTTACTTGGGCTGAGCCATTTCTTAATCATTTTCTGGACTTAAGTGCGATGGTAACTTAGCTCCTATTTTTTCTTTTAAATTGAGGTTTTGTTTAAATTAAATGGGGATTTAAACATTAAAAATGGGAATGAGCTAAAACTTTTCGGGTAACACTGCTGCCCTATAAAATGAAACAGTATTGCCAGAAAAAAAAACGGTATTGCCATTCATCAGGACCATGGGCGACCCCTGGAACATCAGTTGCGTCTTTTAGTTTCAATCAATAAAAAATTATTTAAAACAAAAAAACTAAAATGTCTTGGCTGAGGTTTGTGGTATCAAAGAGTCATCCTGTTAAAACAAAAGCTATTTCTATAATATTAAGATCGATTGATATTTAAATAAGTTAAAGGTTTCGAAAAGTTTAGTCAACTTTGACCTCTGAACTTAAGACGTTGCACATAGACGTTTTTTTTTCAATAAGCTGCATGGCTTATCAATAAAACTGCAAAAAACTCTTCCATTTACTTAGGTTTATTACGATTATATAACATCTTACATTTTAGCAAAAATTTATGAGCGATTACACCAAGATACGGCCAACAAAATTCAAAACAAAAACATATACAAACAAGGAATGCGGCAAAAATGAATACAAACATTAAAAATTGCATATCCTCTAATTTCATTGGTACAAATGTTGTTTTTGAGCTCGTATCTACTAAACTTATGCGTTTCAATTGTAAAGCCTCCAAAAATGCTAAAGATTTCCAATATTTCACTATACCTGCCTGAATAACTTGACCAATCATAGTGTTCATGGCTTCCTCGTACGGTGAATTTGCTTGTAGTGCCAAGGTAAGACCAAACATTTTAACAACACATACATCCGACAAACGGAAACGAGGTTTAGTGAAAAAGTTTTGCTGCTGCTCATACAATGACCACTGGGCCGAAGGGACTGAATATATATAATTTGTGTTATAATTATCACGAAGCTCATAAATTTCTGCATAGGAGTCAAATAGCTTGATAAGTGATATGAGTTCGTTAGCTGTACCATAGTCTTTCAACATGGTCAATTCTTCTTTGTATAGAGCAATTTTCATACCAGAAATTCTAATATCTTCAATGGTTTTAATTACACTTTCCGTAGGTGGGCTGGCGTTAAAGGTTTGTAAATAGGTAACAAATGTGGTATTAAATACAATTCCAGATACACAGGTCAACATATAAATAAAACTTCTAACACCAGCAAATTTTCTTTCCATTTTATATGCTTGTCCTAAGAGACCATTAAGTATATAAATGTTGACAAGAAATTCACTTAATACCATACGTTGGCCTCTTACAAGAAAATCCAAGGCCAAGACTAGAGAAAGGAGTAAAAAAGCTGTTAGGATAAGAGATAAACTGATATAGTCATATATGATGAAATAAAATAAATCTGCTGGTATTGGTTTTTCCACTGGTACCATAAAACACCAATCCATGTAATCGTATATGTCGGTATAAACCATATCACTGGTAAATGAATTAAAGGATGGTTCAGTTGATGCATCATATGTACCATTTTCCACTAGTTTATCCAAACTATTAATAAAAAGTTCACTTTCTAAATTATCATAATTTGGAAAAGTTAATATTGCGCTATGTTTCTTAGCAAATTCAGTAAAAAAGTGTCCAACATAACCACCCAAAATAATATTATCCTTTTCCATTTTCATTATATAACATTTAGTGCTGACTTTATTTATTATCAAACGCAATGGATGTCTCTGCATATTTTTAACATGATCTGGAAAGAGTTTTGTATTAGTCTTTTTCATTATGTTTTCTTTCTTAACATCAAATTTAGGATAAATTTGTGGTCTATAGTAGTGGTTGGAATTCTTAAAGTTGTCCTTAATCACCATTACATTTAGGGCCTTATTTTCACTACAAAACTTTAATATATTCCTCATAAATTCATCATCTGTAGACTCTTTTACTAATAATATTAACCTCGATAAAACATTACGTCTTAAAGTTTTCCACAAGATTTTCAATAGTTCCTTATCTTCGGTTTCTTCTCCTTTTAGATGTGCTATAGCCATGTGTTGTCTATTAAAATCATTCCATAAATAGTAAGAATATTCATCTTTAAAATTCATTATGGCCATGTTGTTGTGTTCCATTATAAATTTAAATATTTTATCCGTATCATAAATATCAGTGTAATCATATAAATTGTGCCTCATATAAATTAATGAATGATAATAACGATCCTCCTGAATCTGTTTTGTTATTTCCATTAATTTTAAACTCATTTCATTTTCAAAGGATAACAATTCCAAAAACCCTATCAAAAGATAGGACAAGCTAGTGTTGACGGCCATCGCGTAACTACTGACTGATGAGTGCTTTGAGGATTATATAATATTAATAGTTTTAACTACAGTTATTGTTTTGAACAAACAAATCACATTAGGGAATTATTAGTGTTCTGCTGTCATGTAAATTTTTCTACACGTGCATGTCTTTTCAAACATTAAATGAATCAACAAAATATAAAAGCATATCAGGTGCGGGTGCAGTTTGCATATTTGAGAGAAATATGTTTCCCAGAAAAATATGTTAGTAGCAAAGTTTGTAAACAATTTTCAATATCACTTTACTATTTTGATTCTAATTTTTCGTAAAACTATAAAAGCGTATTTTAAATTTAAAGTCGACTTTATTTTTAATCATACGGTTTGGTTCATTTTGTGTATGAAAACCCTACAAAAATATTTATATTTTCAAATATTTTGATTGTTTGAAATTAAATTAACCAATCAGAATACTCCAAAACCAAAAAATAAAACCAAGTCATGGCATACTACCACCCAATATTTTAACTAAAGTCGACTTTAACTAAAATATATTTTGAAAAATTTAGATAGTAAAAGGCCGATGCACTTTAGTAAACATTTTTGCTATTTTCATTTTACAAATTACTGAATTTTTAACTAATTTTCGGCGCTGATTTAGCAAAAAACATTTTACAATTTTTCCAGAACCGTGTTGGTAAAATCCGAAAATATTCTTCTAATTAAAATTAGAAAAAAAATTTTGTTTTATAATAACATTGTGCTTGAATCGGAGACATTTTTCTCTGGACAAGAGTTTATCTATATGGGAAAACTAATTAGGGTACTTTAGTACCACTGCATGCTAGTCATTTTTCTACGTTAGCTATTAAAAAACACAAAAGATATTTGAATTTCAAAAGACCCCAAATGACGTGACTTTTAATTTTTTTTATCACTAATTTTCAGTTAAGTTGTTTGTTACTCTTCCAAGCAGTTTTATGTTAAAAATATAATATAATCTAAATCGGTTTGGCGGTGAAATTTTCTACAAAAATGCTGGTCATAAAATTTGACTACATGTGTCAAAACATACCAAATCCCAAAACTTAACACAAATAGTAAAAATCAATCAAATTCTGAATTGCCCATTAAGGGTTAATTTAGCTGTTATTTATAGTTGGTACAAAAAAGTCTTTCAAAAATTGATTTTTGATGGTGATGTTTTTTGAAAAAAATTATTTTATAATTAAATTTCACTATAGATATTCAAGCAGAAAAATCTCTTGGAAACGTGTGAATATTAGAGCTCCCATATGCGCAAAAGTGTTATTTTTCCGGCTCCCCTCTCATTTGCGGATAGGTTGCGAATAAAAAATAAGATCTGTGCAAAATTTGGGTTTTCTGCGATGTAAACAGACCAGGCCGTTTATATTTATGTCCTCAAAATTACCCTAAAACAGGTTAATGGATATATCCATCTATAACTCTTAAACTAGAAGTTTCTGGTGAGTAAGTTACATAGCTTTTATTTACACAATGAAAAGGCAAACATTTTCTTTATACAAACTTTTAACCCTCTCATCACCGTTAGTGGTATTTTAAGCGGTAAACTTCAAAATTTGTGTCAAAACTAAACTTTGAATGTCTACCAATTAATTTAGGAGATCTCTAAATACGTATGCTCTTCATCATATAATAGGAAATTTAGCGTAGATTAAAAGAAAAATAAGTATTTTTAAACATTTCGTCCATTCCATGAAAGAAAGTCCAAAAACTGATTCAGAGTTATAGATTTATTACATATATGCACTAGGAAGCCATGTGAATCTCCCATTTTAGATATAGGATGTGTTCAGCAAACTTATGTAAAACACTACGAGGTGCTGTTTTAAAAAGTAACAACAATACCCGTAAGTTGAAGAGTTAGAGGGTTAAAATAAAATGTTCCCCAGAAATTTTCCTCATAGCGTTCACACGAAATGGAAGATGCACACGGTTTCCTCCCAAAATCCAGGTTTGTGGGTATTTGAGCGCCAATTCTGTAAAAGTACGAAATTAACGCTTAAACACATTTTAAGTTTTGATTTATTTCTGGCATTGAACTTAAATTTAAAACTTTGATATCTTCAGAGACGTATAGTTAGTAGAATTTCATGATAGATATTTTTGTGGAACATTTTAACCCTCTAACTCTTTAATTAAAGAGACTTTTTGCCCCTTTTCAAAAAGGTTCAGAAACAGTTGGCAAAAATAGTTGGCATGAAATTCTACTATAAGTCTCTGACGACATCAAAGTTTAAAATTGAGGTTCAATGGGAGAAATAAGTCAGAACTTAAAATGTGTTTAAAAGTTAATTTCGTGCTTATTCAGATTGGCGCTTAATGAGCATCCATATGCGCAAAAGTGTTATTTTTTCACCTCCCCACACATTTTCCGATAGATTGGGCGTAAAAAATAATATCCCGGAGAATAGTGATCCTCTCGGATTAAAACAAGCTAGTCACCCGCATCTTTTGGCCCTAAAAATGGCCTAAAATTAGTTCAGAGTTTATTTGCGCATAACTCTTAAAGTAAAGGTTTTACAGAAAAATACTAAATAAGCATATCTATAGACAATCATGTGGCTAGAATTTTTCTCATACACATTTTTAACGTATCGATGACACGTCATCGTGATTTATGTGGTTAAACTCAAAGTGATTTATATTGTTAACCACAAATTTTGATAAATTTTTAATATAATCGACCTTTTTCCTAATTATAATTTAATTGTTTAAGATTTAGCTAAACTGGGCTTTAAAGGTCTTTGTATTTTTCTAAATATAAATAAATAAAGATTAATTTATTTATTTTTTTTATCCAACGTTTCTCTTGTATTTTCCAGCTTCATCAAGGATAATTTTTATTAAATAATCAATATTTCGTCAATTCTTACACTTAATTTAAAATATAATTTTAATTTTAACTACTCACATCACCATGAGCCGTCATTGATACATAAAAACTGTGTATGAAAAAAATACTAGCCACTTCATTGGCTGTAGTTATGCCCATGTAGTATTTTTCTGTAAAACCTTGACTTTAATAGTTATAGCACAAAAAAGCTTCGACTTAATTTTAGTCTATTTTTAGGGCTAAAAGCCGCAGGTGACTGGCCTGTTCTAATCCGAGAGCCATACAAGTTATGCATGCATAGCAACTTGTAAAAGAATTACTATGTAATATAATTCGCATTTGGTTTCACAACCAAATCATATAAGTGTTTCAGTTTGGCGTACAAAAGGGAGATCTTGTTCTCGCTAGTTATCTAGTGCAAGAGCAAAACTCTAATTAATCACTGTTGACTGATCCACAGCGACTTCGGTTGTTTGTTCCGCAGCGGCTTCGGCTGATTGCTCATGTACGCGATTTATCGCTGAGGTACTATATATACAACTGCTGTCGAGTGCGGCGATCGTGCCAAGAATGCTGATTATTGCCGACGGGGCTCTATTTACTACCCGAGTGCCACCACCTACGCATACCGTGTGACGTCGCAACTAGTGTGATCGTGTGTACAGCCAGTTTGTCATTGCCCGTGTGTCATTGCACAGCTCGTAGATTATCACATACTCAGTCCGTGTGACATCACGTACACCGCCCGTTTGTCACCATGCCCGAGTGTCATCACCTACACACTAAGTTTGGAATAACTGGTGTGTCATCTTGTGCACAGCCAGCCCGTGTGTCGTCACGCACACAGCCCGTTTGTCATTACCCGAGTGTCATCACGTACACAGACAGTTTGTCACCCGTCTCTTACCGAGTGAAGACTATAATCAATAAAAAAAAATCAATAATTGTAGAAGAAAAGTTATATAAATCATAAGATTAGTATTTTCCAAAATCAACTGTCTTATTACTTACTTAAGTAGATCCTGGGCCCGAGCACGTTGAAAAATATTCATGAATCTCTTGACAATTCGCATCAATAAATTATAGAAATATACATTTATGAAAATGTATGCAATGGATTTGTTAATCGTTATGTCTTCTTTACTAATTGTAAGTTCAGAATTAGTTTTTGTGAATTTTATATTTTTTTTAAATTAATTTAATAAAAAAAATTGTCCTCTTTTTGCAGACAAATGTCCTCCCTTTTTGAGGTTGACGTTTACTTTTCCTCAAAATGGACATGGCAACCCTACATTTATTTAACCGAAATTTGTGTTAAATTAGCTATTCACTCACAATATGTTTTCCATAACAGATTGAAGTCTATTTAAAAAGTAATAGGTACAGTTTGTTTTCAATTGAAGAATCAATTAAAATACATGGAATCATATTGTTTAACTTTTTGTATAAGTCAGTAAAAAAACAAACTACAAAAAATACGTATCATCTGTAGCGGTTGATATTTTCAGTCAAATGTTCTATTTTTAGTTTTCTATTTTTAGAAAAAAGAATTTAAATAATTTCGTTGTTTTCTGATTTCAGACAAAAAATTCAAATAATTTAGGATTTTATTTTTTTGTTAAAATAATTTGTTTATACACAAAATTGTTTCAATTCAAATAACAAGAAATTCTTCACTCATACACACAAGCATGGCCAATAAAAATATGAACCTGTGTGCTGTGTGTGTAGTGTTTTAAATATTCCAATTTCAAATATGAAAAAACAAACCACAAAATCGTTTTTTTTTTGTAACGTTTTGTCAGTTAAAAATTGAAGATTGTTTTAACAGATTTGTCGATTGTTTTTATTTTTTTTATGGATTATTTAAACAATGTTTGAAAATAGATAGCAAAATGGTTTGAAGATAATAAAAAATCAGTAGTCCTCTTTTTAATTGCGTTTTCAATTAATTTAATATATATTTTAGGTTGTTTTTAACGATAAAATATTGTGAGTGTATTGATTACTGGTAAAAAGGCTTTTAATAAAAAAAACATAACTAGACATTCAAAAAATGTCGAAATATAGTTAAACATATTTTTCCGAACCCTTTTTTTTGGTATTTTTGGAGGAACTGGCAAACCTATGCTAAAACTTCCCAGGAAATTTTTCTGTTTCAAATAATCGGTTGTAGGAAAGCTACTTTTCCTTTGCAACCGCTTCAACTGTCAATTCTAACACCCAGTATTTTTGTTTGAAATTGTCTAAAGTAGAACCGGTTGCCCTAGAATAGCAGTTCTGGAACTTGTTATAGAACTCATTCCCCTTCAGTTATACCTTCAATATAAGATCCGTCGAACTGGTTCCGCAACCACTTCCATAAAATCCTCTGCTGTGGAACCAGTTGTAGAATTAGTGTGCCAACCGATTGTAAAAAATTTTCCGGGTGTATTAAAACTTCTACTTCTAGTTCATAAAATATCTAGAGTATAAGATATAACAAATGTTTAGCCCCCCCTCCCCCCATGAGTGAATGCTGGATACACGCCTGGTACCAGGGGTGGCTGAATAACTTTGTGTTCGCTCTGAATTCCGAATTTTTTTTTTGGCATACTGGTTGCCACGCCATCTACTGTCCCAATTAAGGCTTTTCAAGTCGGCTGCTGAAATTTCTGTATTATTTTCTGATAGTCCCAATTTTTTCACCGAAGCATTTAAATGGTCCTGTGACATTAATTTTGGGCTTAATGTTGCTTCGAATTGTACAAAATTAGAGATGATGGTTTCGGTTTCGACGCTTGTACCAGGTCCCCAAAGTAAACTTCGACTGCGAACAGGTAGTGCAGGTACCGGAAGCACATTATATTATTATTCGTTTCATTATTTCCATTATTTTTAGACTTATTTCATTTTCAAATGTTAAAAATTCCTCAAATTCAATTAAAAGAAGGGACGTAGTTATATTGACCGTCATCGCTTAATTACTATTCAATGTGTCATTGGGATTTATGAATACACTGAAAATATTATTACAGTAACTGACTGTAGTTTATTTAAAAAGTTATCCATACATTTATTTTTAAATGATTATACAGTTAAAATGTAAAGAAATATATTTTTTAACTGTTTTTGTCGTTTATTTAAAAAATAAATTATATATAAATACGGATTTTCTGTTACAGTTAATATTTTCATTTAAAATGTTTTGTTAAAAAAAGAATTCCCTTTTGATTTCTAGGTCAGTTAAAAAAACGAAATAAACTAAAAATCATTTATTCTTACGGATTTTGTAGTTAATTTTTTGAAATTTAAAAAAACGAAATAAATGAAAAATCATTATTTTTTAAGTTTTTTGTAGTTTATTTATTAACATTTAAAAATAAATGAAAAGTTCTTTTGATTTAAATGAAAAGTCAGTAGACCGGTTTTCAAGTGATTTTTCATTTATTTTAAATTACATTTTCAGTTAATTTAAACTACAAACTATTTTGAGTGTAGTTAAACGTTTTGGTAATAGTTAATATTACACAAATTGATTTGTGGTAACAAAACTCATCGGGGAGTTACTTGTACTGTTTTTCTGTCATGTAAATGTTTCTAAAAGGGACGTAACAGTTATAACTTTTATTAAAAAACTGATTGTTTTACAATTATTTCTTGTTTGAATATTTTTAGTTTTCTGTTTATTTTCTCTGTTTGATTTTTATTTTTAATTCAAACAAAAACAATCCAAACCCGATTTTTATTTTTTCAAAAATAATAAAAGTTATTTTGTGATTTTTTCTCTTTATCGAAAAATGACAATTAAGAATATAAATCAAAAGCCATAGAACCAATGACTTCAACAATTATAATATACTGATGATGTCGACTAGTGTTAATAAAATATTGAACAGTGATTTAAAGTGAGTTAATATGTATATTCCAGCAACTTCTGGCATTCAATATAGGTCAATTTTTAATTTTTATTTTATTATCAAATAAATAAGTTAGTGCTTAATTTTTTCAAAAAAATCATTCTGTAACTTTTATAAAAAGTTTTAAAATAAAAATCAAAAAACAACAGAAATTTATAGAGTAAAATATAAAAATTGAAAAAATTAAAATCTTTGCCACACTGATAGAATTTTGTACATAGTATTAATGAATTTTTTCATTAATACAATGAATTTTTTTATTGAAAAGTCCCCAAAGAACGGTTTCATTGGATTAATGAAACATGTTTCATTAAATCAATTTTAATGAATGGATTCATTGATCTAATGAAAGTTTCATAGAAATAAGAATTTTTTTCATTAATTTTAAGATAAAAATTATGAAAGTTTAATGTGTTTAATGGATTAAATTCATTACTTTTATGAAATAATTTCATTAATATTTTTCATTTTAGCATAGACTTAATGAAATTATTTCAATAAGACATGAAATTATTAGTATAATGATTTGTTCATATTTCTAATGAAGCGTGTTATAGATTTCGCAACAATTCCACGTAAGTGAAAAACAATTTTTTTTCGCAAAAGTATGAACAAAATACCGGGCTTAAGGGTTAAAAGCAAAAGTAAGATGCAATTATGTGTAAGATACCATTATGTAAGCACTTTTTTGAAGGCTTTTCACAAAAAACTCGCTTTAAAATAAAAAAAAAACTGGAATCGGCTCGTAATGGGTTAGTAAATATGTTATATTAAACCCATTTAAATTACCTTTCCAATGATGCTCATATTGTCATAAATAGCGGAGATACGGATATGTTTTAACTTTGACCCGAAATAGGGGTCTCCGACAAAAAAAAATATTTTTCCTATTCAGCCCAAAAAGTACTATCTGGGGGGAAAATCGTGGCTGTGCCCCTAAAATCAACTTGTTCCCTTAAAGCCGATATACAGTAGTGGACTAAAGTGGATACATTAATTCAACATTTTTCGAAATTTGTTATAATTTTTATTTTATTATAGAAACTTAAATGATTTTTTTTAAAGCATAAAACTAAAACATTCTTCTTCTATAAAAACCTAAATAGAGTAGAAGTATATCGCTAAGAAGTTAATGAAAAAAATAATTGCAAATTGTGACCGCTTTTATCCAGTATTGTTCATATTTGAAATTTTCGGCAAGCTCTTTCTTTAATATTTTGTCAAAAGTCCTTTGTTCTTTAAAACAAATTTTATGCGAGAAGGAATGCTTTCAACGAGATCTTTAATAGTTTGAGATGGAATATTAGCCCATTCCGCTGAAACTCCTGACCAAAGGTCATCTAAGTTGGTCGGTGCTCGTTCGCATTGGGAGAGTCTTCTTTTGACAATTGCCCACCAATTCTCGATGGGATTCAAATCGGGGCTCTGACTTGGCCACTTCAAAAACTGGAAAAACTACACTTGGATATCACAAATTGAACAAAAGTTATTAATACAGATTTAAAAATATTCAAATATGTATCCACTTTAGTCCACTACTGTAACTCCCGAGATGAGGGTCTCTTTGTTTAGCCCAAAAATAACACATATGTATATAGGGAAAACCAAAAAGAGGTAAAATTGTACCTGAAACCATTTTTTTAAGTAAAATCTTTTCTTTATGAAATTTTCATTAATTTAATGAATTTTTTTTATGAAATTATGAAAAAATAAAAAAAAATCCAATGAAAAAATTCATAACAACAATGAATTTTCATTCAGTTAATGTATTTTTTCATTAAATCAATGAATCCATTTTAATGAAATCGATTCATTAATGCTATGAACGAAAATTCTATCAGTACAAACTTTGTGATTTTTTTGTGCAATATGATTTATAAAATATAAAATATAGTGCATTAATGAAATACTATAATTAAATAAATTTGGGTGGTGACTTTTTAAGAAATATAACAGTTATTTTGGGTCTCTGGTTTCTAAATATAAATATTCTATTGTATGTTAAGCCGTCAGTTGTTGGTTTGAGAGATAAATTTGACAAAAAATAAGTTCTATAAAAATTATGAGAAACTCTAAAAGCTCTTCACTCGCTTAATGATATTAACTTAATTATTTAAAATAATTCAATTAAAATTTTCAAATTGGGTCATTTCATTCCAAAGAAGACTAGAAAGTTAATGATTTGCATTAAGGCAAATATGATTGTTAATACAAATATTAGCAAACTCAAGTTTTTCAAAGTTAACTTTTATTATAAGTAAATAATATACACATCACCTGTTCGCATCATTATTCTCATCAGCATCATGATGATTGCAACACATGCACAATAAAAATCCATCACTTTCATGACACAATCATCATTCAACACGCTTCCTTTTTTTAATATTATTTCTGCATAAGGAATTTGCATCTAATAAAATATTCATAAAAAATAAAAATGTTTCATTTTGACACAGAAAAAAATAGCTTCCAAGTTAACTGAAAACATTAATGAAAACATCACAGACATTAACACAAATTTATACAGTTTTGATATGAAGTTTAACAAAAATCTTACAAATAAATCGTTATAGAAATCATAAATCATGAAAACGACGTTAACACATCAACGTCAAACGAAATAAATAAAAAAAAAAAAAAAAAAAAAAACACAACCGCTAAAAGAAAGATAAAACACCAAACTAAAAAGAAGAAGAAGAAAAAAATAAAATCGATTTAATGCATAAAAGTTTATAAAACTTTTTTGAAAAATCGTTGCTAACTTTACGAAAAACTAACTATCATCTGCATTGACACTGGCTGGGAAAGTATTCTTATAAAAGAAATATAGTTTTAATAACAACTCGTGTAAAAAGACCAGATCTAGACTACTGAATTGGGGACACTTTTAAAATCTGATTACCCTGACAGAAACAAATCTGTAAAAATAGAAACAAAGTAAACTAGCAGAAAAAGTGCTGAAATTACCAAATCCTTATGCTAAATACTAGTAAAATAAGAATTGCAAAAATAAAACTGTTAAATTCTCAGCATTTTAGCTATATTTAAGTTAACTTTTAGTTATATAAAAATGAAAATTTTTCTAATTATTAGTAGACTAAAAATAGCAAAAACAAACTGTCATATCTACAAAATTTTTGTTATTTTTAGCCTAGAGTTAGTTGAATGCAAGTAGCAGTCCATCCTGCTAAAATAAGCAGAAATATTTGTTAACAAAAATGGTAAACTGCTTTTTTTAAATGGTACGATTTTTATTTGATAATTTCAGCAGTTTTTTTCTGCAAGGTAATTTTTTACCAATTTCTAATACACTCAAAAAAATAAGTTAGTAGAAAAATTAGTAAAACGTCTTGTATATCAAGTGTACTAGTTTTCAGCAATTTTTTTTCCGTTTTCAGCAAAAATTTTAGTTATATTTTTTTAGCACTAAACTAATTTTGAACTAATGTTTTACTAATTTATTTTTCTTAACTAAATTTTTTACGGACTTTTTCTATTAGTGTAGCGTTGTTCAAATCTAAGGAAAACTTTTAAAGAAATTTTGGTATGAATTGGGAATTTGACGAGGTGTTATTTTCTTGCAGCTTAAGAAAAATGTGTTGATAGATAAGTGTATGATGAGGAAGATTGTATGTGGAATCCAGAATATGTGTTTCCAAATAAGTAACGTCTATAAAATGTATTTTGTATGAAAATTTGTTTTATAGTGCATTCGTAAATTTAAAAAAAGATTATGCATATGACCCAAAATCATCTTTTCACCAGTTGCCTTTGAAAACGGTAAAGACCTGCACAATGAGATTAACAGAATGGGATCTAGATTTGGTCCTATAATATTAAATAAAAATTACCAATTTCTAAGCTACAACTTTAATAAATATAAAAATTTTTAAATGCGGTTAGTGGAAAAAGATAAACTTTTCTATAAATAAAAAGAACAGAATGAAGTATTAAATGAAAAGAACTGATATTGATTACACTATGCGACAGTCACAATCGGGATGGGATGAAACCAACGGGAAATGTTATATCGGTCAAAAACAAGTTATACGTGTCCCGGCGTTTCGCTGGGTCAACCCTAGGAATCGAGATATATCTTTTTTTTTTTGACATAACTCGAGAACCACTAGTCCGATTTTGCTCAAACAATTTTAAAAAAATTAAAAATTACAATTCCTTTAATCTGTTCATATAACGTTTTTCTATATACTCAACAGTTTTGCCGGTAAAAATAAATGTTTGTTACCGCTACCATAAAAATCAATAACCTTTTGTTTATTACTTTTTTTTAATATTTTAGGCAAAAAATATTTTTTTCTTCATACATTTATTTTTACCGGCATAAAAAGACCACCAAAGGTCAAATCGATATATCTCGATTCCTAGGGGTGACCCAGCGAAACGCCGGGACACGTATAACTTCTTTTTTACCGATATAACTTTCCCCGGTAGTTTGACCCCTACCATTTGTCTCACAGTGTTATTTAGTTCGAAATGTCCAATTGAGTGAATCTTTCAATTGAACTAGTTCGTTTGTGAACTATATAACTTTATAAAAATAAAATTAAATTTCCTAACTAACAAAAGCTGTAATATACATTTTATTTAATTTATTAATTAAATTCAAATTTTATTATTTTTTTAATTTATTTTTATCGGGATATACATTAATTGCATTAAAGGAATTAAATGTGCTAAAATCCCAAACGAAAAATAGAAAAATATTTTTCACTTCTTAGTTGATTTCATAATTTTTTGTTTCAGAATTTTCGATGCAAAAACTTCTTGCAAAAAGTTACAGGAATTGTCTGCGGGGCCGCGTCGGGAAAGTATTGCAGAGTAATTTTTTTCCAAGTTGAAAAAAAATTTTAAATCTCTAATGAATATTTTTTTTTTAATTTAAAAATTTTTTTTAATTTCGTTTAGAAATTACTGGTTATATTTATATTTTAGAGATTTTTAATTCTGGCAATTTTTTTATTAATTTTGGCTCTTTTTTAAATTCTATGAATTTTTGCCTTGCATTTTAAATTTTCTAATTTAGGCGATTTTCTAATTTCTAATGATAAAAACCGTGTAACCAGCTAATTTCTAATGCATGGATTACATTTGAGTTATATATTGCGATATATAGCAGCGCATTGTCACCAGTTTTACAAAATTTATAACAATCTGACCAATTTTTGGTTAATTCAAAAAATTTGTGATCAATTTTATAGGCCAAATGTAAACTCCGTAACAAGTAACTCATAAGGTTTTTTAACTTTAATAGCTTATATTTTAATAACCAATAAAGCTAAACACTAACTGTAAGAATTTTTATGAAGAGGAAAAGTGCCGCTTTTAATAAAAATTAATACATTTTAAAAACTTTTTCGTATATCTTAGCTATCACGACTTCAACCCTGTAACGATTTTTCGTCATAATTTTTGATAAAAATACATATACCAGAATTTTGGAGTTATCTATTATTTATATTGCGAAAAGTATAATGTTATTTATACTCAAATGATCGCTGAATTGCAAGTAATCATCCAGTACAGACTTGAAGCTTTTCTGCAGCATGTAACATTCTAGAGATGAAAAAGGATGTCTTTAATAAGATTTGAAAAAATGTTGTAAACTCCGTTCCTAATTTTTACACCAAACTATTTAACGAGTAAGAAAAACAACGACATATTCACCTTGTGGGCGATTTTGCGATTTTGTTTCGGAAAAAAATTCTGTCAAAGCGTTTGTGAAAGAAAACGAAAAAAGTAACCAAATGTAAACTCCGTAACCACAATTGTTTGCATCAGATTTCATTCAAATAAATGTAGATAAATGTTTAAAGTATTTTAAAATAACCATAAAGAGAGGTGATTCAACTAATATTTATACCTCAAAAGACGATTGAACTATTAATTTTGCGTCAAATCAAAAAAATTTATCAGTTTTTTACCCTAAGCTGCTGGAGTGAAAAACGATTGATTTTGCATTTCATTGGTTTTGAATCGATATTTCGAGTCATTACAGACATTAGTTTGACAAATTAAATTTGTTTCACACAATTTAAGAATTTTTTGATCGCGAAATCTTATGTTTTTAATATATTATTTTGTAACTGCGCAACCGCTGTTTGGATTTTAAAAAGTTTTATATTTTTGAAAAGCATTTAAAAAGACCAAAAATACAAAATTAAAAAAAAATAAAATTTTTTTTAGAGGAATGAATTGTATTTTTATTCGCAAAACCGCCAATTTGATAAACACAAATTATATATCATTGGAAAGCAAGTTCAAAACCCAAATAAGAAAAACTAATAAATTGAAGAAAATTCGTACGCAATTTTTTTTGTTATATCTTTTGCTTGTAGAAATGTAAACTCCGTTACAAAAAAAAAAATTAAAATTGTGCAAAAAAAGTTATTGCGACAACTTGTAGAAGAGATTTTTTGCAATTAGGTTTATAATGACTAAACTTACTGATTCCATTAAGAAAAAACCGAAATATTAACACACTTTGCTTCTCACAAAGTTGGCCCAAAAATTTATCACATTTTTTGATTTCACTAATTAGTTTTTTGAAAATTTTGCTATTTAAAAAAAATGTTTGCTTTTTCTTTATATTTTCATTTCTTGGGTTTTTTTAAATTTTCCTGATTTATTTAATTTCAATGAATACTTCTAATGTTGAGGATTTTAAAAATTTTGGCGATTATTCAGAAATGAACATAAATATTTTAATGAGGGGAATGTTTTAGTTGATCTCTTATTTTGGTAAATGAATGTTGTTTTTAGTTTGGTTGTAATTCAAATAATCTCTGGTTATCATACACAGAGTTGAATAGAATCAGCTGAGATATCTTAAGAATTAAGGTTCAAAGCAAAATAGAGTAATAACAACAAAGGATAAAAATAGCATTGTTGGATTTTGTTGATATTAGTCCAAGTTGAGTTGTTGATAACAAATTCGATTTGCTTTCAACTGTCACATAAGTAGACGATTATTAATTATTAAACCATTCAAAGACGAATGACACTGATGATGGATTTTTAGCGAAAGCCGAAAATACGTATTCTGTCTTGCTGGTCTTATCGAATTATTTCAAAAAATTTTTATTCTTTGTAATTTACTTGATAAAAATTATATCATCTTTCTTTAATTTGAACATAATTTAAACAGAAAGTGATATTAATTTATGATCTAGAGTCAAACTAAAAACAACATTTATTTATAAATATTTGAAGTTTAAATTATTTATATTTTTTAATATTTTTTTATCTTATCAGTATATTTTGTTATCTGCAATATGTGATATACTTTTATCACTTTATATTATTTTTTGTGTTGGTTTTAAGGGTAATTTTTAAAATTCTAAATATAAGAGAATGTGGCAAACAGATGTAGACAATAAACATTTGGCCGCACACGCACACATGATAGATGCGACCAAGCATGCGTCCCTACTTATTTAGTTTAGTTTTAAGATTTTATATTTTGTAAATATTTTTAACATTTGTAATAAATAATTAGCATTAAAGAGGAATTCAATTGCTAAAGGTCTTACAAGCAGTTACCGGCAATTTTTATTTTTTATTCAAGCGAGTGATTTACAACCACTCTGATTTGGAGAAAATAAAGGCTACTATTTTCTTCAGTGATATTTTCCAATGATATCTAGCGTTTTTTTTTTTTAATTTTGGTGACTTGTTGGATTTTTTTTTTGTGTTTTGAGATTTTTTATTTCATACGATTTTTTCATTTTAACGATTTTTTTCAACTTTTGAGTGAATATGACTACCAAACAATTGTAAAAACAATAATTTTTACTGTTTTGTAGGTTATGGTTTTTCATCCTTTTAATAAAAACAAATGTAATTATCAGAGCAAGTTTTTTTTGGCATTTGCCATTAAATGCCATTTTTCTCATTTTTCCACTTATTTAGTAAAAATCCCATTTTTGCAAATCTTTACCATAATAAGCGTTTTTTTTTTTTTGTTTTTTTTTTTTGATGTTTTACTAAAAAAAATGCTTTAAACTGCTGTAAAAATCCAACCTCTGTAAATAATTTTTTAGAAAAATTTACAAAAAAAAAAAAAAAATTTTTTTTCTTTTTTTTTCATTTGTAGAAATGAAATTCCGGATTTCTTTTACAGCTATGAAAATTTCAATCTTTAAAAATCATACTAATTTACGCTGATTGTACTTTACAGTTCAACAGTAAATTCCTTCTTTATTGTGTCTTTGTTAGAAACACTAAAAAACCATAACACATAAATCAACTATAAGCTTTATGGTGCCAATTTTACTGTTTTTTCGTACCATTTTGTGTGCCCATTTCAACTTTTTTTTGTGCCATTTTAAACTTGCCTGGGAATTGTATTTAGTCTGTTTTGCTATCTTAACGTAAACTTAACGACAGAAACATTTGTCTTGATTTATTTTGTTGTTTATTTTATTACATTCGAGAAATTATGGAAATTCTAGTGGTCCTATTTTCAATAAAAATGGAAAAACGAAAACGTGCCAATTTCTTGACTTCCCTTTACCGCCAAAATCTACAAATTCTCCCTAAAGCTGAAACAGTTTGAAATTAGATACGTCTTCGACCTTTGTTGTGCTATATCGCCTACATAAAGCCATAAATTAAAATTTTAATATTTTTTCCATACCCGAGTAAAAAAAATTATATATAATCATATGTGGCATATATTACAATATATAATTAGACATGTGGTTATGTATATCCATATATAATTATATATGAGGTTTTTTCCGAAAAATTTTCCTTATATTATGCCATATATAATTTCATCTAATTAGATATCGGCCTTCATAATATTAGATATGGCATAATTATATATTACATAACACGGTTGGTCTTATTGCATATATAGTTATATATAGAACTATATCTTAATATATATGGTGGCATTTTAGCAATATATAATTATATATGGTATCATTTAAGCAATATATAATTATATATGGTGACAGTTAAACTAGATATTATCATATATGGTGCCATTTAAACGATATATGGTCATATATGGTACCTCATAAACCAAATCTTTAATTCAGTTCCAGATATGATAATATATGGTACTATATATAGTGCGATATATATTTATATATGGTGTTATTTAAGCTATATATTATCATATATGGTGCCATTCAAACCATATATTATCATATATGGTGCCATTCAAACTATATATTATCATATATGGTACCATTTAAACCATATATTATCATATATGGTGCAATTTCAACAATATATGCCCATATATGGTACCTCATGAACAATATTTTTAATACAGTTCCACATATGATAATATATGCTACCATATATAGTGCCATATATATTTATATATGGTGTTATTTAAGCAATATATTACCATATATGGTGCCATTTAAACCATATATTGTCATATATGGTGCCATTTCAACAATATATGCTCATATATGGTACCTGATGAACGACATTTCTAATACAGATGCAGATATGATAATATATGCTACCATATATAGTCCCATATATATTGATATATGGTGTCATTTAAACAATATTAATATATAGACATATATGGTATCATTTAAACAATATATTGTCATATATGGCACAATTTAAACAATATATGGTCAAATTTGGTACCACATCAACATTTTGAATACAATTCCATATATGGTTTAATTTGAATAATGTAAAACTGTATGGCGCTATAAAAAATATTATCAGATATGTTACTTCATTAACAATATTTATAATACAGTGTCATATATTGTAATATATGTATATCATTTAATATATATTGATGTATGGTAATGGTACAATAATTCCAATATCAGTTGAGTTACAATTTGTGGGTCCATATCAACAATTTGTTCACGTACATTTAACATATATATATATGTACATTTAAGTTATAATTTATAAACACTTTATAAAGTTAAATAGTTCCATAAACTTCGTCTAACTGTATAGAATGTTTATGAATATACGATTTAATATATAATAATTACAACTACAAATTGGTGCCATTATCTAAAATTTAATTTAATGTTAACTTATAATAAAATAAAAATGTATTTCCTAAAAATAAAAATATAGTGTTAAATAATGTTAATATACAATAGGTTTAAGTTTAACATCCCAGACAGAAAAATATAATTCGGCACAATGCTGGCAAACCGTTGGCGATGGTCGGTTATGCGTTGGCAGAACGTTGCATTAACTATCTTGGCAAAAAAATAGATTTCAAAAAACATTTTTGAAAAAATTGAGAAAACTTTTTTCAATATTTGCTTTTAAAAACTTGAAATTTAACCGAGTCCACCAGATTGTCAGCCAAGACCTCTACACTCTAATCTAACGAGACTTGTAAAAGATGTGTGATAGCTACAAATTAAATGAATGATAAAAGCATTTCGAGCTAACTTTTAAGCATCGAAAAAAGGTATTCCAGAAATTATTAAATGTATTTTAGAAAATTTTAATTGTATATCACAAAATATTATTTGCACTTCAGAAACTACAATATTACGCAAATTTAATTATTTATTTATTTAGTTGTGTCCAGAAATAATGAAATCTATTTCAGAATTTCATAGCTAATAGAGAAAAATTTCTCAAATACATTTCATAATTTCGGAAATACGATTGATAATTTCTGAAATACAATTTGATAATTTCTGAAATACAGTTGTGAATTTCGGAAATACAATTAATAATTTCTGAAACACAATTGATAAAACTGAACTTCAATTGACTAGTTCTGAAATACAATTCATAAATGTGAAAAATAATTGATGAGTTCTGAAACACAATTGATAAAACTGAAATTCAATTGATTATTTCTGAAATACAATTGATAAATCTTAAAACAATTAATACAATTGGAAATGGTTTAGAGCGTCAAAAAGATGTAAATAAAATTATTTTATTCAAAGATTTCAATTTAATAAAAAAATAAATATATAATTTTATAAAAACATTTATAGAAAAAAAAATTTTAATTTTATAAAAAGAAATTCATTTTGTAAAAAAAATGCATATTGAATTCGTTACCTTCTGAGTTTAAACCTTATTTTAACAAAATATTGTAATTTTTATACAATCAGTGCTCTGCCAGTCTATTATTTTTTGAACAGTTGGCAATATATGTTTGGGATCTTATTTAATCCCAAATAAATGGAGATCTTACGTAGTACCCAAATATAATGCGGCATCTAATTTTATCTGTCATTTTTATGGATACATTTAGATGTCAATCCCCAAATATATTGCTGTTTCTAATTCGATCTGCCATTTTAATACCGAAATAAATTGCTGGATCTAATTCGATCTGCCATTTTTCTGATAAATTTAGATCCAAGTTTATCCCCAAATATATTGCTGGATCTAATTTGATCTGCCATTTTTCAGATCAATTTATATCTAAGTTTATCCACAAATATATTGCTGGATCTAATTCGATGTGCCATTTTTCAGATCAAATTAGATCTAAGTTTATCCCCAAATATATAGCTAGATCTAATTCGATCTGCCACTTTTTCGGATCAAATTAGATATACGTTTATCCACAAATATATTGCCGGATCTAATTTGATCTGCCAAAATTGAGATCAAATTAGATCTAAGTTTATCCCCAAATATATAGCTGGATCTAATTGGATCCGCCATTTTTCGGATCAAATTAGATCTAAAAATATCCGCAAATATATAGCTGGATCCGCCAATTTTCGGATCAAAATAGATCTAGGTTTATCCCCAAAGATATCACTGGACCTCCCAATTTTGAGATATAACTTGATCTTAGTTTATCCCCATATATACAATGGGATCTAAGACGATATGATTGGATACACCCAATTTTGAGATCTAATTGGATCAGCTAGATATTACAGCAGATCTTAAACAATATCAAATTGGATATAATTAGATATTGCGCGAGATCAATTTTTTTTACTCGGGTAGTAGATTTTTAACGCCAAATATATGGTTTAAATATTATTGTAATCAGCAGAAAGAGCATTAGAGGGTTAATAATAAGGGCTTCTAAAGGAACATTTTAAGTTGACACACAACATATTTTACAATGAATAAGTATATTTTTGTCAAGCAATGAAAAAGTCTTGCCACTCCTTTTCTAGTGTTTACTTAGTAAAATTATTACGAGTACTTTTACCTGTTTTAAGCGTATACTTAATATTAATACATTAGGCCTCTATACGTATGAGTAACATATATAATATGCACGTTACTCATACGCATTGTATGTTAGTTGGATACTGCTGAACTGTTGTAATGGATAAGTGCAAAAAATAGTTTTTCGAACTTCTGCAAAAACCAAAAAGATAATGAAGAACTTTGTAACAATAGTTTACATTAACAACACATACCCAGTGTTGCCAATATTTTGGAAAATATTGTTAAAGTCGTCATAGCTTTTGAAAAATCGTCAAAAAAATAGTTAAAAATCGTCAAAATACCAATATATGTGTTATAAGGACCCTAAAAACTTAATAAGCATTTTAAAAATTATCCTTTTTTAATCATTTCGTGCTTGTTCGATTTAACATATTTACTAAAATCTTTATAAACATCATCGAAATTAGCCATATCCTGAAGTAATTGCTTTAAACAAAAAGAGATATCAACAAAAATTTCAGATTTTAAAATCTTTATTATGTATTTCACAGAAATTCTTGCAAAAAAATTGAGATTCGTTACAGTTTTAGTACAGAAGTTTTACACGAAAATTATCATATTTTTTATTATTTTTCCTGTAAATTTTATACATTTTTACATTTTTTCTAGATATAATTTTAATTAGAATTTCAACATGAACACTTTTAATCTAAAATTATAAAATATTGTTCAAAAATCGTATAGATTTGCTGAATAAAAGTGATCTAATTTTGCAGCGGTTTTTTAATTTGCTCCCACAATAATTTGCTTGCAATTCTGCATAATTCTAAAAACTAAAAATTTGAGATTTAAAATTATAGATTGGAAAAGTATCGTATTTTTGCACATTTCTTGCTGTATTTCGTATTACAACAAATCGCTATTTTGAAGGAAAAAATCTTCAAATCGTCATTTGGCTATTTTTGATAGTAAAAATCGTCAAAATGATGATAAATCGTCAAAACTGGCAAGACTGCGCATACCGTTTATGTTGGAAATAAGACCATTTCAATGCCAAAAAATATCTGCAGAGCAAGCTGGCTTTCAAAAGCAGCAGACAATGTATCGATCAAATTAACATTAACAATCTTCGGATTGCAATTGAACAGGCGGGTAAAATGCGACTATAAAAAAGCATACGATTAAATTTATAGGGAAACTGAGGAACATAGGGGTTCCAAAATAGAACATATCCATGACACAAAGCGGCATTGAGGGTTTCAAATCCACCGCGCTCCATAAAGGTAAAATAAATAATCCAAACCGAATTCAGTTGTGTCACAACCGAATTGTAATCAAATTTAGTTGCCACAACTGAATTCGATTAAGCGGAATTCACAGCTGCAATGTTGCATCTCTTTTCTTAGTAAGTTGACTGTGCAAAAATAACTCTAATGGCTTAATAAAAATTCGGTAGTCACAACCGAAAAATTTGGTTGATGCAGCAAAACCATTTCATTGCAAACAAATTGGGTTGTCAGCATGAATCTGTTCCTTAAATCTATGCATTAACGATTTTGAGATTTAGTTGAAGCAGTACTTCCCTGGTTTAGATCTATAACATGATTAAGATGATGTTGATGAAAAAATACAAATGATGCTGACTAAAGACGGAAATATTGAATTCATTTAAAATGGAAATGAGATGAATTGCGTTTTTTTATTCAAACTTCATGCCGTTATTAAACAAAACATTGAATTTTTAATGTAGTTGCATTAAACAGTCGGTTTAATTTAATTAAAAGCATCGATTCAAATTGAAATTTTTTTGTTCTTAGCTGTATTGATTTATTTTTGCATTTAAATTAAAAGATTTTTGAAATGGAAAACTTTTTATTTATTTTTTTCCAAAAAAAATTTGTACTTTTATAAGAATTCTATTGTATGTAGTGGTTGATAATGTTTTAGAGGAAAAAAAACTTTAACCGTCTGCCGGTTTTGTTTGGTTTGGAAAATGTGGTTTTCTGTTGTTTTGATTCTATCAAATGTGTTACTAATGATGTTTCTATGATTTTTGTTTCTATAAAATACTTTGAGTTTTTATTTAATGTTTTTATACAATGTTGGAAATCATGTTGCAGGTGTTAGATAAATTTCTAAATAGTGCAAAAACGTGCAACCAAATTTGTACGTGTTTATGTTTGCAGTCAATATTCATTCCCTCATCTCTGGCGTCATCATCATCATCATCCACATCTAATACAAGACAAAAAAATGATGTTGTCGATGTAAATAATGTTTGTGTTGATTTTAATATGAATGCCTGTCTGTCCGTCTATTTGTCCGTCTAAATAACTTCTGATGTCTCTGTGAATCAGAAGTATGTCTGCAAGTTAGTAGGAGGTCACAACTTTAAACAAGTTGCACATTAGTTTTAGTTTTTAAACAACACTAGTAGTAGTTGTTGTTACAGTGGTGGCGCATCAATGAGTAGAAGAGTATCACCATCAGCCTCATCAACATTTGATTTTTATGTTGTGAGTTTTTTTTTTCATTTTTGAAACACAACAACGCAACAAGTGGTTCAGTTTTCTATTTGCATTAAAATCGAATCTTCATTGAAAAAAACAACAACATAGGAGTATCTCTCTGTGTAATAGAGTTTTACCATTAATATATTTTAGTGCTACAAAACATTAAGTTTAAGTTAGTCAGTTTTATGTTTTGTTACATTGATTGTTGCATGATTTCAATTTGTTTTCTTTTCGTTGTCAGTTTTGTTAGTTTATGTAGACAAGTTATGTTGTTTATATTGGTAATGTCGTTTGTTATACCCTACAAAATGCTGACAACGATTTTCTAGTTTCACTGAAGGGATTGACAAAATGGTTACACAATTTTCAATGGTCACTGCAGTAGACTTCTTTTATACCGATTTTCGATATCTATAAAAGTTTTATAACAGTGCTGTTCTTAAATCGTGATGCTAAACTCCTTTTCAGTGACCACCATTAACATCACTACTAAATGAAAATCGAAATTTTTTTGCACAGGCCTCTACTTAAGCCCACATTACTTGAACGTAAATGTAATGTGACGAATCAGCTGATTCGTTCTGAGTACGCGACATAAACGAGTTTGTACATGTTCTTACCAAACCAAAGAAATTTTAACAATTTCATGGCAGCGAACGATGTAATTTTATTCACTAA
The DNA here is from genome assembly GCA_949987735.1 of Leucophora obtusa. Lineage (NCBI taxonomy): Eukaryota > Metazoa > Arthropoda > Insecta > Diptera > Anthomyiidae > Leucophora > Leucophora obtusa. The sequence goes on along the minus strand of OX465295.1, from coordinate 302,001,409 downwards.
TTTTAATCGTTAATCAGTGCTCGTATCGAACAAAATCTCTCCAAATTTGGCTTAATTTCCCCCGGTCCTTTTTTTACGGCGCCCTAAAAGCCGAAGAGTACGAAAATGTTATTACTCCTCTCTGATTTTTTGTATTCTTTGTTACACAAATCTTAAATATATATATATTCCTCTAACTCCCATTGGAGCATAGGGCGCTATCTTAAAAAAAAAATGTTAAATGAGTCGCACCAATTCCGAATTTAGAACTTGAGCCATAATTTTGACGTGTAAAATTTGAATATCCGAAAAAAAGACGAAAAACCGAAAAATTTACTGTTGCAATGTAGAATTTCTCTCTACAACTCTCGTGCCGGTATTTACGCAACACATCAATTCGGAAAGTACAATAACTAACCCAGCAGACTGTATGTAGTCTGGAACCCCAATCTGTTGTGATATTGAAGAAATCGTAGTTTGAAGCACACAAAGCGTTTCACTACTTACCAGGCTATTTACATGCTTAATTACTTTTATTCTCGATGTCCAAAAATTCATGGGTGGTCATCAGAAAACTGCAAAATCCACTTTTTTCTTGATTTAGTCATACATTAAAATTCTTATTCACATTTAATCAATCAACAATACTCAATGTTGAATAAAATCACTATCATGCTCCTAAACGCGTAGTTCGGATCAGTTTAAGTCGTCTTTCGAACATGTTTTATTCACACTTAATCACTCAAAAAAACTCACTGTTGAATAAAATCACACTGTTGAATAAAATCACACTGATCGAACATAAAAATTGACGAACCTACTGAGCGTAGACTCAACTATAAGAGCGACACAGATAAATGTGCTCAAATATATAGACCAGTGGTCGGCACAAAGAGAGAATGTGAATGTATTGTGTTTCTTCACTGTGAGAAATTAGCTTATCATTTTTAAATTTATATTTGTATATTAAGAACATGAATTAATGAAGAAATGTAATAATGAATGCATGAATGAATTAAAGAAATAAAAAAAAATAATTTATAGTAATTTAATTTTTTTAAATAATTCATAATAAATTTTATTATACACATTATTTAAAAAATATGTATTTTTTTGTATATAAATTATTTATTCTTAAAAAGTATTCCATTAGTTAGTAAATTTTAATGAACTAAAGAAAAAAAATAATTCATAATAAATTTGCTGTTCTTGTAACATTTTAAGAGTGTAATATTTTTCTAAAATTTCTTAAACAAAGCGACGTCAACCTGCTTTGTTGAAAGCTACCATGCTACTAAACAAATGTTACGCTTTTAGTTGATAGTTTTGTTGCCATTCGTGTTGTGTGCGTGTGAAAAGCCGATTATGATCGGCCACTGGTGGCTATGGTTGCCGACCACTGATATAGACACACCATCAATAAGCACAGACTAAAATCAAAATAGATAATAATAAACAATAGACAAGTGCACAGTGTAACAGAATTGTGTTCGCGTAGTTATTTATTTATATTAATGTAAATATTGTAATTTTTGTTTGATGTTTTCAATTTTTGTTTATTTATTGTGTTATTTGTATAACATATTATTAAATAAATTTGTGTATTTTTGTAACAGATCTCCCCGGAAGATGACCAACAGTGTTGGCTCGAAATATTGGGACGTAAAATAAATAAATTATAAATTAAAATAAAAACTATTTGGTTTTTAATGTTTTTAATTTTTAATATAAGACCTCAAGCCAGACAAAATAAACAACAACAACACTAAAGGTCAACTATACATACCCAGTCAGAAAAATACAAACGGGAAAGCGGTGGCAAAGTACTTTAACAGGTGGTACAAGTACTGGTAAAAAGTGCTTTCCCATTCCCAAAATGATAACATCATTTGACAAAAGGACCGGCTGTTCAAAAAGCGCCGGAAAAGCACTGGAGGAACATAATTTTTAAACGTTGGCAAAACGCTGGCAAAATAGGTGGTCTGAAAATATATTTTCCAAAATAAAATTTAAAAAAAGTTCATATGTATTTTTTTTTGGTCCTGCCGTGATTTGAACCCAGGCCGTCAGATTGGTAGACGATTGCTCTACCCACTGAGCTAACGAGACATATAATATTTGATGGCTAAACACATAAATGAGTGATAATAGCTGGACAACTACTGGCTGTGCCAAAATGCTAGTACTGGCAAACAATTTTTTGTAACTAGTATGCCAGTGTTGGGAGGGCAAAAGAAAAGTGGGTCCTGAAGGAGCTTTCCCACAAACAAAAAAAAATTGGTTTTATAAAACAAAAAAATTTTTAATTAAAAAAAATCCAAAAAAAATTGTTTGCTTGCAACCGGATTTGAACTCCGAACCTCCTGACTACAAACATTTTTTAACGAAGCATCAGCATTTTTATAAAATCATTGGTCTACCAGTGAATTGATTTTTGTACGTCTGGTAGCATTGGCTAGGTAGCACTGGCTAACCACTGGTTGCAAACCTTGGCATATCACTCTAAGCCAATTCTTTGCCAGTGGTTTTTTTTTATAAACCACCGAAATTTTTGTAAAACAAATAGTGGTAAAACGCTTTTTGCAAACGTTGGCAAAGTGTCCCAAATGAGTGTTCTGCCAGTCATTTATTTTTAACACCGTGGTTACCCAGTGGTATGCCAGTGATTGATTTTTTGTACTACTGGCGATTTCTGACTGGGTACTTTTAACATAAAAAAAATAAAAATCTTATAAAATTGTTTGATAATGGGAATGTACACTGTACCAATTATTAAATGTGTTTCTACAAAATCTGATACTCTAAACCCCTTCTTTATTGTTATGAAATTATTTTTCTTTTATTTGGTTTTAATCATGAACAAACTCATAGGCGTTTATTTTTGTTTTTTCTGATTTATTCTACATCAAAATAATCGTCGTTGATTCGAACGAATATGAATGAAATGAATGGTATGAAAACGGCTAATGATTAAATCAAAGGTGAAACAAAAATCATTTGGTTTGATTGATTCAAAGTCAGCTACGAAATTGTTTATTTATTCGGGTGTTGCTTACGTATGATGGTTTTGCAATCAGCAGTTGCAGTTCTCTGGTGGTCATTACCCCCTCGCTTACAAAAAAAGTGCGAATATCCATGGTTACCCATAGTGAAAGATAAATAGTAGTTACTCAGAAAGAATAAGTGGTTACTCGGAAGTTAGGAAGTAAGTGGTTACCCTACATTTTAACTCGAAAATTTTTCTATTTAGTTGGAAAAATGTTCGAAACAATTTAGTAAATAGAATATTAAAAAAAAGACTAAATCGGTACTTATTTAATCAATTACCAGTAAGTAATTACTTTGCAAGAATATATAAATACTTCTATAACTTATTATCGGTAAGCCATTATTTTGTATTTTAAAGTAATGCAAGAGGTAATGACATATCAATATTTGATAATCCGTATGGTAATGACCTGCCATTATCATCTTTTTGCTGGGTATCGTAGCAGAGCCTAAAAAATTAGAAATTTGTGGAAAAAATTTGTTATCAGGACTCCAACAAAACACCTTTGAATCAGCCTTTCCCTAAATTTATTGTAAATAATTTTTTTGACTTAAAACAAGACTTCAAACTTTTCGCTTATAAAGTAATTACCCAGTTAGAAATTGCCAGTGTTACAAAAAAAAATCAAAAATCGTACCACTAGCTAACAGCGGTATCAAAAATAAGCTAGTGTCAGAATACTCATTTGGGATGCTTTGCCAGTGTCTGCGAAAAGAATTTTTCCAGTATTATTTTACAAAACTTTCAGTGATTTATGAAAAAGCACTGGCAGAGAATGTGTTAAGAGTGCTATGACAATGTTTGCAACCAGTGGTTATCGAGTACTAGCTAGTCAGAAATTTCCAGCGGTATAAAACTGAATTCACTCGTAGAGCAATGATTTTATAAAAATGATAACGCATCTTTAAAAAAGGTTTCTAGTCAGAAGGCTCTAAGTTCAAATCCGGTTGCAGGCGAAAACATTTTATTTTTTTTTTCTGATATTTTTTAATTAAAAATTTTTATAGGTTAGAGGTTAAGAAAAAGAATAAATATTTTTTCAAAAGTTATAAACACATTATTAATTTGCAAATCAGACTAGATCTAGTTTCTGCCTTTTTTATGGACAGGTTTCATCAGTGATTTTCCATTAAATTGTATTATTGTTTATATTTTATTGTCAGATAGTCTCTATATGTTCATTTCTTCAACAACCTGTCAGCTTCAGGAATCGAACCCATGTACTCCTACATTACAAACGTAACTATACTAGAGTTCAACAGTTTAGCCATCTAAACCACGTACGGCCTTGAGTGTAGTGTAGCTAATTCATAGTTTTTCTTTCCTATTCAACTTTCTGTTATAGTTTTTACAGACACATACAAACATGCTACTTTAGATTTTCTATTTATCTTCTTATCTCCTCCGTGTCACCTTTCGTTGTTTTTACGTTCAAGTGCATGCAATTTGTGTATATTGAAGACGGACTGCCAACAGGGCATTTTTATAATGTTTTTTAGTTAAGTGTAGTTTTTTTAAATTACAACAAAACAAAACCACACATGAATTTCTCTTAAATTTTATTTGGAAAATATATTTCCAGACCAACTGTTTACTGGTTTTTCCAGCATTCTACCGACGTTGAAAATTTTGCTTCCTTAGTGCTTTTCGGCGGTTTTTGAATTGCCGATCCTTTTGTCTAATGATGTTACCATTTTGGCAATGATGTTACCCGTTTGCATTTTTCTGACTGGGTATTACCAAAAAATCATAGCTAATACATAAAATAAAAACGTTATATGGGTATCTCACATATAATTTTTAAAAACAAAGAGCTAATTTCTCAGGGACAGTGACGATATAGTCGATATGAACGACTTTAATTTATTACTTGATTCGGTTTTTTGGCGGGGTCTTGATATAGTCGGCTTGCCCGACTTTAATTTTTTTAATTTATTCGGTTTTTGGCGGGGTCTTGAAATTTTAGGAGTGAATCTTTTGGCTTTTTAGCTAGGTCAGACGTCTAGAAATTGATCTACCAGTTAGTGTTTGAATTCTTCTTTCCGAAATGGTACGACTAATTGCACAAAAATTCATTACAACGAAGAATGAAATTACAGCAAAGGTAAAATAAGTTGAAATTATTGAGGTTTGAGTTTGCAAAATTCTGAATTTCTACATTTAAATTCAGCAAAATGACCCTTGTAGAAAGAATTTTTACAACAAATAATTTTTTTAGCAGGCTGTAATATTTTAGTTGTGATTTAGCCGATTTTGTGAAAACAAAACCCAAGAGAAACGAGTAAAAAGGTTAAAGTCGGGTATGCCGACTATACAATACCCTACACCAGTATGGTTAAAAGCCAACTAATGTTTGGATCCGAAATTCGAATGGGTTAAAATGGGACTTGTGTCAAAAATTTTCTATAATGTGAGTCAGCGAACCAAATTTCATTAACATATCTTAATATTTGCGACCTGCAGTTTGTAACCAAGCCAATTATGGGGGGGGGGGGGGGGCCCTTATATGGGCACTAGGTCTAAACATGGACTGGTGTTAACCAAAATCAATAGGCTTCGTCTTTGGGCTGATATAGGTCGGTGTACCAAATTTCATCAAAATATCTTAATATTTGCGACCTGCAGCGCATAAACAATATAATTTTGGGGGACCCTTATATGGGCACTAGGTCTAAACATGGACCGCTGTTAACTAAAATCAATAGGCTTCGTCTTTGGGCTGATATGGGTCGGTGTATCAAATTTCATCAAAATATTTAATATTTGCGACCTGCAGCGTATAAACAATATAATTTTGGGGGGACCTTTATATGGGCACTAGGTCTAAACATAGACCGATTTTAACCAAAATCAATAGGCGTCGTCCCTGGGCCGACGTAAGTCCGTGTGCCAAGTTTCATCAAAATATCTTAATATTTGCGACCTGTAGAGTGCGCACAAGAATGCATGGACAGACAGACAGACGGACGGACAGACGTACATCGTTAAATCGAAATAAAGTCGATCGGTATACTATAAGGTGGGTCTGGGACCAATATTTTTTGGTGTTACAAACATCAGCACAAACTTATAATACCCTGACCACATAGTGGTGTAGGGTATAAAAAATGTTTAAATTATATTTTTCATAACCTCATTTTTTGAACAAAATCTATTTCAGCAACCTGTACTGCTTTTCTAAAGCGGCCCATATATTAAGGAACATTGAGTGAGGAACAAAAAATATCAAAAAATTTTGTAAACACGAATTACACGATGGCAACATGCACACACCCACAAACACACACACATTCACAAAAAAATGGGAATTTTTTCACGAATGTTCCTTAATGTAAGGGCCGCTTAAAAATCTGAAAAGATTCTCAAAAATCTTTGGGGCTAAAAGTGTTTTCATTCTTTTTGGTGAAATGAATGTATGTGCTAGTACGACTATCAAAATCCCATATCGTTGCTGAGCATAAGAAACTAACTATTTGTTTTCGAAAATTATATGTGGGGCACTTAAATCAGGTCCTTATTTTGTTTCTTGAGAAATAGCTATTTTCTTAGATGCGGCAACGATATATTAATTCTTTTTAAGGTTGAACGGACATGTGTTTTTTATTTTTTCGGTATTCTTGTTGCTTATCTCTTGTCAAATTTTTGCCGAAGCGCTTTTGTGGTACTTTTGGGAACAACTTATAAACTCTGTGCAAAAGGTTACTCATTATGCATACCAAATTTCCTCATTTGACGAACATGTTATTTTAATCCACTTTTTATATCGAATGTCGAAAGTTTCTGATATAATGCCGAACAAAAAGTACCCAAAATTTGTCGATATTCCTTCACATATATTGTCCCAAAAATCTTCGAGATGTCCGAAATTTAGATTTACTATCACATATACGAATTTCACAAAAATCGGAGACTATCACATGAGATATATTGTTAGTTTTAACGTACCTAAGCTAAGTTCACTGATTTGTCATAAAGCATCAATTTTCAGTTTTGTATTTTTTTTGAAAGTTTTAGTAGGCTGCGAACTAACGATGACTTGTATTAAGATCCTATTTAGGGTACACACGAGTCAATATTTATGCAACAATATTTTTTTTTATTTGTTTTCTTTTTATTATAATCTTCAACATAATTTAAGTTGAGGTTTTAGTTTTGTTTTTTTGTTCTAACCTCTTTTGTTTGACTTTGTTATTTTCCCTCTCATCATACTAGTATGCAGCATGTTTTTTCATGCCAAAACTTGTGTTTGGTTTATGCGCTTATGTTTTGTTTCTTTGCAAACTCAACTTTGTTTCGTTGAGGTAATTTACATTTCTCTGTTTTTTTTAGGGCAAAATGCTTCAAATAAAAATCAGAAGTTGTGTACTTTTTTTTTTGACTATTTTTATTTATTCGTAATTTTGAACCTGTTGGGTCTTCATTTAATATATGACATAGTTAAATATTTGATTTTTTCGTGTTAATATGTTGTAATTTTTAAACGAATATTTAAGAAACACAAAAGAAAAACACAATTTTTTGAATTATTAAAAATATGTTTACTATGCGGTTAAATAATATAATTGCTGGATTATATCAGGCACTATCCACGGCTCTCATCTGAAAAACTGAACTGGTTTTAAGAGAGTTGCAATGTAAAATAACAAAAAACGTGAAAAAGTGGTATTTTTAATTAATTATTTTTATTGTTTTTAAGCAATTTTAATTAAATTGTAAAGTGCACTTGTGTTGTTTGATATGTTCTCTGCATTAGTTTTGTATAATTAACACAAAATTTTGCTTATTAATATTAAAAAATACGCGTTAAAAAAACACTAAAAACTGTTTCTCTTAGAACCAGTTTGCATATAAAATTAAAGAGACTTTTTAACATCAGTTGAGGCTGGTGGTTTGTCTTTAGTCTATATAGTCGTTGATTATATACACACTAAAGAAAAAGGCAGTAAAGTCAGAAAAAAGCTTTCTGGCTAAGAAAATTTTTAGTCAGGAAAGTGCTACACTTAGGGAACTTCTGTAGTTAGAATTTGTGAGTTATTGAAATACTTAGTACTTTAGTTTTGTTATTTTAAATGAAAAAACATTCATTTGTAGAAGAAATGTAAATTTTAACCACATTCATAAGTCACTAAAAAACAAACAACATAAAATACTGAAAATTCGTAAAATTCACTTTACGCAGTCGTTTTGTTTTTAAAAATATAAACCAAATAAAAAATGTGTAGGTAAATTTTGTCAGTTGTTTTGACTAATTCATGATTCATTTTATTAATAGTTAAAAACAAAGGAAAATGTAGTTGAATTTAATGAGATGTCAGTAGCCCTGTTTTTATGTGAAACTTCACTTGAAAAATTGCTAATATCAGCAGAATCGCTCGCTTATTTTCGGCAGAAACTTAGTAAATACAGCCAAAGTCCAATCTCGAAATTATGCTTTTGTGATTTCCGTGAAATTATTTATCAGAATCTGGAAAATATAAAAATGTTTAGACTTCCACTTTGTCGACGTGATTTAATTACAAATCTAAAAATGTATAAAAATAATTTTAAATAAAATATAACCTAAATTGCATCTTATACACTCAAAAAAAATCAGTAAAATCAGCAAAAAATGTTTGTGTGTCAGCAAATTTTTAGTCAGGAGCGTGTTTGAAAAAAGTTTGGTTATTTTAGCAAAGTTGCTCATTTTTTGGACGAAAATATCGACGTTCTATAATAAATCATATAAGGCACAATAATTTGTGCAAATTATTAAATCCAGAAAATGGCTGAGAAATTAATCACAATTGTAAATAAATTTCAGTATTTTGTGAGAAATACAAAAAAGCCTCAATACTACTTCTTTTAAATAAATATTTTTTTTAGTAATTTTTTAATCAAAAAATAAGGCTCTTTTGGATTAACTGCTTTCATACACAACTTTGAATAATATATTTTGAGTTTTTTTATACAGTTTGGCTGGGAATAAATATAATTTTTAAAATCAATAATCTTAAAGTGAACTTTATAGTTTTAAGTGTTTATTTTTTGATTTTTAGTGCATATTTTTTAAATCTTAGCGCACATTTTGCAGTTTTTTCAGCAATTATATATTTTTATATATATTTAATTTTTAGGTGCCTGAAATTCGCTGCTCTTGGAATTATGTAGGCGTAACAGTGGGCGGAAGATATTTTTTTCTTTTAGCAGAACTGAGACCAGTTTCAGGAAGAGCTTCACACTTTTATATAACTTTTGTGCCCTGGAATCCCTCTGTAGTAGCTTCAAAACTCCTCTTCCATACACTGTTACTGCCAAACAACAAGTCACTATATGCAACACACACTACTTGCATAAGTATTAAAAATCAAATAATTTGCCTTGCAGTATTTTGCCAGACAAAACGGAAAACAACCACAACAAAGCAAAAAAAAAAATGCAACAAACTAGACACTTGATGAATAAATTAGTAAAGTGACACAATAATTAGGTTGATAATAAATCACCATAAAGAAAGCTATAAATCAAGAACGTAACTAACCAAATAAACACAATATTTAAATAATCTTTTTTTTTCCTTTTTTATATAAAATTGAAAACTAAAAATACAACAAGATCAATTATTGAGATAAATAAAATTTTAGAAGAGAAAAAAGTAAACAAATAAAATTATTAAAATAATATTAACAAAGACAGCCATGAACATGACACAATTTTATATATTTTTTGTTTTTTTTTTTGGGGAAAATTTATAAACCACGATTTGTTGACAAATTTTTAAAACATAATAAATCAACAATTAACCATGATGACCTTTAAAAAAAACTATTTTATATGAACTTCTTAGTTTCCTCTGTATTAACTGTATGATAAATGAAGAGAAAAAAATAAAATAATATTTTTGGCTTTCTTCACATGCCCCCACATGATAATGGTGCATGAAATGTATACATGTGATGCACAGTGTGTTTTGCAGTCACAGTTTTCAAGACAATAAAATGGGAAATTTAGATAATTTTAAGTTTTAAATAAAAGTTTTCTTATAAATTCGCCTTATTATAAATATAAGATACGAAATTTTCTTTAATTCTATTTTATGGATTTTTAATATGAGAATGTTAAAGGTAACATTTCAAGGTATTGCAATAGAGAGACCCCAGCAAAAAAAAATTGGAAGTAATGATTTACAAACTACTTCTTTAACTGCTACACTACTATCCGTTAGTGCATTTTTACAGCTTTTTTAGAAGTTATTCTGAACAACTTCAAAACATCACTTCTTACATTGCTTCCAAAGTATCCGTTAGAATATTTTTACAGCTTTTTTAGAATAAATTCTGAACAACATCCAAAAAATCACTTAAGTATTGCTTCGAAAGTGTAATTGCTCTAAAAGTGATCCTAAAAAGTGATTTTGGTATCTTTTGGCATTTCCAAACTGAGGGTCGCGGGTTCGATTCCAATATTTTTTTATTTATTTTTTTTTGTTATTTAAATTTTTTTTTTTAATACCTGAGTAAATATAGTTATATATTGTCATATATAATGTTATTGGGTTATATCTTACAATGAATGGAGTCACATTAAGACACATATCATTATATACAACTACATCTGATATTATTTTTTCAACGATTTTTTTGTATGGTAAATGATGTTATTACGTATCCCCAAATCTGATTCCATATATAACTACATAAGCCATATAAAACTAGTCAAAATATATGTAGTGACCGATATGATTATATATGGTTCGATACTTAGTTATATAACACTGTATGTGTCGTTATACTAAAAATATATTCTTGTAATTTTTTATAACTTTCTATATAATCCCGTAGAAATTAATATATAGCTCAACATCAAATTTAGTAGTCTGCCAATTAAGAGTTAATTACTCAATAGCCAAATAATTTTCACATGATTTTTTTGCATGTAAAATCATGTTGAAAAATTATGCGTACGATTTAGAAGACAAAAGCATTCAACTAAATTTTTTTTATGTTATAAAATTTGGGCCTTTAAAATTGTTCAAACTATACAAGTTTCAATGTCAATTTAATAGCTGGTATGCATAAAAAGGCCCTATGTTCCACTGGGAATTAAAGGATTAAATATATATAAAAAGTAAACCTACTATCAGACAAAATTATATAAAATCAGATATTTTTATATCGAATTACATATAATATGATGTCCTGGATATGGACAAATCTCGGATCAAACTGTATCAAATTATATCTAATTTTATATAAGTAGACACATGTAGATGACCCATTTTTCGGATCAAGCTGTATGTGGTTGTATATGGGGACTTATCAAATAAGATATAATTATATATGACACCATATTAAGATTTTTACCCGGGTATTTATAATTAATTTGTTTAAATTCAATATTTTTAAAATTTTTAAATTTTTTAAAATATGTTCACTAGGGTTATGACTTTTTGATTTTTTTTTTTTTTGCAAATATCAAATTTTACCTGCCCTAGCCAAAAAGGCCATAAAAAAATATTAAGCAAAATGCCGGAGCAAAAAATTAGTTTTTGTAATTGCATTTGGTGTGGAAAGTTATTTTGCCAAAAAGACCCGCAAACACGATTTTTATTATTAATTTAGTATTGCCTATCACGTGGTGTTAGGTAAAATTTTTGTTAAAAATGAGTCATAACCGATTGAGCTTCATTTCCAAAGTAATATGTAAAGTTTGTTTTCAATTGAAGTATCAATTAAATTACATGGAAACATATTGTTTAACTTTTTTTATAAGCCAATAAAAAAACAAGCTACAATAGTTTTCAGTTTCAAGTTTCAGTCAAGTGTTATATTTTTAGTTTTCTATTTTTATAAAAAATAATTTAAATAATTTCGTTATTTTCTGATTTAAAACAGAGAACTCAAATATTTTCGGTTTTTTTTATACCCTACACCACTATGTGGTCAGGGTATTATAAGTTTGTGCTGATGTTTGTAACACCAAAAAATATTGGTCGTAGACCCACCTTATAGTTTACCGATCGGTTCAGAATTTTTTTTTATTTCGATTTAACGATGTCCGTCTGTCCGTCCGTCCGTCCGTCTGTCTGTCCATGCAATCTTGTGCGCACTCTACAGGTCGCAGCTATTAAGATATTTTGATGAAATTTGGTACGCAGACCTATGTTGGCCCAAGGACGAACAAGTTTGATTTTTTTGAACATCGGTCCATGTTTAGACCTAGTGCCCATATAAGGGTCCTACCAAAATTATACTGTTTATACGCTGCAGGTCGTAAATATTAAGATATTTTGATGAAATTTGGTACACAGCCCTACATTGGCCCAATAATGCAGCCTATTTATTTTGGTGAACATCGGTCCATGTTTAGACCTAGTGCCCATATAAGGGTCCTACCAAAATTATACTGTTTATACGCTGCAGGTCGTAAATATTAAGATATTTTGATGAAATTTGGTATACAGAATTATATTGGCCCAATAACGCAGCCTATTGATTTTGGTGAATATCGGTCCATGTTTAGACCTAGTGCCCATATAAGGGTCCTACCAAAATTATACTGTTTATACGCTGCAGGTCGTAAATATTAAGATATTTTGATGAAATTTGGTACACAGACCTACATTGGCCCAATAACGCAGCCTATTGATTTTGGTGAACATCGGTCTATGTTCAGACCTAGTGCGCATATAAGGGTCCTACCAAAATTATACTGTTTATACGCTGCAGGTATTAATATTAAGATATTTTGATGAAATTTGGTACATAGACCTATGTTGGCCCAAGGACGAAGCCTATTGATTTTGGCGAACATCGGTCCATGTTTAGAACTAGTGCCCATATAAGGGTCCCCCCAAAATTATATTTTTTATACGCTGCAGGTCGCAAATATTAAGATATTTTGATGAAATTTGGTACATAGACCTATGTTGGCCCAAGAACGAAGCCTATTGATTTTGGTGAACATCGGTCCATGTTTAGAACTAGTGCCCATATAAGGGTCCCCCCAAAATTGGCTTGGTTACAAACTGCAGGTCGCAAATATTAAAATATTTTAATGAAATTTGGTGCGCTGACTCACATTATAGAAAATTTTGACATAAGCCCCATTTTAACCCATTCGAATTTCGGATCCAAACAATACACCAGAGTTGTGTAGGGTATTGTATAGTCGGCATGCCCGACTTTATCCTTTTTACTCGTTTTTGTTAAAATAGTTTATTTATATACAAAATTATTTCAATTCAAATTACAAGAAATTCTTTACTCATATAACAAACATAGCCAACCATAAAAATATGAACGTGTGTGTTGTGTGTGTAGTGTTTTGAAAATTCAAACAAAAAAAAAAACTTTCAAATGTGAAAAAACAAACCACAAAATGGGTTTTTTTTAAGATTTGTCAGTTAGAAATTGAACATTGTTTTAACACACTTTTCAGATATTTTTATTTCGGTTAAGGATTGTTTAAACAATGTTTGAAAATAGATAGCAAAATGGTTTGAATATAATGAAAAAACAGAGTTCTTTTTTAATTGGGTTTTCAATAAATTCAATATACATTTTAGGTTTTTTTAACGGTAAAATATTATGAGTGTATATATAAAAAAAATAATGAGAAATTGGGTTTTATGCACCTGTAAAAATAGTACTGAAAATAATATTGAATTGGAGTGCACCTTTTACACTTGTTTAATAAGTATTTTTATCGAAGAGAATAGGGAACAATATCTCGCAGTAACAAAGTGGCGTTTTTATGCCAGTCAACTTTCATATCAATAAATAGCTCAGCTGTAGAGCGCTAGAATAGCAATCGTGAGGTCGCAAGTTCGATACCCGGTGGCGGCAATAAAACAACTTTTGTAAAATAAAAAAAAATAAAATTTTTTTTTGGGAAGAATTTTTTTTTAATTTTCTTTTGCACTCGTTCAAAAAGTACTGAACAAATGTTGAAGTGGGAAGTACTCCTCCATTATGGCAACTCAATGTTAAAATCTTAAGTGTTTATGTTAAAAAAGAAAATACATCTATATCATCAATTGCGGTGCTTTATCTACTGCTTCAGCATCTCTTTTTTTTTGCTGGGAACATCAATAACACAATGGATTACACAATTTATACAAAACTTGATAAAAATCCACGAATTTTAATGAAGAAATTTTCATCAAGTATGCTTTGATCGTTTTACTTACCCCAATTTTTTGTGTATAAATTATATTACTCTCCACGTAATATAATTCTACCTGTGGCTGATCTTGAAGTTTATTGCGAAAAAAAAATTAAACCTAATATCTGGTGGAGACACCGAATTATTTAAAAATTTTATTGCATCTTTTATTTCATTGTAGACACTACATTACGTTTTTCGATTTCTAGCGCTTTTCACATTAAATTTTCCGTTTTCAGCCAAAAATGGCAACAGCGAACACGGGAAATTTAATTATGATGTAATTATCTCGTTAACCTAAAAACTTAAGCGAGGTTCGTATTAAAAGGGGAACATTTTATTTACAATTTTCTAATTATCCACATAATATTTAAATTTTCTTGAAACAACTTTAAAAATTTTACAATTTTTTCATTTGGTTTCCTAAATTTATAAATTTCTAATTAAATTTCTAATTAAGTTTGTGATATATTTAAGAAAAAATGTCTGTGTGTTCGGTTTAAAATTTGTCAGAAAACAAAAAAAAAATATAGAAAAAATTGTCGAATTTTGTAAAGTTCGTATTAAAAGCAAGGACCGGAAACTTTTTATTTTTTGGTTTTTATCAAATATAAATATCGTAAAAGTATTAAAATAAAAATTCAAACGTACAAAAAAATAAAAAGAAAAAAATATTTATTTAAAATACACCTCATGATGAAAATAAAAAACTTTTTCTGTTTTAATTTTCTTTAAAAAAAAAAAAATAAATAGATGGAAAAAAAGAAACTTTTTTTGTGTTGTTATAAATAAAAAAAGAAAAATATATATAAATATATTTTTTTTTAATTTTCTTTTGCTGTAAATATCTGGCCTAAAATGTGTTCTTTTTTCCGCGACTTTTTTTCGCTATTTGTTTTTTGCAACTAGCCACAGAACGTTGTTCTATGAATTGGGTATTATAGTCTCTTGAATGCATATTTAACAAAACCGCACCTAAAAAATTGTAAAATATTGGCGGAACGCAAAAAATACTTTATGGTACAAAAATTGTATTAAAACACCTTATCAGCGATTTTCATTCTGCAAACAAATATACTGATCTAAGAATTTTCCTTTTTGCAAATTTTTTTCCCGCGACTTATTTTTGCGATTTTTTTTCAATTATCCACCAAACTTTGTTGTATGAAATGGGTATAATAGGCTCTAGATTACATATTTAACAAAACTGCACCTAAAAAATGGCGAAATTTTGGCGCAACGCGAAAAAATACTTTATGGTAAAAAAATTGTATTAAAAACCCTTATCAGCGATTTGCATTCTGCAAACAAATATACTGATCTAAGAATTTTCCTTTTTGCACATTTTTTTCCCGCGACTTTTTTTTCGCGATTGTTTTTAAATATTTACCAAACTTTGTTGTATGAAATGGGTATTATAGTCTCTAGATTTCATATTTAGCATAATCGCATCTAAAAAAACGCGAAATTTTGGCGGAACGCGAAAAAACACTTTATGGTAAAAAAATTGTATTAAAAACCCTTATCAGCGATTTTCATTTTGCAAAGAAATAATTACCCCATTTCATAAGGGTAAAAGGAAAATTCTTACATCAGTATATTTCTTTGCAAAATGAAAATCGCTGATAACGGTTTTTAATACAATTTTTTTACCATAAATATAAAATTTTATAAATTAAAAAATAAAAACTGTTTTTCTTAATAAGGAAACTTTTTTTTTTAAAAAAAAACTTTTCTTTTTTTTGTACAAAAACTTTTTTTTTATTTTTTCTTTTTCTTTTTTTGTTTGGGGTTGAAAATAAAAAAATATCATTTGTATAAAAATCATTTGTAATTTTTGTTTTTCTTTTTTTTATAAAGATAAATATATTTTCAATTTTGGATGAATATAAAAAAAAATAATATAGAAATTTACTTTATTTTGAACAAAATACTTTTTTATTTCTTGATGAAAACTTAAAAATAAAGTTTTTGGTTTGTAAAATCCGGTGCCTGATTAAAAGTGGAAAATTATATAGAAAGAAATAGAAATAGAAATAGAAGCGAGTTCGTATTAACCGATGTTTTTTGTATTAAAATCGTTGCCAAAACTTCGGGACTTCGACATTAGTTCGTATTAACCGAAAATTCGTCTTATCCGAGTTCGTAGTAAACGACTTATACTGTAGTTAGAAATTTTCCTTATTTTACGCTCTTTTATTTTAACCAAGCAAAATGTTTTCAATTGTCTGTGCCCGAGTTCGCGAATAAATAAAAAGAGAGATAATTGAGCGAGACAAAAGGCGATCGATACCCTCTGCTTATATCGAATGTTGAAAGTTTCTGGAAAGCTGCCGGACTTAAGGAGGGTATCGATGATAGAAAAAAATCTTTTTGATTTTTTTATATTTTATTTTATTTGGATAACCAGTATAGAAAATCATTACCAGATATGTGTTTATGCAAGTATATACCTAGTAATGGTAACTAGTTAATTTTTTCATACGAAAAATCTAAAAATATGTCGTTATCTATATGTTTCGCAGTACTGACAAAAAGAATGAGTCTAAAAATTGATTTTCAAAAAAATTAGATTTATAAAAAAAATATTTTTTTATTCTAAAATTTTTTTTAAATAAAATTTTCTAGTGCGAGAATCAAATCTCTAGGTTGCCAGACAATAGCTCTACCACCTGAGCTATCTCGGAATGTAATATTTGAGAGATAAAAACATAATCGACCTACTGCCAGTGATGTTAGACAATGGTCGAAAAAACCTGGTATAGAATTCGCAAAAAGCTGGTATTTGAAACAAAAAATTGGTATACTCACACAATAGGTGTGTTTAGAGTTGCCATTTCCATTCTGAGATAAAGTGGACGCCAACCTCAAAAACGGAGGACATTTGTCTTCAAAAAGAGAACAAGTTTTTTTCATTAAATTAATTTTTAAAAAATCAACAACGGGATAAAATATACAAATAAAAATTTACTTTAGGAAGAAAACAATTTTTATTCCCACTTAAAAAAAAAAATCGCAAAAAAAAAATTGTTGTGAACTTCAAATTATTGGTATAAAATAAACAAAAAAAAAACAAAATAATTCATTGCACAAATTTCCAGGAATGTACGTTTCTATAATCTCTTGATACGATATCCGATACGTATTTTTCAACGCTTCCAATTTGAATCAGTATGCCTATTTTTTAATCACCGGATTTATTTTCGGATTTATTTTATTTTGTTAAAAAATCAAAATTTTCTTTTCAAATTTAAAAAATTTTATATTTTTAATCAAATCTTATACTTAGTCGCTAATATATCGTGTAAGAAAAATTTAAATTTTGCGAAAATACAATTTCTATAATTAAATTAAGCTAAATCCAAAACGGATTTATTTATTTTATAAATCCATTTTGGATTTAGCTTAATTCAATTCGATGAATTGGGGAATATTTAGTTGATCTCTTATTTTTAAGTAAATGAATGTTCCTTTTAGTTTGACTCTAGATCATAAATTAATATCGCTTTCTGTTTAAATTATTTTCAAATCAAAGAAAGATGATACAATTCTTACAAGTAAATTACAAAGAATAAAAATATATTTGAAAGAATTCGATAAGACCAGCAATACAGAATACGTATTTTCGGCTTTCGCTACAAAGTCATCATCAGTGTATTTCGTCTTGGTGGGTTAATATTTTAATGATGGTCTACTTATGTGACTGCTGAAAGAAAATCGATTTTCTTATCAACAACTCAACTTAGACTAACACCAACGAAATTTAACAATGCTATTTCTATCCTTTGTTATTATTATTCTATTTTGCTTTGAACCTTAATTCTTAATATATCTCAGCTGATTCTATTCAACCACAGATTTTTGAATTACAATGAACCGTTCAATTTAAATGTATATTATTTAAATTATATTTTTTTTTTCTTTTTAAGAGAAGCAACACTCAGGAAATTCTTCCTATTAATTAACGTGTTGCTTCCTTTGGAAGGGATAGAGAAGAAGTTAAAGGTGGTGAAAGATGAAGGGCTTCAAATATGGCAACACTGTAATTGTGCGAGATGTTGAATTTTTTAGAACAGTTGTTGCGCGCCATCTGTCGGTGAGTTGGCGAACTTTGTTGAAGCTTTTTAGTTCATAGCCCTGTTATATTATTTTACTTCGGTGGGGTTAAGTGCTATGCGAACACCGAAGGAGGACGCTGCGATATGTATGAGCGATAGAAAAAACTCATACATATTACTATTTTTCATAAATTGATGTTGCCTTGGTTGGGGCTCGAACCCGCAATCTCACGTGTAACGGTTCAACGCGCTAACCATTACACCACAGCGCCCACAAGCCAGTTTGTGACCAGTCGGATACGATTGGTATTTGTGCCCTCACCTCTGATATTACACATCTTAAAATCAGTTGATCATAAAAATTATATTTTTGCACCGTATCAATGTGTTTTAAGATGAATGGGGGAATATTTAGTTGATCTCTTATTTTTAAGTAAATGAATGTTCCTTTTAGTTTGACTCTAGATCATAAATTAATATCACTTTCTGTTTAAATTATTTTCAACAGGAGTTCACAAAACTCTTGACAATTCATATCAAAATTATATTTGACTCTTATAATACCAGAAACAGTTTCTGGATTCAATTAATTTCTTTTTGGCTTCCACTGCGCCTTGATTAAAGAAAATATACGTTCCACGCTGGCCTTATGTGCTGGTAAGCAAAAATAAAACTCAACAAGTCTTTTCATTTCAAGTCTTTAATTTCTAATAAAAAAACGAGTAAAAAGGTTAAAGTCGGGCATGCCGACTATATAATACCCTACACCAGTCTGACTTAAAGCCAACTAATATTTGTATCCGAAATTTGAATGGGTTAAAACGGACTTGTGTCAAAATTTTCAATAAAATCATAAAAAAGAGAAAATCGAAAATAGAGCCCATATGAGCGATAGGTGCAAATATGGACCGATCCTATCTAGAATCAGTAGGCTTTTTCCTTGGCACCATATAAGTCAGCGAACTAAATTTCATTGAAATATCTTCGTATTTGCGACCTACAGCATGTAAAAAGGACAATTTTGGGGGGTACCCTTATATGGACACTAGGTCTAAACATGGACCGATTTTAACCAAAATTAGTAGGCTCCATTCTTGGGCCGACATAGGTCTGTATACTAAATTTCATTGAAATATCTTCGTATTTGCGACCTGCAGCGTGTAAAAAAGAAAATTTTGGGGGGTACCCTTATATGGGCACTAGGTCTATAAATGGACCCATTTCAACCAAAATCAATAGGCGTCGTCTTTGGGCCGACGTAAGTCGGAGTACCAAATTTCGTCAAAATATCTTGATATTTGCGACCTGTAGAGTGCGCACAAGAATGCATGGACAGACAGACGGACTGACGGAGGGATGGACGGACAGACAGACGGACATCGTTAAATCGAAATAAAAAAAATTCTGAACCGATCGGTATACTATAAAGTGGGTCTAGGACCAATATTTTTTGGTGTTACAAACATCAGCACAAACTTATAATACCCTGACCACGTAGTGGTGTAGGGTATAAAAATCGCACCAAAACTTGTTACCAGTCACGTTAGTTGAATTTAACATAACATTACATGAGTTTTCAGGACAAGGAATTCATTAAAAAAATATTCATCATTAAAAGCAATTTAAATTTTTTTTAAAAGTTAAATATTTGGCTCACTGCTGATAAGCTGCACATTTTAGCAATCTCTTAGCTGTGTTTTCGACTTAACTATTTCCGTTAGTTCATAAAAAAACTCCAACTCATAGAAAACTCCAAAAACATATTTAAGATGAAAACTAACATTACTTTTCGTATGCACGTTAACTTTCAGAGTTGAAAACTCAACGTTTATATATATTCACATCTAGCGTAACTTCATTTTTCGGATCCATATACTATAAATGAACTATAAATGTTCATGTATGAACAAATTTGAATATTTTTTGCCTGGATATTATTTTTTATCGTATTGTTGCTCTGCAACATTCATAATTTTATATTAGCTACACTCAAAATAACAAAATGTATTTCCGTTTTTTTGGCTTAAAATAAAATTTGTTGATTTTAAACCATTTTTTGTTAAATTTAACAAATCTCAATTTAAGCAAAAGATTAGTAAAACTACAATTTTATTTGTATTTACACTTAGGCGTAAAATTTGTTCAAATTTGGGATCTCGGAACCCTCTCAGGACCCAGCCAAATCATCTAATAGCATGTAGGAACACACCAAAGAGCTATCATTTTATCCGGTTTGCTCTATCTCGCTTAGTTTTCGAGATATGAGCCATTTTGTGAAATAGAAAATTTTTATAAAAAAATCCTCAATGGTCAAAGTTCTATTTTTGCATAGAGATAACCTTCACGGAGGCATTGTGTAGTTACAGGCGACACTTTCGTCTATTTTGCTTTATCTCTCTTAGTTTTCGGGATATGGGCCATTTTAAAAAATAGGGAGGTAAGAAATATCGCCATCTTTAAAATTTCGAACACATAGGTGGCGCCATCTACTTGGTAATAGCGGAAATATGAGACCATATATTATTTATCAAATTTTTCTTCCTTTTAAATATCTTCAAATTAAAGAAAGATGATAATATTTTTACAAGTAAATTACAAAGAATAAAAATTTTAAAAATTCGATATGGCCAGCAGGATTTTCAGATTTTATTCCTAGTAGTTTACTTGTTAAAACATTATCATCTTTCTTTAATTTGAAAATATTTAAAAAGAAGAAAAATTTGATAATTAATATGTGATCTCGAATTGAACGAAAAACATTAATTTAACAATTAAAAAAATCTAAATTCTGTAAAACTTAACAAATGCTTTCGTGAAAATTAGTTATAAATAATTTGGAAAATAAACACACAAATCTGGTTAAAGTACTAAGGATTTTTACTATTGTGTTAAACGAAAATAACTAGAATCATTGTTTAAATTAGTGTTACAATTAAAATTTATTAAAAATTAGTCAAATCGATGTGAAACCCGATTGGCAGATTTTTTTACTAACGTCTTATTTTAAGTGTAAGAATTGTTGTCCTTCAATTTTTACTAACTCTAAAACACTGTGTTTATTGCAATAGAAACTTAGAAAAACACATCATAAAAATACGATTAGTATCACGAACTTTAGGGTCGCCTAACTATTCAAAAATAAAAAGAGTTTTATATATATTAGGCAAAAAATATATTGTTATTTATATAAAAAGACCCAAAAATAAATATTGGGAAAAACAATTTCAAAGAAAAAAAAAAAAAGAAACGTGAAGAAAATAAAAACGTGATTTTTAAACTACTACATTGTAAAGTTAAAGTTTGATGGAAAATCAATAAAGAAATAAAGTCACATACATGTTTTTTTTTTTTGTTCGCTAAACTGATAAACTTCTTTTGTTCTTGACGGAAATAAAAAAAAAACATAAAACAAGCATGAAGGTCATTTTTGAATTAAAAAATGAACATAAAATATTTCTTTTATTTTGTGTTAACATAACAACGCATAAAATTCTTGACCTAAAATGTTTGGCTCGAATGCAAAAAAAAAACGAAATCCAGAAATGCTTAATATCAGCTTAAAAGCAGACATAAAAAAAATCAAAATAAAAAAAAAGTGTTTGTCAGAAAAAAACTTTCTCTGAAAATATTAAATACTCTTCTTTTTGTTTTTTTTTTTTTTTTTGTTAAATTTTATTCTTTTTTTTTGTTGGTTTGCTGAGCAATATTGTGGCATGTTGCAAATAGTGACTTAAGGTGGTAATAAAATTTTATTGGCAACATAAAAAAAAATTCAACAAACCAAGAGTGATTCGGAAAAGTAAAGTCACATACTCACATAATAAGTTTGACACTTATTAATGTGGAGGAGTTTTATAAGAAGGTCGCAATCTTAAAGTTTTAAAATGATTTTTGTATGAAGGCAAACTTTGTAACAATTAAAGGTCCTTAAATAAATGCTAACCTTACTTCAGTTACCGTTGAATATAAACACATTTTGCATTTTTTTTTTTTTTTTTGTTAGCCGTAAATTTAAAGAATTTATCACATCAACAATTTATAGTGATAAGTAACAAAAGAACATAAATAAGTAAAATGTTATTTTAAAAGTTTACCCAAAAACAAATCCATTTTTGTTGGCCCAACTTTTTGCAGCATTTAATATGAAAATGTTTTATACCTTCGCTAAAAGTTATGCCACAAAACTATTCTGTTGCATGTAGTGAAACCATCATCGTCATTTTTTAAATTATGCCGCCAATTGTTAAATAATGTTATGTTTCTTTGTATTTTCACTGCAGTAATGCTGGTTACCTTAACACGATTCAAGTTGAAAGGTCGTTTATGTTGCGTTGAGAGGCTTTAATGCATTATGGCCAATATAACATTTTTTGTTTTAATTTTGGCTTAAAATTTGAGATGGTAATTGGAAAAGGTTAAATTGCGGTTTTTTAACGAAATTCCCTTAATTTTTTAAGTGTTAGAAAGTACACGCCAAATTGTATTTTCAAACATTTTTTTTTTCTATTTCTAAAAAAAAAAAACGAAATTACTTAAAATTCATAACAATTAATTAAGTTTCTAAAGTAGGGCATACACGTTCAATATTATTGATAAATTTTTCAAAGAACAACCAGTCAGAACATTTTATTTTTAAATACTTTGTTCTGATTGATTGATTTTAAAAACATTGATCAATAATATTGAACGTGTATGTTTGTCTTTAAATATTTTGAGACTTTTTTCTCAAAAAAAAAAAGAAAACACTCACAGAATGCAAGTAATTTTAGGGGGAAGGGGACACCAGCAGGCGGCACTATGAAAGTAGGCCCCAAGTAATTTGCCTCCAAATTGAGAAATGCAAAATGGCCTACTTTTTCATCTTGAAACAATTCCCCAAAATAAGAATCAAAAACTTGGCGCCAAAATTAAGTGGTTTATTGTGTAAAATGCAATGCCTTGCTTAGCGTTGATTTGTGTGTTAATTGTTATTGTTACAAAAACAATTTGTATTGAAAACAAAGCTACGCAAGGCGTTCCGTTTTACAAAATAACCCCCTAAATTTTGTGGGGTCGAATTATATTACAAATTCAAAGCCCAATTTTTTAAATGAAAAACGTCCCCAATTTGTGTGATATGAAAATTGCTGTCACAAATTTAAAAAAGTGCCCGCTTTTTTTGTTACAACTTCCTAAAGCGCCGTTTTATGCCGCTATTTCCTAAAGAAGCAATTGATTAATTAACCTATTAATTAATATCGTGATTAATTTGGAAAGGAAAGAGAAAGGTAGTGAAAGATGAACGGCTTCAAATATAGCAACACTGTAATTGCGGAGATGTTGAATCTTAGAACAGTTGTTGGGCGCCATTTGAAGAAGAGTTGGCGAGCTTTGTTGAGGCTTTCTAGTTCATAGCCCTGTTATATTATTTTACGTCGGTATACTCATAGAAAAAAATCTGTAAAAATAGCAGAAAAAGTTACTAAAAATTAGCTAAAAATTATGCTGCAGAAAAAACTGCTAAAATTAGCCAATTTTTTTTACTAAATACTAGTAAAATGAGAACAACAAAATTAAAATTGTTAAATCTACAGAATTTTAGTTATATTAAGGCTAACTTTTAGTTAATTGAAAACAGCAAATTGTATTGTAAAATCTGCAGAAAATTTTGCTAAATATTTGTAGACTAGAAATAGCAAAACTAAACTGTTAAATCTACAAAAGTTTTGGTATTTTTAAGCTAAATTTAGTTGAATGCAAATAGCAGTATATTCTGCTAAAATTAGCAGAAATATTTTCTAAAAAATTGTAAACTGCTGTTTTCAAAAGGCTCGATTTTTATTTGCATTTAAAAAAAAATCGAAAAAAAACTTTGAAAATTTTAAATTTGTTGGTGATTTTTTAGGCTACTAATTATTTAGCAACATTTTTTGCTGATTTTAGCAGGTTAATTTGCTATTCTCCATTTTAAAAAATTTAGCTCAAATATAACTTAAATTCTGTATATTTAGCAGTTTTATTTTTGCTGTTCTATTATATATTATATATTACTAATATAAAGTAAAAATAATCTTCTACTTTAGCAGTTTTTTTCGGCAGCATCATTTTTAACTAATTTTTAGTAGTTTTAACTAAATTTTTTACGGACTTTTTTCTATTACTGTAGGGTTAAGTGCTATGGGAACTCCAATATGTATGAGGGATAGAAAACACTCATATATGTTATTATTTTTCATATATTGATGTTGCCTTGGCTGGGTATCGAACCTGCAACCTTTTTTGAAACTGTTTCTTTTGACACCCACATTAAATTTGCTGAAGTATCGGCTAATAATAAATAAGACACTTTCTTGAATTTTTGCAAACTTTGGTCATTCAACAAAATAAAATTTTCTACTTTGATTGGCTGGAGAACTAAAATTTAAAATATTTGTCTTTTGGAGTGTGGGCCAATTCAGGGATAAGTATCTTCTTGAAATTTTTGCCAAGAACAAAATAAAAATAGCCTTAAGAGAGAAAAGTCTTTCCCTTAATGGTCTGGCCTAGCCCTTTTTGTTGAAAATCTGTATTTCTTACAGAAAGGGTCAATTTATTGAGGAGATACTTTTTGGAATTTCTGTTAAGAACATTATGGTAATAGGGTTAAAATAGGGAAAAGTGCATCCTGAATCAAATGACCAAATCCTTAGTTTGCAAACAAAAATCTGGAAATTATATTGGATTAATTATTCTAGTATAGAAAACATCCCGAGATTTACTAAACACATTAATTTGGTAAGATAACACTATATTTAACTGTACACCCCAACATATGCCATAATGTTAAACGCAACAAATAATGTTGTTTTAATCATAGACACTGGAAGCTTCTAGTATGTTCTGCAACCTTGACCATTGCAATATAAAAGACCAAACTTAATGAAGAAAGTCGAATTTGCGCATTTAAATTTGTTAAGTGAAGTTGTACTTTAACATTTGTGCTGTTAAGCAGCGCTTAGTTAGTGCTTTAGGCTGTGTATAGTGAGTTGCGCAAAGACTTTGTGTGTGTATTATACGGTTTTGTGTATTTGATAAATAGAGTGTTAAATAAATAAGTAAACAAGCTAAATTAAACTAAAGAGACAGTGTTATTTTTATTTACAAAAGGCACCAACCCGGTTAATCTAAAAGAGATAAACGTAATTTTATTATTATTTTTGATTATTTGATTATTTTGATTGCAATTGAAAAACCCCGGTTTATTTAAAGGTAATAAACCAACGTTTTTAAAAGAATGTAATAACTGTAGAACTGTTTGGAATTTTTAAATAAAATGTGAAGTAGTGTGAGAACCAAAGTTGCTACGCTCGTTTTGGCCTCAATTATTATTTTATCTGTTACAAATGTATCTCGCAGTTTATTTAAATAACCTGTCTTGTTTAAATAGTCGTTTGCCCGTTAATTGAATATCTGAAACATTTTTGTTTTCCAACCCTGTATTTATATCAGCTGTTGATGTTGACTATGGTCTGGCAACATCGACATTTGTAAACAATTGTTTGTCAATATGTGTATGTAGAAATGTGTATCTACTACAAGTCGTAGAAAAGTATAAAAGGAGAAGGAATATAGAAGAAATGGCAGTCTTAGTTTTGCGGTGGCCAAACTAACAAGCTGTAATAAACCAGTGGGTTTACTTTAGAAATATTTTTAGTCCATGCGGTGGCCTGTGACTAATAATAACATTTTTTTAATTGATGCCTGCGGTGGCAGGAGCAAATGCCGGTGGGCAGAGTTGATTAAATATTTGTCTAATCTCCAAATTCAACCTGTTTTGTTGATATCGGGGAGCGTGCCAGTGGCCATGTTTAGTTAATTGTATTCATAAAATTGTCGCGTCAATATGCCGGTGCATAAGTTGTTATTATTTGTTCGTGTAATCGTCGTATAAATACTTAAGAGAAATTTTAAATAAAGGCATACGGTTTATAACGTTATATAAAAAAAATATATTGAACTTGTGTTTTCTTTTATAACCGCTGCTAAAAATAAATTTTTTTGACGAACCCTGGGAACGTCTGAGCTTACCCCCAGCCTAGCGTGAAAACACGTCGTTGCAGTAGGATGAATCTATTACTCATGTTTTGGTAACCGAAAGAAAAAAATTTTTTTTTTACTAAAATATATTTCTATAATTCTAAGGAAAATTAACTATAAAAACAATAGTTTTAACCAATTTTGGCAGTAGTTGTAGAAACTTTGTAGTAAAAATTAGGCAATTATTTTTACGACAACAGTTAAAAATGGCGGCATATTTAGTTATTTTAAAATAAACGCCTTTGTGATATTTTTAGTTGCATATACCTTTGTTTTAACTGGCCTTTTCAGTAGATTCTACCGACACACTTTTTGAGTGTAGAATACAGAAACTTTAAACTGTCATATTTACCGATCTACACGTTATTGTTATACCCTACACCACTACGTGGTCAGAGTATTATAAGTTTGTATACCTTATAGTATACCGATCGACTCAGAATTTTTTTTTATTTCGATTTAACGATGTCCGTCTGTCCGTCCGTCTCTCTGTCTGTCTGTCCATGCATCTTTGTGCGCACTCTACAGGTCGCAAATATTAAGATATTAAAACTTAGTACACCGACTTATGTCGGCCCAAGGACGAAGCCTATTAATTTTGGTAAATATCGGTCCATGTTTAGACCTAGTGCCCATATAAGGGTTCCCCCAAAATTATATTGTTGATACGCTGCAGGTCGCAAATATTAAGATCTTTTGATGAAATTTGGTACACAGAGCTATGTTGGCCCAAGGACGAAGCCTATTGATTTTGGTGAACATCGGTCCATGTTTAGACCTAGTGCCCATATAAGGGTCCCCCCAAAATTGGCTTGGTTACAAACTGCAGGTCGCAAATATTAAGATATTTTAATGAAATTTGGTTCGCTGACTCGCATTATAGAAAATTTTGACAGAAGTCCCATTTTAACCCACTCGAATTTCGGATCCAAACATTAGTTGGCTTTTAACCAGACTGGTGTAGGGTATTGTATAGTCGGCATGCCCGACTTTAACCTTTTTACTCGTTTTTAATACAAATTATTTTAAAGTAACAGTAAGGTGCTTCAAATACCTTTAATTAACTATTATTAGTGGAGTATTTGCTTTGGCACTTTATGATTTCCGGCCACATGTGGAATAATAGTAATTTCGGCTGTACCGAAACTTTAGAGGCCCTCTAAGGATCTGTATTAACCGAGTTTTAAACACTATGCAAGGTATCGTGACACAATGCTTCAATGAAATTTTTCATTGCGAACTGAAATACCACATAATGTGACCTAATGCCGCGTAACGTAATATGTTGGTGTATAACATAACGTAACAAAAATAAAATATAGGTGCATTTTGTTTGGAAAATTTAAAGGTGACTTCACATTTTTATACATAATATTTGATCCGATTTTGCCCACTTTGCATCTGCTTCTCAACAAAAATTTTATGGTGAAATAAGATTCCTCCCTTGCGCGTTCGAGGTATAATCCTGAATTTTACAGAGAGATGAACAACTCTAGATTGATTTGGTTATTCAGGCTGATCAATAATATGTATGGTTTATGGAGTACATCTGTCAACTAATTGCAAAAACTTCTGTCGTAGATAGGTTTTACAAAATAATACCAAAATTTAATTTTGAAAAAAATCTGAACACATTTAAGATTGAAAGCCGGTCTATACTTAAAAATTAAACAGCTCCTCCTGCGAGCAAGTAAAGAAGCTTAAATGTTATACAATTACTTCGGAGAAATAAGTTTCTGTCGTAAAAGGGTTAAAAATATATATGCCATAATTTTTTTCTTATTATACCCTACACCACTATGTGGTCAGGGTATTATAAGTTTGTGCTGATGTTTGTAACACCAAAAAATATTGGTCGTAGACCCACCTTATAGTATACCGATCGGTTCAGAATTTTTTTTTATTTCGATTTAACGATGTCCGTCTGTCCGTCCGTCCGTCCGTCCGTCAATGCAATCTTGTGCGCACTCTACAGGTCGCAACTATTAAGATATTTTGATGAAATTTGGTACGCAGACCTATGTTGGCCCAAGGACGAATAAGTTTGATTTTGCTGAACATCGGTCCATGGTTAGACCTAGTGCCCATATAAGGGTCCTACCAAAATTATATTGTTTATACGCTGCAGGTCGTAAATATTAAGATATTTTGACAAAATTTGGTACACAGACCTATATTGGCCCAATAACGCAGCCTATTGATTTTGGTGAACATCGGTCCATGTTTAGACCTAGTGCCCATATAAGGGTCCTACCAAAATTATACTGTTTATACGCTGCAGGTCGTAAATATTAAGATATTTTGATGAAATTTGGTACACAGACCTATATTGGCCCAATAATGCAGCCTATTGATTTTGGAGAACATCGGTCCATGTTTAGACCTAGTGCCCATATAAGGGTCCTACCAAAATTATACTGTTTATACGCTGCAGGTCGTAAATATTAAGATATTTTGATGAAATTTAGTACACAGACCTATATTGGCCCAATAACGCAGCCTATTGATTTTGGTGAACATCGGTCCATGTTTAGACCTAGTGCCCATATAAGGGTCCTACCAAAATTATACTCTTTATACGCTGCAGGTCGCAAATATTAAGATATTTTGATGAAATTTGGTACATAGACCTATGTTGGCCCAAGGACGAAGCCTATTGATTTTGGTGAACATCGGTCCATGTTTAGAACTAGTGCCTATATAAGGGTCCCCCCAAAATTGGCTTGGTTACAAACTGCAGATCGCAAATATTAAGATATTTTAATGAAATTTGGTGCGCTGACTCACATTATAGAAAATTTTGACATAAGCCCCATTTTAACCCTTTCGAATTTCGGATCCAAACAATACACCAGACTGGTGTAGGGTATTGTATAGTCGGCATGCCCGACTTTAACCTTTTTACTCGTTCTTTTTTTAAAATTTTCAAATATTTGGAATTTCCATTGATTGCAATTATTTTCTTAAATAATTTCAAAGTGAAAATATTTTATATTTTTTATTTAGTGGCGGTTAATAATGGCGGCAATAGTGGTATATTGCATGTTTAATATAAATAAATTGTTTATATTTTACCGCATTTGTTTTTTTATGTTGCAACTGCAGTGAAAATGAAGAAAAAAAAATAAATGTTTGCATCTTCAGTAGCATGCCACATATAATCAGTAGTAATTTTTAAGCCAAAGCTTTTTTTTCTTTTTTTCACATAGTTTGCTGTAATATTTCTGTGATAATTTGTTTAGATTATATTGGCAACTTTTATTGAAAGTGAAAATTATTGACATTACAGGTTAATGAGAATTTATGGGTTATGCGATTATTTCCTGTATTTGTTTTTTTGGTCAATGCGTGCTTATCTAAGCTAGGAGTATCATGGCGGTTAAGGGAAGATGATAATTGAATTTTGTGGGAACTTTAATAATTGTACATTTGTCAATAAATTGCGGCAGATAATTTT
Organism: Leucophora obtusa; assembly: GCA_949987735.1. Classification (NCBI taxonomy): domain Eukaryota; kingdom Metazoa; phylum Arthropoda; class Insecta; order Diptera; family Anthomyiidae; genus Leucophora; species Leucophora obtusa. The sequence continues at coordinate 301,971,669 of OX465295.1, read as the reverse complement.
AAGAATACATTTTTTATAAAAATCTTATAAAACTAATTATTCTATACACTAATTTTGTCATTTCGCTATATTTGATGTATTGTTCTTGCAATAATTTTCTTGAAATAAATAGATTTTATTAGGAATCAATGCCTAAGCTTGTATAAGAAATAATCCAGTTGGGATGCTAAAATATTGTTACCGTCACATAGTAAGGAATACCTTAACATCCACTAAGTCTTCTTTCCTTTTATGGTATTAAATGAAGTGAAGGTGTTATTTGTTTTTACACGATATTTAACACTTCTTCCATATAAAGTTTACAAAAAAAACTAAGAAACTAAGGTCTTTGAGGTCACAGTTGGTAGTAACACAACCAAAAACACAAAAAGTAAGTTCCCTAAATGATACGAGTACATGTGAGTTGACACAGCACATGCCATGAAATCAAAAAAATGGAATTCAGCTACTGTGGAAACCAGCATTTGCATCTGTATTCAAAGTTTTGAAATATGTATGTTTGTTGTGTTGTTTGAATTTCAATTAAATTAGAAAAAACTAATATTTAAATTGAAATGCAGTTTTTGATTTTCTGTGAGGTATAAGCAATTTGTGTATAATCAATTTCGTGGCATATTAATAGTTTTGACTTCCATATGCATATTAAACGTTGTCATCATGGTATCGTTGTTGTCATTTGAAATTAAACTTTCTTATTTTAAATTTTAAATACATATTAATTCCGGCTCAAATACTGAAAGTAATAATTTTATAAAAAAAATAGGAATAACTAACTATTTTCTCCAAATATTTTCATCTCAAAAATTCTGATGGCCCTTATGAACTGGATTAACTTTCAGAAAAGATAAATCTTACACCAAAAGTCTACCATAGCCACAAGGGTGCAATGCATAATTTTACAGCTTACCTCAGTGATAAATTTTATAGGTGGCCAGCCCCAGTTATTATTTTTAAACATACTACGGTTTTGTTCATTTTTTGTATGAAAACTATACAAAAATATTTATATTTTTAAACATTTTGATTGGTTGAAAATAAATTAACCAATTAGAATGCTCAAAAGATAAATCATGTCAGGCATATTGCCACACAATATTTTAATTTAAGCCGACTTTAACTAAAATATTTGAAAAATTTAGATAGTATGGGCGATTATTTTTATTTGAAAAAATTGTGTTTTTAGTTGAAAAACAAATCAATTATTGAAGTTTAACAACCTTTTAACGGTTTGCGATAGATGACAAATTTATTTATCATTTTTCTTAGATTATGATTATGTTCGTTAAAAAAAAAGAATTTTTAAGAATTTCGTAAATCGAGTTTTCCGCTCTTTCGTGGCTTTTTGATACTCTATGGAGGCACAAAATATACGCTCATGGAAAATTGTAGAACCCATTGGTAATAATGGTGTACAAAACAATACCTCACAATAGCATTTTTTGCCCCCTTGAAGGAATTAAAATTTCCCTAAAAAGTTTCGCCATGAAAAATTTATTAATTCTTATTCGAGGCCAATTATTTTCTTATTATGAAATAACAGAGTAGGTAGTTTTTTCAAAAACTGCCATTTTTTTCATCAGGATATTCTCCTAAAAAATTCTTCACAGAGTTTTTTTTTCACAATATTCTACAACTTCACCTACACCTTATACATTTTTTGCTGCTTTAGAAATTTGTTATAAGATGTAGTGCCTAATTTTATTTAAATACGTTCAACAGGAGCCGAAGCAAGTTAAGTATTTTTAAATTATTGGTTGTGCGGGAAGTACCACCGCTCTTTTTCTTAACCCGCCTACTATAAGGCAGTGCTAAAGAATATTAGTAAACTCTGTGGCAAATTTACCTTAAATGTAGTTAACAGGTGCCGGGGCAAAGCAATGAAAAATTTTAGATTGTGTGGGACACACAATGCTTTGTCCCATAGACAAAAATCAAAAAAAAATTGTGGCTCCGATTTCGACGAAAATATTTTTTTTTGTATAAAATTACTTAAACTCGTAAATATTATCCTTTTATGGATACATTAGAGGTCGCAAAATTTTTAATATAGAATGTAATGAAAGAAGATGAATTTTTTGGATTTTACGAAGAACAATTGGTAAAAATTACTTTTTAGAGGTATCTTCAAAATTTTTATTTCCTTAAATATTTGGATATATTCGAATCAAAAAAATAAAATTATAAAAGAATCAGAAAATACTTTTTAAGAATTTGATGCTTCAAATTGCATTGCAGTACTGCCACCACTTTCTAAAGAAAACTGATTAAGGGGACCTGGAAAATCCCCTAAACGTTCGTCTTTTCATTCCTGAAATTGTAGAGGTTTTTGGAAGCAAAAAATCTGTGAAGTATTTGTCAGGAGAGTATCCTGATGAAGGAAAATAGCAGTTTTTGAAGAAAGTACTTATTATGTTAATTCATAATAAGGAAATTGACAACGAACTAAATTAATAAATTTCTAATTAATAAAAGCTACATATATTTTAATTTATAATTAAATTACCAGTTGACAAAAAAAAAGGAAATCTGTCTTTGAATTTTGGGAGCAAATTCACTAAATCATCAACGCTAAAAACACTACGAGGAACATTTTTGTGGAATATTCTAACCCTCTAGCTCTTTAATGAAATGCAATTTTATGGCCCTTTTTAAAAAGGGACTAAAAAGAACCCGTAAGTTCAAGAGTTAGAGGGTTAAAATGTTCCACAAAAATGCTTCTCGTAGTGTTTAACATAAGTTCTCTGAACACATCATATACCTAAAATGGAAGATTCCCATGGTTTCTTCCTAACATCCAGGTTTGTGGGACATTTGGGCGCCAATTCTGAATAAGTACGAAATTAACCCTTAAACACATTTTAAGTTTTTATCTATTACTGGCACTGAACTTAAATTTTTAATACTGATGTCTTGAAAGATTTGTACTAGAATTTCATGACAAATATTTTTGCGGAACATTTTAACCCTCTTACTCTTCTCATTAGGGGTCGTTTTTGTCCGGTTTAAAACTGGGCCAAAACAGACCCTTTAATTGAAGAATTAGAATATTCATCGTAGTGTTTGACATAAGTTCGGTTTCACAAGGTTTCCTATTTTAATCCTCTTTATTTTTTTTGTTTTAGAAAAATCATTTTAAGCGTTTAAAACACATTTCTTATGAGAGGCATTTTTTATATTAACGAATCGATTTTTTAAATATGGCCTGCCCATACATATATCAATTCACGTTCTAAATTTCATGGCAATCGAATGATTTTTACAGGTTTTATAAAGATTTTAAAATAAAGGATATATGGAAGGACTAAGAATCCTTGCTTCGATTTTGATAAAAATTGACACAAACATTTCCTGTTTTATGTGTATCTCAATGGATACTTTTTGTAAATTTACGTCCAGTTATGTAGCTAATATAATATTTATAAATTTCAGGACCTATGGGAGGTGGACGTGTCCTTGGCCCGTTATTTCCAAAAATTAAAAGTTTTCTTAAACAAGTGGTTCCATTACAGTGTACGAAATCTCAAAACTCTGTCTCCACTCCTTCTATTTTTGTCCAATCGTTATATGGTGTCAAAGCACTGTGCTACGCCTTCTCGTCATTCACACCCACATTTGGCACACTGCTTAGAAATGTTGTGCAAAATAGCCATGTGAAGTCCGGTATAGTCCAAAGAAAAGATATTTAAAAATTTGGGCTGTATACTTATTCAACAGGAGCCAAATTAAAAGAATTTTAAATTTTGGATAGTTTGGAGGTGCCCTACTCCCTCGTGTTAATCCCCCCATTTTTGGAATATTATTTACGGATTTTTATAGAAAACGCAGTGCCAAGTTTTGCTCAAGAGCAGCCGAGTTTAAGCTATTTAAAATCTTTTCACAACACTTTTGGCAGAGCATTTATTTAGAAACATCATGCTAAGGTTTGCTCAAATATGTTATATAGTCGACGCCCTTTTTCCTACAACGCCCACTTTTGCCGCAGTACCTAAAAATTGAAGTTAGAAAATGCCTTGCCAAATTTTGTTTATATACATTTAACATCAGCAGAGGTAAAGCTATTGTATGATAGGTGTAGCGCCCCCTGGTGCTATCGCGCCCACTTTTGGAGCATTTCTTAAGACTTCTGTTACAAATCGCCCTGCAAAAAATGGTTCAAATATGTTCAACAGAAGCCTACATAAAGCAATTTAAAAATTTGGATTGTATGGGTGATACCATGCCCCCTGTCATATACCGACGACTTTTCGAACAGTACTTAAAAATTTTCTTACCAATCATTCTAGCAGATTTTGCTCAAATATGTTCAACAGAAGCCTACGTAAAGCGTACGTATGGGTTGTACTACGCCCCCTTATTCCATCCCGCCCACTTTTATTACATTGCTTAGGAAACATTTCATAAGATGTTGTGCATAATTTTATTCAAAACAGTGTAACAGGGATCGAGAAATATCATATCAAAATGTTGTTCCCATTTGTCCGATCAATACCTTATATGGCATATTTTAATTTGGAAAGTTGGTAGTGGCTGTTCCGAAAATTTCAAGAAAATCAGTTCAGCCGTTTTGGCCTGATGTCGCCACAAACAGATAGACAGACTAACAATCACATTTATAATATTAGTAAGGACAAGAATATTAGAGTCACTAATCGAGACTTCTTTATATTTGAATATGTGACAGCGCATAGAGAAAGGGACCTAAGGGTAAAAAAATAAATTTTTTTTTTTTGTGGACAACATCTGAGCACCGAATGAGACCGATCCCATGCTCGCCTGACCTTAGGTCCCTTTCTATCCTTAGGTCCCTTTCTATTTTGCGCGTCACATATGTTAAATACATATACTTACAATATATTTTCCATAACCGATTGAGGTTTATTTAAGAAGTAATAGGTAAAGTTTGTTTTCAATTGAAGAATCAATTAAAATACATTGAAACATATTGTTTAACTTTTTTATCAATCAATAAAAAACAAACTAGACAAAAAAATGTGTATCGTCTGTAGGAGTTGTTATTTTCAGTCAAATATTCTATTTTTAGATTTCTATTTTTAGAAAAAAATAATTTAAATAATTTCGGTTTTCTTTTTTGTTAAAATAGTTTGTTTATATACAAAATTATTTCAATTCAAATAACAAGAAATTCTTTACTCATACACACAAACTTAGCCACTAAAAATATGAACGTGTGTGTTTGTGTATGGTGTAGTGTTTTGAAAATTAAACAAAAAAAAATTTTAAATATGAAAAAACAAACCACAAAAACGTTTTTTTTTTACGTTTTGTCAATTAAAAATTGATGATTGTTTTAACACGTTGGCTGCCACGTCGCACGTTTTTCATGCGACACCCAGATATTACCCTGAGGCCACGTCGCACATTTTCGTGCGACACCTAAATATTACCCTGAGGCCACGTCGCACATTTTCGTGCGACACCTAATTGTTACCCTGAGGCCAAGTCGCACATTTTCGTACATTTTAATATGGAATTTTACATGGAATTTGGATTCTCTGGCCTGTGGTGAACATTTTGGTGTATTTCCCATGGCCGCTGCGTATTTATACCCTACATCAGTATGTGGTCAGGGTAGTATAAGTTTGTGCTGATGTTTGTAACACCAAAAAATATTGGTCGTAGATCCACCTTATAGTATACCGATCGGCTCAGAATTTTTTTTATTTCGATTTAACGATGTCCGTCTGTCTGTCTGTCCATGCAATTTTGTGCGCACTCTACAGCTCGCAAATATTAAGATATTTTGATGAAATTTGGTACACAGACCTATTTTGGACCACTAACGTAGCCTATTGATTTTGGTGAACATCGGTCCATGTTTAGACCTAGTGCCCTTATAAGGGTCCTACCAAAATTATACTGTTTATACGCTGCAGGTCGCAAATATTAAGACATTTTGATGAAATTTGGTACACAGACCTATGTTGGCCCAATAACGCAGACTATTGATTTTGGTGAACAGCGGTCCATGTTTAGACCTAGTGCCCATATAAGGGTCCCACCAAAATTATATTGTTTATACGCTGCAGGTCGTAAATATTAAGATATTTTGATTAAATTTGGTACATAGACCTATGTTGGCCCAAGGACGAAGCCTATTGATTTTGGTGAACATCGGTCCATGTTTAGACCTAGTGCCCATATAAGGGTCCCCCCAAAATTGGCTTGGTTACAAACTGCAGGTCGCAAATATTAAGATATTTTAATGAAATTTGAAGCGCTGACTCACATTATAGAAAATTTTGACACAAGCCTCATTTTAACCCATTCGAATTTCGGATCCAAACATTAGTTGG